>CM040242.1:295457052-296001280 GCA_022545495.1 Chrysanthemum lavandulifolium
AATTAAATACTATGGTTGAAGATTAACAGGGTGATTTTGATTTTTTTTTTGATGAAGGTGTTGTATAACAAAGTAGATGGTTCAGTTGCTTGCTGTTGTCAGCTGTTTGTTCGATGTGGTATTTTGTGTCGTCACATCTTTTGTGTGTTCAAGAATTCCAAGGTTGTTTCTATCGCAGATCAGTATTTACGTAGGCGTTGGTCAAGGATTTGATTCCTGCTTGATTTGAGGAGGCAAAGGCTCGTTATGGTCGAACAACGAAGAAATAGAGAGGCTTGCAATTGAGGCAAGCTGGGTTAGTTGAGTCGTGTGTTCATATGATGAGTAACAATAAAGGAAAGTTGACTTCTTTTGTAGACAAGTGAAGAAGTTGAAAGCGAAGTTGAGGCGATTTGCCAACTGTTCCTTCCGTAATGTTTACGAAATTGTTGAAGAGTTTATGGGTATAAAAAGCCTACTAAAATTTATGTTAAAATCCATCGAATGAGCAATAAGGGGTTTATGAGAGGCGTATCAAGGGTGGACGTGAGAAAGCATTTGATAAAAGCAAGAAGCAAAAGAAGTCGTGCGGTATTTGTGGGTCGACCAGACATATGAGGCTACTTGTCCGGACAAAGGTAAATATTTGACTAATAATCTTTGAAGTAGGCGGCTCTCTTGAAGGAGTACTTGTCTGAGTTGAGGTGGAGTCATCGGTGCCCATTGCAATAGAGGACATGGAGGTTGAGGGTGAGGTTGAGGTGCATTCTATCTGTTATGTCTTATCCAATTTTATCACTTGTGATTATTTTTATTTGTTATTACTTTTCTTCCATTTTTCATTTTATCACTTGTGATAAAGCATACAAAATTGATGAAATGCTTATAGCTTTTATGAGTTTACTTTTGTGACTTTATTGAATAATTGATATAAGTTTTTTGTTAATCTAGTTCTATTATATTGTTATGGCATGTTATTTATTGACATTTGGATACTTTAATAAAGTTAACAAAAGCAAGGTTGAATTATGATTTTCCAAAATCTTTCAACTGAATAGAAATCATCATTGTTTACAACTTTGACAACGATAAAGATAATTGTTTTTACAAAACGATAGTCTGCCATCAAGATTAATAAGTAGCTGAAGAGGATTACTAATTGTTTGTTACATGAAACCAAACATAAAACATTATGCAGTCGGTCAATTGTTGTTTAGTTCTGCATACTTTCTCTTTATTGCCTCCTTGACAAGCTTCTTTACTTCTTTTTCGTCCTTGTTTTCTGCAAGAAAATTTAATGCATAGTCTGACATCATCTTCCATTTTTCGTTCATTTCATGAAGCAACATCTTTGTTACGTATCTTGATCTCATATTTTCTATCTGAATTCGATGTTGTTTGTGTGTTTCCTTTAGAATGCTGTTTGCCATCTTGATCCAATTTTTCCTTCGTAGAGTTCCATGTGTATCATCATGTACAAACCGCAATCTATCTTTTACGCTTTTGTTTGCCAATCCATCTTTAATATTTACGGTTCTTGTGTTTGATGCATCATTTCATATCCTGTTTGGATGTTCATATGTTGACAAGTGTCTTACAAAACCGCCTCGAAATTTATAATATAAAATGTCAATTATAGACTAGTATCCCTTGTGATATTATCTTGGTAAAACATAAATAATCAAATAATTTTTCTTACCACTAACTCATAATTTTCTTTGTACTTTTCTTCGTATGTTGCATCCGAATCATTTGTTGTCAATTATGACGGATGTTCCTTTAACGATGTCGAAAACTATTAGATAGTAATGTCCATGTGCTATTATTGGGAAGAATACATTATCATGAAAAGGTATTAAATTTAAAATTATATATTAAGTTTCTTGATTAATTTATATAAGTAATGTAATATACCAAGTTAATATCATCAAATTTGAGTGCGCTTGTGTCTTCTTCCATCCGAATAGCAATCAAGTGTTCAAACATATCATCTTGTTTATCTACTTTGTCGGTGAACAATTAAACTTATCTTGTAATACTCACGGTAGCTAATTGACAATTAAAAAAATATATATTATTATTATTATTAATAAATAAAAGTAAATCTGAAATACATTCATTTTATATAAAATTTATCTTACCATCATTGATGTATAAAAGTAATGCCGTTTGATCTTTCTATCGAGAACAATTCCTCGTAGTTTAGGATATCGACAAAGGTATCTATCACGAGAATTTCAATTTTCAAGGTTGGCGCTAGTGATTGAACATTCATTCTCATTAATCCTAAACCTTTATCGTCTCTGAAAACTTGTTCTCTGTTCACAATATCACAAGTGATAAGTATAAGGAAGCTGTGTATATAGGTAAATGTTTTTGTATCACGGTGATAAATATAAGAAACTTATATATGTTTTGTTATCGAGTGATAAGCATAATAAATTAGATATTGAAATTTTAAATATAAACTTACGCCGTTTCCTTGCATCTGAAGATGCTTCTTGCCAAGAGTTTTCCACCTCATTAGATTTTTGTCGTGCTTACCTTCTTGTTCATGTATGGAGATTTGAGGCGCGATATTGTTTTCTTCATCACTTGATTTTGTTGTACTCTGGGCTATCAAATCCTAGATCAAAGCTTGGCTGAGACCCTGGTATAAAGACGGAACTAGGGCTCTGTGAAGATGGACCTGTTTGTTCTTTTTCTTCAACACTTTTATGTTTCTTAAGGTTGTCACGGTTCTCACTTTGTGCATATCAGTTCACTTCTTCATTTCGTTTTGCATCCATGGTGGCTTGTTGCCTTTGTATTTCTCTCAATTCATTTCTAAATTCTTCATCGGTTTTGTTTAGTAAATCTCCAAAATATCATCATCGATATCAAAGGTTTTCTTTGATATTTAGCTTCTTCATTACTTTTTGACTTGTAACCTTGTTTGTTTCATCTTTTCCCGTTCATTTTTTCTTGACTACACCCTTTTTATTCTTGTTCCCATCGATGTTTCCAGACTTCATCCTTTTCTTGTCTATTCTTGTTGTTGTTTTCATCGGTTTCATCATTTTGGTATTGCTTGCGTCTTTGTTTCCACTACCTTGCAACTTCATTCTCATTATAGACTGATTCTCCATTTTGGTCGTTTGCTTCATTGTTTTTGACAGCATCATTAATAATCATTGATTCGTCATTTTCATCTCCGTGTTCTGTATATTGTCTGGCAAATGGATTTTGTACTTCGTTATTTCCATCTTCATCATCACTTGTGCCAAATTTGATGGAGCTTGACTCTGTTGATGTTGATTTAGATCTTGATGATAAGAATGGACTTTTTCCTTTGAAACAATCATCTGGTTCACTGAAAATCTTTTTTATTCTTTCTCTAAATTGCCGAAGCCTTTCATCCCCTTTGAATTTACATATGTATTCTTTAATTGTTTCTTCTAGCATTTCTTTCTCACTCAAAATGCTATCTATCTTATATTCTAGCATCTGATACACTTCCTGTGATTGAATTTCAAATTTAAGATCATATTAGTTATGCATCATCAACAGTGATATTATTGTTTTCTTTTTTTTATATATATTTTACTGTATTATCACAAGTGATATCTTGCATAATTTATTTTATCACTTGTGATAGGACATAACAAATAACTTAATTTTTTTTATCTTGACACCTTTTGAATATCTTCTTCGTTTTATTCATGTCTCCTATAATTTCCACCATTCCAAAGTACTTGTTGAAATCAATTTCGAAATCTCCTACTTTTAACGGACTTGTGTTCCAACTTTTTAGAGTTGGTATTCTTCTCGGCACATTCATTTGATCAAACTTTGTGTAATGTAAATATGCAAGCTGTTTCATCAACAATTTTATCAGTTCAATGAATGTATATTTTGATAACATTTTATGTTAGGAAGAAAAATTAATTTAAAATTTATTACTTACCATCAAGAATGTAACTGGGCCGTAATACTCAACCTCTGTCCTATTATTCTTTCTTGAAGACCAATCATGTTTTGTTGAGCTTGCACAATCAAAAATATATCTGCACCAGTCTATATCTTTCACGTTATCTCCTTCAAACACGTTTTCCAACACCGTTTTTGTGACAACAGAGCTTTTATCGCATCCTCCCAATGTATTTGCAATAAGCATTAAAATGTTCATTACGAACATGAAATCATGTTTGTTGTTTTGTTATCTCCTTTGATATGGCATTTGTTGTCAAACTGTTTTCGTGTTTGAATTGATCTTTCCATTCTTCAACAAATTTATCATTGTATTGTCTTTGGCCTTCATCTCTTTCTAGCGTCCTTGATCCATTTGGTAGTCGAGAACTTCATGCACAGTTTGTGGAGATATTTTAAATTCCTGTTGGAAGTTTAAGGTTCATTGATTACGTGTCGAGGTGTCTACCACAAAGAAGGCAAGCTTTGTCGGTATTTCATTTATTGGGAATTCTATCAAGTCTCAAAACCCATTTGTGTTATAACCTTCTTTCTTTCTACACTTAACCCACGCATTGCCTCAAAAAGTGGCTTAGCGATGCCCTTCCCTTGACTATTGTGTACACCTTCGTTTCTTTTTGAATCTTTTCAATCTCTTCGTTTACATCATCTTGCATTTCACCAATTTTTCTTTTCCTTTTCCTTTTCTCTTTCACGATTATCTTCTTTATTATCATTTTTGCGTGGTTTCTTTTGATTTTTACTTTTTTGGGATTTTCTTTTTACTGTTTCATTTTGTGTAATCTTCTTTTCGACTTCTTTTGCATCCTGTAGTAAAAATAAAATAATAAAATAAATTTTTTGTCATTTATCACTTGTGATATTTTAGCATTTATCACTTGTGATATAGCATTCTTTTCATATACACATTACGTAGCTTTTTCCGATGCTTCTTTTTCTTGCTCGGGCTTTAATTTTGTTGCTTCTTCCTTCATCATCTTCTTTTTTCCTCCAACCCTTTTCTTTTCTTCCATTTTTGATGCAAATCTCTAAAACGTTTTTCTTACTTGCTAATTGTTTTCTTCTTTTTGGTTTCATTCATCGTATAATAGCAAATCCGGTTATACATTGTTTGGCAATTTCACGGTCATTGAATCTTCAAATTAACCAAATTTGGGTGAGCGTTTTAACAACCAAACTACCTTTTCGTTTCTTTTTCTACATGTTAACAACCAAATCACCTTGTTTTATAATGAGTCCAAAAAAAGTTTCAACGATCCCAAAACAGTCACATTTATGTCCCTTAGTTTACAAGTTCACTCAAAGTAGTTACAACTTCAAAATGTATAAACTAAGTTCTTTTCAGTATGCATTTTGAATGAAGTTGTAAGCCCAAAACAGTTAGCTGAGCTTCAATCAAACTACAATCAAACTACAATGTTCCTCAATATCCCAAAACTACAACTATATTAGTTTCTACAGATGTAAACATCTAACAATCAATGACATGAGCTGTCGCTATTGTAACTTCTAATTCAATAGCATAAAATTTTGTCTTCAACATTTTTTTTAAAATCACAGAAGATAAACTGGTATATTACATATATCTTGAACAATCATTTCATTCTTTTTTTTTTTAAATATATTACGTAATTTATCATTGTTTCAAGACATCTTAAAATAAGCAAAACATATATAAATATGCATATAAATCTCAAATAAAATACATAAACAGTAAATAAAATTCAATTAATTTTAAATAATATCGAAATGAGTGTCGTGCCGTTATCCATATTTTCAACAGTTGTTTTCCTTTTCTTGTTGAGGTTGCGATTCCTTCATGTTTATGTATTTTTGAATTTGGTTCAACGGTTAGTCGTTTATTTTTTCGAAGGATTGATTCTTGGTGTGTGTTTTTTTTATTTGTGTGTGTGTTTTTCCAGATCTGGGTTTTATTTTATTGAACTTTACATTTTCAGTCCTTATATTTTTACTTTATGTAAACTTTTTTGCTTTTTTTAATTTATATCACTTGTGATAAACAATTAAATACATTTTTTGAAAAGCTTGTCTATACGAGTCAACTGAAAATTTTCACAGCAAGGACTTACAAGCTCACATCTCAAAATACATTTTGGAAGTAATTAATCCTTACTTGTTTTTGCTTTTCTTTTTGTTAGATGACATTTCATAACGGTGATATAATAAACTTTTAGTTATATCATCGGTGATATGTTCATATATCACAAGTGATACATTTAAAAAAAGAGAAAAAGAAAATTTTGTTGGTAGGCTAGTTTTGTGGTGACTCAATATCTAAATTTTGTTGGTAGGGTAGTTTTGTTTACCGGTTTAACATGTTTTCACAGTATGTCATTGCAAAATAATCAATCTCTTAATTTGATATACACGTTAAGGACGGTGCGTCTTGGCGATCATCTTATCATTTACCAAAGTTTCGCAAATAAATCATTTACACTTTGAAAAAAATTCATCATAATCCTAAATTCTTGATCTTTTGTTCACCAATTCAATTTATTTTAAACTAAAGGTAACTGAGTAGCGAAATCTTCTATGAATTATCCAACAGCATAAATATATATAGTGATAGATACATGCATATATCAGCAGAAGAACATAAGCAAGGTTATATTCATATTACCCAAAAGTGTTTACTTCCATCTAAAATCAAGAACAAAGCGTAAAATACATCTAAAATCATACGTCTGCATTTCCAACAAAAAGATGCAAATTTCAGAGCAAAATGTAGTACAATATCCGGCACCAGGGAATGTGATTCAGGTACCTAATAGATCCACCCATCTACTTAGGTATTTCCCAAACTTGCACACTGTCCGTCACATTTCGTGGCCTGGCAGTCCTACTTGCATCTAAAATGCAGAACAAAATGTAAAATGCAACTAAAATATGCAAAATCCAAAACAAAATGTAGTTCAATCTCCGGCACCAGGGAATGTAATTCAGGTACCTAATAGATCCACCCATCTACTTAGGTATTTCCCAAACTTGGACATTGTCCGTCACATTCCGTGGCCCAATGGACCTACTATTGTTTTTGCATATCGATTCTTAAACCTACTTTAATCCATCTCGTTGTTTAGAAATCTAAATACTAAAAGCAATGTAAATTGTTTTGTAATAGCATTAAATAGATTTAATGCTTGTTTTCTTCGACTATCTTCTTCGATAGCGTCTTCAACCACCTTTTGAATCTTCTTCTCATCATGTTTGTGTTTTTGACAAACTTGATTGCATATTCGACATGAGTTCACTATTTTGATTCACTTCATGTAACGATATCTTAGCGCATACCTCGTCCTCATTCTTGTCATTTGTTCGACATATCGTGATTCCTTTCATCAATGATGTTTGGCTTCCAACTTGGTCTGCTTCACCTTCAAATGTTTCCATATGCATCATCATGTATAAGCCACAATCAATCTTGTTATCCTTTGTCCTCCATTTCATCTTTAACACGATTCTTGGCTTCTCTTTCAACATCGTATTGAGGATTGGGTGTGAAGCCTTGATCAGGTAATTAACAAGAATTGCTTTCTGCAAATTAAGAAAATATTACTTGCTACAATTTATCTCTAGTGATATAAGTATTTAAACAGAGTTCGGTTCAGACATTGCTTACCACAAAATCGAAGTTGGGTTTGTATTTATCCTTGTAGGGCGCATCTGAAATGCTGTTGTCCAGTATCACAGCTTTGGCATTCTCCAGATTGAAAACTATGACATAGTAATGGTCGTGAGCAATTATCGGAAAGAAGACAAGTTTCACATCTTTCAATTTCCGTTTTGCTTCTTCCTCAGTCATGAGTTTTTTCATCAGTTTTTCAAAATTGTCACACTGCTTTTTTTCATCTTTTACTTTCTTCAGAATCTCTGGCAGCTGTATGATAACAATAGATTCAAGATAATTTAAAATACATGTTATATAATTTTGAAACGCATGGATATATTATTGCATATTTTTTTTGGAAGTTTTATATCTTACCACTTGCATCTTTGGAAAGTAGTATCTTGTCTTCATTTTCCAACTTTGTTTTTCTCTCTTCATGATTCAATACAAAGTGAATGCATCGATCACGACTTTCTATTAGCATGCGAGGCAATTGATTGCATTACTATTCTTGGTAATGGTGTGCTCTTGCCATCATTGAACACCTCTTCTCTGTTTTTAATATCACAGGTTGATAAATTTTAAGTTCTTAAATATAGCATATCACTTGTGATAAATAACATAACTTTAATACTAACGACAAATTTAAATCTTACATGATATCTCCTTCCATCGAAAATAAGTCATTAGCTAGCATTTTTCGAGACTACATTAGCGGTTCCATCGTGTACGCCTTCTTGTTCATATAAGGTGATTTCAAGTACACCGATGGTTTAGCAATCCTTTTCCTTCCTCTTTTCATTTTCTTTGTTGCTTTGTTCAAGAACATCTTTACGAGTCTGAATGCCTTGTGTTGAATTTACGGGCTTTGAAATTCGCAACTTTATCCCTTTCTTCTTCTTCTTGTGTCTCATTGCTTGTTTTTTCTTTGCATCGTCTTTCTCTCACTGTTTTTAAGCATCTAATAATGTTTTAGATATGCAAAAGTTGTGCAAGTTGTTTTTTAAGTTTATATGTCTAACGAGTTTATTTTTGTTTCGTCTTATTTTTGTTTTATTTTTAGTCATATAATCAATCCGAATCTAACCATCAACAAGACATTTGACAACAATAATAGTGATTCATTTCACATTCATTCTTAATGTTTGCGATTCAATATCACTAAATTGGTATATCGAGAGTCTTTTAACCTTTTGTTTTACTCTTTTGTTGGCAAGTTCTTTTCTTAACTTTCTTTTTTTTTTCCTCTTTCTCCCGAGCTTGTTTTGTAGCCTCCTCGATTTTCTTTTGTTTTCACCTCTATCTTGGCGACTTTTTTGCGTGACTTCTTTTTCGACTTCTTGCTTTTGTTTGCGACTTCTTTTTTTTGCTTCTTTTCTTCTGACTTCTTTTTTTGCTTCTTTTCTTCTTCTTCTTTTCGATTGCTTCTTTTCTTTGCCGCTTCTTTTCTTCTGACTTCTTTTCATTTCTTCTTTTCTTTTCTGACTTCTTCTTTTCATTGCTTCTTTTGATCGACTTCTTTTCGACTGCATTAATAAAAAATTAAAGAATAAATAAATAAATAAAAATTAAAAAAAAAAAGTGTTTTATTGTATGACTTTGTTATATTTTTAGAGTTTATCACTTGTGATATTACCTTTTCCGCTTCTTCTATCTTCTTCTTTTCAGATTCTGTCTTTTTCTCAGCTGCTTTTTTCTGAGCTTCTTTTTCGGCTGCTTCTTTCTCAGCCTGCTTCTTTTTTGCAATTGCTTCTTCTTCAGCCTGTATTTTTTACCATTTTGTTATGTAAAAATTTATCACTTGTGATATTGTATCTGAGATAAATACTTTAGATTATAATTATCTAACTTTGTTGTTTATCTGTTTCTGCAGAGTCTCTTTTGTGGTTTTTCTTTATCGTTGTTTCCTTCTTCTCCATTTCCTCCTTGATATCATCATCATCCTCATTCTTGAGGAAGAAAGGATCACTATCATCACTTTCATCATCACTTTCATCATCACTTTCATCATCTCCTCCTTGATATTCTTGCCTTCATCATCTCCTCCATCTCTTACGCTCGTTCCTTCTTGATTATCAATCACTCTACCATTTTCATCTATTTGAAGATTCCCACGGAATTGTGTGTTGTATTTTCTACATATAACCTTATTGTTTCATCTCCGGGTATATCTCCATGCTTACCCTTATAAAATTTTCTAACTCTCTTCTCGTTCAAAACTCTATCAAACTTTTCTTGACGACTTCATATAGTTCTTTGTGTTTTAATTAAATAAAGCAATTATAAGTATTTTTATCACTAGTGATATATTCAAATTTTCATATTAATTACAAGTATTTACCTCTTTCATTTCTTGATATCTCCTTCTTCACTCTCATCCTCTTCTTCATTACCATGACATGACCAAACCCTTTCCTGTCCATCTCCATGTCTTGCCTTTTCTCAATCAGCTTTGTGTTCCAATTTCTTATGGCTGGCCATTTTCTTGGCACATCCATTTCATCGAACTTTGTGAAATGCAAGTAGATAAGCTGTTTTCAAGAAAACAAAACATTTGTTAAAACCTTTACTTATTAAAAGAAGTGGTAGATTAATCTTTTTTTAGTATCCCAAGTGATATTGTACATGGCATTTATTTTTTTAAAAACAACTTGTAATATCACTTGGTGATAGAATACATTTATATGTCATTAAGTTAAAGTATCACTTGTGATACCCTACATCATATTTGTTTTATAGATAACATTTGACTTACCGTGAATCTTGCATGAGGTCCATAGTACCAATTTTCCATTGTTGAGTCATCCCACCTTGCTTGCTTAATTTCATCTGATTCCAAATGTATGTGCACCGTCAATTGTCGATATTTCCTCGGTGTCTTTAGAAATTGGAGGACGTGATACTTGACATCGAGCTGTTATAGCGAGTTCCAGGCGGTTTGCAAACGACATTAGGAAATTCATCCGGAAGGTGAAGTCTGTTTCTTGATACTCGAATCACCTTTGATAATCTTTGTTGTTGTTATCCTTTTTCTTTCTGGGAATTGTGCCATAAACTGTTTCACAAACACGTCATCGGAATCCCTTTCTGGTCCTGAGCAAAGTGGTCTCGGACCCATTGGTATCCCTAGAACTTCCCTAATCGTTTTCGGTTTTATTTTTATGACACCCCCATTTGGCAAGTTTATTTGCATCTTTTCCATATCCATATGTGTCAATATGAAGTAGGGCAGCTTTCCAGGGATTTTTTGCAACGGGAAATCAATCATTGTTCCAAATCCCATTGCCATGACCATTTTCTTTCTTTCTGGGCTCAACGAATGTGTTGCTTCGTAAAACGGTTGGACAGTCGTTTTAGCTCTCAATGACTTGAATGGAATGACATGTTCTTCTTCTTCCTCATCTTCCACCTCCATTTTTTCCTTGCCCTTCTTTGTCTGTTCTTTCTTCTTCTTTGCTTCTTCCTTCTTCCTTTGTTCTTCTTTCTTTTTCGTTTCTTCTTCTTTCTTCTTCTTCTTCGTTTCCTTCATTTTTTTTGATTTGTTGCCTTTCCTTCCTTTTTCTTTTCTTCTTCTTCTTTCTTTTTTCCTTCTTTTTCTTTCTTGCATCCTCAGCTTTTTCTTCCCCTCTCTTTCTCTTTCCTTTTTCTTCCTGCTTTTGTTTTCGATTTGTTGTTTTTGATCTTGATCTTATTCTGACAATGGTGAATCTGTTGCTTGTTCTTTTCTTTTCTTTGGTTGATTGGGTTTCATCTTTGGTTTTGCTTCTTTGGGTATGTTGTTTCTTGGGGTGTCGCTTGGTGTTGTTTTGGTTGTTTCGGTGTTGGTTCGGATGGTGTCGCTTGGTGTTTTTGTTGGATTTGTTGGTGATGTTGGTGTGGTTTCTATGGTTGCTAGAGTTGTTATTGGGTTGTTTTCGGTGATGTCATTTGGTGATGCTTGATTTAATGGTGTGACAAGCCTTGATTGTGCAATGGTTGTTATCTGATTTGTGGGTGTCTTTTCTAGATAGGTAGTTTTTATCGATGACTTCGTGTATTTTGTGGTTGTTTTATGGGGTGAGGGTGTAGATGTTTGCTGTTGTGTTTCTTGTTGTGGTAGTGTTGTTTGTGGTGTTGGTGTTTCAGTTGGTGGTGGTTGTTTTTTTCTTGATATGGTGCTTTTTTGAATTGGAGTTTGTTTCTTGCTTCTTTTCTTTTCATTTTTTAGACTTGTATTCAAATCTGCACAAAAGAAATCCCAAGTAAGTTTTCATGAATATTTATTGCTGATAAATATAAACTCTGAATGTTTATGCGTCATACAATTTTATAACATTCTACTGCAATTATGTCATATCAGTTTGTATCACAGGTGATATAACACAGAAGCTAAATGTCAAAACAAGTATGCCGCATACATACATGGTTTATCATAGTTGATATTTTTCTATAAGAGACATGCTTATATGTTGGAATTTACCTTTTTCCTTTTGAATCTCTGGAGATACACTCAAAAATTTGCTTGTCGACAAAACTGCATTTACAAATTTTTTTAAGAAACAAACAGAATGTCTGCAATTTTTATGTTTAAAGATTTATTTAGCAGACAAAAACTGACCGTTTAAAGCTTGTATTGTCTCCAGATGCTCGTAAATATCATCTTCTACATTTTTTTCAAAATCAAAATTTTAATGTCTTATGTTATGTAAAACAAAAAGACATTATAAATTCTAATCAAAAATGTATTTGAAATATAGTTATTTCGCGTATAACGGCTTATCATTACAATTGTTATACTATCAAAAATCAATAAAAAAAAATAAAAAAAATCACTATATCTGTTTTATCACGGTGATATACCATTAAATATTTAAGTTATCCGCGTCTGCTCTTCATCGTCATCACTACCATCATTACCACTAGCACTACTAGTAACACTACGACTACGAAAAGTCATAACTAAACCACCATCTCTACCACAAAAACACTAAAATGTATCGGTTATCGCCTACATGATCTCTAATCGTGTGACAAGTAATCAATTATCGCTACATCTGTTTCTATCACTAGTGATATACCATAAAATATTTCTCTGTCACACTAAAAAACGCATCATAAGTTACATCAAAATTATACTCGTAACAAGCTAAAAACATATCCATTATCACGAAGAACGCTAAAAGTCAAATCGACGTTTGCTACCAGTACCACTATTCTGAAGCACCACCATTACCACTACCACTACCACTACCACTATCACCACCACCACTACCACTACCACTACCAAAAATGAAAACTAAACCACTAACACTACGATTACCAGTACCACTGTTTTTTTTTTCACCACATTCAAATCAATACCACTAGCACTATCACCACCACCACTATGACCAGCACCACTACCATCACTACCACTACCACTACCAAAAATGAAAACTAAACCACTAACACTACGATTACCAGTACCACTACCACAACTGTTTTATCACTTGTGATATTTTTCTAAAATATTTATTAAATCAGCAAAAACACCTAAAAACATCTAAAATAAGCAAAATCTTCATTAATTTCTTCTTCTTTTACAGTATGACATCAAAATGTTAAATAAATACATAATCATCAATTGCATGTCATTAATACAGCAAAAAAATACAGAAAAATGTTCATAAATAGCAATAACATTCATAAATAAGTATAAAATCAGTAGAGATACATAAATAACATCTAAATAATTAGTTTGAAGCTTCGTACCATCGTTTTCGGAGTTGGTAGGTTTGTTTTGATCCATTTTTTTTTTGTGCTTTTTCTTCTTCAGTTGAAGGTAGATGCGTTTTGTGTTTTTGATTTTGACGGTTAATTGTTGTTTGATTTTGATTGTTAGGTTTTGTTTTAGTGAGAGATTTTAGTGAGAAAGCGGCGTGTGTGTTTTCTTGATGAAAATGATCGTGTGTTGTATTTGTGTGGTTGGGGAAGTTTCGAGTTTTGGCAAGATTAGTCCTCCGTGTTTTTATCATTAAAAATGTTTTTGATCCAACGGTGATAGTTGTCCGTTGGTATGTAGAAATAAAGGTTTGTGAAATAAAGTAACCCTCAAGACCCACTCTAATTCCGTTAATGCCGATAGTATTTACTTCATGTGCATTATCTTTTATGGACTTTGTAAATAATAAAAAAAATCATTTCCAAAGATTGTTTTGTTGTCAATAAGTTGTTGATTTAAAATGCGCATACATGTATGATGGATTCGTGGTACATATATCGCTACTCTTTCGAACCTATCCGATTTCAAAGATTACAATATCTCATCTTACACGAGAAGTTATATAGATATCACCAACCTCAAACACTAGATATGTTTTACAAGTAAAATATATTCTTTCATATATTTCTTTTTTGTTATTATATTTTGCAAAAATATATACCAGTTAACTTGCTAGTTAAGTCTATATATAAAGTACAAACTTCCCATGTTCTCTTATCCACAAAACCATCCAACAACACGTTCCTAGTCATATATAAACATCACTTCTTACCCTCAAACCAAAAAAACCAAAACCTTAAACTCACCCATGGCCAAACCAACACTATCCTTAACCATCACAATCCTATGCATCTTAACCTTAACATCAAACGCGCTAATAGGTGGTCGTACTAAGATAAAGGACGTGAAGAACAACCAAGAAGTGCAAGAGCTAGGAAGGTATTGTGTCGAAGAAAATAATCGAAAAGTTGGTTCGAATGGTTTAAAGTTTGTGGAAGTTGTTAAGGCCGAGAGTCAAGTGGTGTCCGGGACTAAATATTATTTGACAATTAAAGCTATAAGTTCGAAAGGTGGTAAGAATAGTTTCTTTGATGCTGAAATTGTGGTGAAGCCATGGGTGCATTCTAAAGAGTTGCTTACTTTTCGACCCGGAAAAGGTTTGAAGTAGATTCACAAATGGAGTTGAGCAAGTTTTTTAGTGTGTGTTATGACGGTTTTATTAATAAATTATGTGATCTAGCTATATCACGAAAGATATATTATTTATGTACGTTTTGTTTAATATAACCGGTATTGGTATAAACTATAAAGCAAGAAATCTGAGTTTGTTGTAAGCTTAAAGTTTGAGCTTGTTACCATGATATTAGTTGAGCTTTTGGAAATACTTTCGGTTTTGTAGGTAGTTACATTTTGGTTACAACTTAATTTCTCAATGTTTTATCTAACTTTTTGTTCGTAGCCCACCATCTGGAAAACAGAATGTGTAGTTTCATTGTGAAAGGATCAGGGGACGTTTGGATTTAGCTTACGATGGGGGCTTATTGGCTTATTTCAGTTGTAAAATGCAATAAGCCCGCTAAATATGATAAGCCCAAAAAATGGAGTTTAATTGCAAGACTTATTTATGTCAGAATTGTTTTTTTCTATTAAGTGTTTGAAACATCATAAGCCCTTCTTAAAATGCTAATCCAAACACCCCATTATGCAACTTTGTGCAAGTTGTAAGGAACATAAAGGAGCAAGCTTCTCTATTGCTGTTGCTTCTTGGAAACAAAGGATATTATCCAAGTTAGTTACATGTTTGCTTCTCATATTGATAATGAGACCGATTGTCGTGGTTGTTAGAAAATCGGTTCTTTTTAATTAGTTTAATGCTATCGTTACTACTTCAAATGGTTTTTATAGTGATAAACGACGAACTTTAGCTTATAGTTACATGCTATTTGAGTGCTATAAAAGAAGAGATATATACTTGTGAGACAGATTATTAAATGCCTGGTTCTATCTTACAAAGATCGACGAAAAGATTATTGGCTACGTCTAGATTGACAAAAAGAGTGATATAAACTTTAGTGATAGATGGATATGAAGATTAGGTGTTAGGTTTTATCTAAAAGAAATTAACAAAAACTAAGACGATCACTTATCAATCTAGTTCGACACCTTGTTCTTAACTGAATTAGGGCCAAGGCATTTCACATAAAGAGTAGAGTGATATAAACTTTAATGATAGACAACAAAACAACTCAAGTAAAACGCACATTAAATAGACAATTAATATACGTTTCACAAAAGGTGTTGATTTAGTAAGTTCATAATCTTGTTTATAAATCTTTTACATGTTTATTCCTTCACCTATGTGGGACAAAGTCACAAATCCAACAGCCATTTCCTTCTTACTCACAAAAATACTAGGCCACACTCCTTTGTGTTTGACGATGAGCATTTAGGAGTTTTCGTAATAAGTGTTTAACTTTTTTATTATGTTTAAGTGTCCACATTGATTAAAACACTAATAAAGTAAATATTGATCGGTTAGTTCTTGCTTAGCAATTGCATTACAATTACATTACTAAATGATTAAATAACCAATGGCCAAAACAACAATCTTAGTCGTCACAACTTTGATATGCAAACTTTCCTAGCAAACGCGATACCAGGTGGTCGTACAAAGATCATAGGTGTGAAAAACAATAAACAATTACAAGAATTAGGACGGTTTTCTATCAGAGATTATAATCGAAAAGTTGGGTCCAATGGCGGTTTAAAGTTTGTAGAAGTTGTTAAGGCTAAGTGTCAAGTGGTGTCCGGGACTAAATATTATTTGAGAATCGAAGCAAAAGGTGGTTATAGTAAGTTTTTTGATGCTGAAGTTATGATGAAACCGTGGTTGCATTCTAATGAGTTGCTTGCTTTTGGACCCGGAGTTGGGAACAAGTGACGCGTTTTTGTTTGTTTTGATGTTGATTGTGGGGATCTGTTTGGTAGTTATGGTTTTGTAACTTGATTTTTATCGATCAATTAAATATGTGGATCTAACGCACTAATAGGTGGTCGTACCAAGATAAAGGACGTGAAAAACAACCAAGAAGTGCAAGAGCTAGGAAGGTATTGTGTCCAAGAAAATAATCGAAAAGTTGGTTCGAATGGTTTAAAGTTTGTGGAAGTTGTTAAGGCCGAGAGTCAAGTGGTGTCCGGGACTAAGTACTATTTGACAATTAAAGCGATAAGTTCGAAAGGTGGTAAAAATAGTTTTTTTGATGCTGAAATTGTGGTGAAACCATGGGTGCATTCTAAAGAGTTGCTTACTTTTCGGCAAAGGCTTGAAGTAGATTTACCAATGTTTTCTGTTTTTGTTGACTAGTTATGCGCTTGTTATGACGGTTTTATGAATAAATTATGTGATCTAGCTATATCACGAAAGATATTATTTATGTACGCTTGTTATACCATGATTTCATATAATTAATCTTAAAGAAAGAAGTATAAAGTAAGAAGTTTGAATTTCTTATAATCTAAACAATGAGCTTGTTACCATGATTTCGTAACCTGCCATCCAGAAAACAGAATAGTTTCATTGTGAAAGGATGCAGGGGATGTTTGGGTTTAGCTTATACCGGGTGCTTATTGGCTTATTTCAGTTTCAAAATGCAGTAAGCCCACATAACTCAATAAGCCCATAAAATGGACGTTTGGATACTTTTTTCATCTTGCTGTTTGAATCACCTTAATCACTTCTTAAAATGATAATCCAAACACCCCATTATGCAGCTTTGTGCAAGTTTTAAGGAACTTAGAGGAGCAAGCTTATATAATTTGTGACTACGCGTTATATTAGTTTCTTTGAAATATTGAGCATGCTTCTCTATTGATGTTGCCTCTTGGAAACAAAGTATATAATCCGAGTTAGTTACATGATTTGCTTCTCATATTGATTATAAGACCGGTTGTTGTGGTCGTCAGAAAATCGGTTCTTTCTAATTAATTTTATGTCATTGTCATTACTTTAAATAGTATTTAATTATTTATAGTGATGAGCGATGAGCTTTAGCTTATAGTAACATGTTATTTGAGTGTAAAAAACAAGAAGAGATATAGACTTGTGCGATAGATTCGATACTATGTGATAATTAAATTTTTGTTTCTATCCTACAAAGATGGATGAAAAGATAATGGGCTATGTTCACGTTGAAAAATAGAGTGATATAAACTTTAAAGATAGATTGATACGACGATTAGGATTTTATTTGAAAAAAATATTTAAAAAAAAAGCTTTAGCAATATGCACATCACATTGAATAGTTTATAATGAAGACATTTGATATGCATGCTGATACTACTTTTTTTTTAAATAACTTCATAATCTTGGTAATAAATCTGTTACATATTTGTTCCTTCACCTATGTGGGACCAAGACAAAAATCCAACACTCATTTCCTTCTTACTCACAAAAATGATTGGCTACACTACTTTGTGTTTGACGTGAGCAATTTGAAGCCTTTTCGTAATTAAGCGTTAAACTTTAATTGTCCATATTTGGTTAAAACACTAATAAAATAAATATCGATCGGTTAGTTCTTGCTTAGCAATTGCATTACAACTATATTACTAAATGATTATATAACTAATGGCCAAAACAACAATCTTAGCCGTACAACTTTGATATGCAAGCTTTTCCTAGCAAACACGATACCAGGTGGTCGTACAAAGATCACATATGTGAAAAACAACCAACAAGTACAAGAATTAAGATGGTTTTCTATCGAATATTGTTAGTCGAATAGTTGGGTCCAATGGTGGTTTAAAGTTTGTGGAAGTTGTTAAGGCTGAGAGTCAAGTGGTGTTCGGGACTAAATATTATTTGAGAATCGAAGAAAAAGGTGGTTATAGTAAGTTTGTTGAAGCTGAAGTTATGGTGAAACCGTTGTTGCATTCAAAAGAGTTGCTTATTTCGACCCGGAGTTGGGAACAAGTGACGCGTTTTTGTTTGTTTTGATGTTGATTGCGGAGATCTATTTTAGTAGTTATGATTTTGTAACCATGGTTTTTATCAATTAAATCTGTGGTCTATATCGTATGTTTGATATGCCCCATTTTCTTGTTGATTTATGCACGTTTGTGCAAATTGTATATATGGAACACTTAGTAGCAAACGTGCATAGTTTATAATATAACAATATGTGAAGTGTTGCTGTTGTTTGAGATATCTGGTAGTGACTAGCCTATAGCTTGAGGTTTAATTGTAATTCGCATAGGTGTGCATAATCCATACCGAAAACTCAATTAAGACCAGACCGTATAATTGGATCTAGATGGTTATAGGTTGTTTTGGTCCATTTCAAAACCAAGTTAGATGCACACAAAAAAGGCTTGCAATTTGTAAATGATCAAGTTTGGGATCAATATTACACGGTGTGGTTCTCAGTCATACTCTTTTTTTTTGGTTCGCCACGATATTGTTTGGTTCAGTTTTGAACAGTCCTATACCCCTAGTTCTTGGTCATAAAACTAAAATAAAATTGTAACAATGCTAGAAACCGTATCAAACCACAAAGTATTGACTTGGTTCATCTAAACCAAAATTGGCCCGTCAGCAAGACTTGGACTTTGGGCTAAAAATATACATTGAATCCAACCGAATGAACCAATTCAACAATCTGTAATTTAAGTTCTAACAAACTCACTCAATTTTTTTACATTTCAACAAAATCACAGGTTACATTTTATGTAATTAAATATCTTCAATGTCTTGTTTATGTACTACTTACACTTTATATTATGAACTTTAAAATTTTGTTCTAATATGCGCACATATAACATGACTTATAGACAAAAGAGTGGTCATAATTAATCAAAATGAATTTGGTTTGAGTCATTTTCATTGGTTTCGTTCGGTATGCCAAGTAACAACATTCCATTCTAATAGGAAACAAAAGTGACCAATCAACCAAAACCAAAATGGTTGGGCGTGTTCGGATTTTATGGGTGGTTATTGAAATACATTGGTCTGTTTTGGTATTTTAAACCATTCCTTTTGGGTGAAACAAAAACATTTTAACAATTTGTTGATAGAAGTTTGTCGTTAAAAGTCGAAAAGATGATCCTAACAGTTGTGTAAAACGAAAGTAAGAATAATTAGCTCTATAAATAAGAAATTTTTAAATAAGATTCTTTCTTTTTCTATACTTGATTATATTGTTGCATACATGTACAGCGAACACACAAATTTGTGATTAAAGAGTTGTAGAAAAGCAATAGTCTAAAACAAATCATTAGAGCAAAGGTGTCATAACACACGTCAAACAATTGGGTTGGGCTATTGCACACCATATATCAATGGCGCCATCAATGGTGACGTAGAACGACTTTGGTGCATGCTAAAGGCCTTGACGTAAGGGGTTGGCGTTACGACACCTGTTATAACCGGGAAAATAGTCAGAAACTATCACAAGATACTACGATTAAACAACGTACTATGAGTCGAAGACTCCCATTCCCCGCATAACATTCTCATATGTTTGTTGTTTCCTTTTAACCGATACACATTTGGTACCCCAACACTTCAATGACCCTTGGTCACTCCGAGCCTCTTTTGTTTTGTTTAAACAAATTCATAACATGCCCTTTTATGTTGGAAAATTTAGTTCACTTGATAACACTCAAATTGTACATGTTTTTAATAGTGTTATCCGTGCTTTTATGTATGTTATTTGGCTATAATCATATGCTTTTGTTGCTTAATCGTATAAAAGTGTGTATGCTAGTTCATTTGTAGCAAAGTACAGGAAAGTGGAGATAAAGACGAAAAAAGATGTAAAATACGAAGATTTATCCATGTACGAAGAATTCCCGACAAATGCAAGACTTGTGGAGTATATTCGAGAAGATAAATTCATCAAGATAGTGGTCCAAAGACTCAATAATGAAGTTCAAGAAGGAAAACGAGAAAGAAATGAAGAAAAGAAGCTTAAACGAAGAAATATTGGAAGCCTCGTTGTTCCCGACACACCTTCACCATTTTAACCATATCTTGATCATACGAACTCGGATTTAGGTGATTCAAGCGGCCACGGAAAGCTAAGAGAAAGATCTACAAAATTGGTGTTTATCATTTTCTTGTCAACTTGCTCCTGCCGATCGGTCGGGCCCCACAACCGATTCGGCTGGAGGACAGTCGAGAAGACCAGCCGATCCGCTGGAGCCCAAACCGATCGGCTGGGAAGCCCTGGACAGCCATTTCTTCATCACTAAGACTCCAAACTTGTTCCAAAAAATTCTAGGCTCTTCCCTTTTTGTTTCTAGTCCCTTCCAAGCTCTTTGGTGACCAAGAAATGCATTTATAACCCCAAGGGCTTGAGAGTAGTATAAATAGGACCTATATGCTATTGTTTTCAGCACCCCCAACTTGAGAGAACACATCTTTAACTTACCTTCCCCAAAGGTGTGAAATTCGAGCTTCCATCCTTAAGGACGAATTTCCACCATCTATACCATCCTAACTTGAGAGAACTTCTCTCACACCATCCCTACCACCACAACTCCATCCAAAGGTGTGAAATTCGAGCCTCCACCCTTAAGGACGAATTTCCACCAACTTATCTTCCCCAAAAGACCACAAACCTCTGACAAATTCGTGCAGTGTGCTCAAGGGCTGATGAAGGCATTTGGATATGATTTTGCGGCTTGGTAGAACTATTGTAGTTGATTGGAGGCTTAAAGGAGTGCTATAATCCTTCACCCTTGCCTAATGTAATCTTACTTTAGGTACATCCTGGTTACTTTTATGATGTTGAATTCTATTATTTATGTTTGGTTCTTTGGTTGTGTTGATTATGTGATTCTTGTGATGTGTTCTTGTCTTGTGAATGTTATCTTGATACTTGTTTATTTCATATGAGAACTTGTGATAAAAGGATGTTTGGATAATTGTAGTGTTTGTTTGGAATATGTTGATAACATCATATTTGGTTAAATTAGAACTTGTTCTTGTTTATTGTTTTGGTTGATCATTGTTGAGTTTAATGTCGAAAGGATTCTCAATAATGGTTAGTTCCAATCCATTAGTCGACGAATGATTTTGGTCTTGTACTTTGTGACGATTGTGCAAGAGAATTAATAAACATAACAAGTAAATGTTTAATTTGGATTAAGGTCGAAAGGAATCTTTTGAATATGTGTTCTCATTATCTTTCAAGTAAATGGAACTTATTGAATTAATAACATCAAAGTCTAATGCTGAAAGGATTCTTTGTTGTTGTTGGTTTAGGCATAAGGCTCATGACATAACCACTTGATTGAGGCTTATGCATATTTGATTTATAAAACACTAAACTATTATTATAGGTTCTATCTTTGATAATATGTTTTCCAAACTAAACATCCTAATATCCTTGTGATCATTTGTCTAAACATGTATGTTCTTTGTGTGCTTGTTCTTATTACTTTTCTTGTTGGTTTGATCCGTGACAATCATAACCATCAACTTGTTACTTGCTTAAACAAACAAACGAAACTTGTAGAGCAACCAAGTCTCTTGGGACGACCTTGCTTTACCAAAACCTATACTATAACTTGACTAGGGTATACTTGCCCGAATGTGTTCCTAGTTAACCGGTAATTCTTGTTTACAATATTAAAACCTCGTGCGAATGCATCAGCACTTGTGGGATTAGTTCATACCTGGTAATGGGTCAGAAGGTACGGAGTGTACACCCTCAAGGTCCCTGAACACCCTGACTCTATAGTGGAGAGATTCATAAGTTAGTACTGGTAGAGCTAAGTTAGTCTTGGTAGGCAAGTTTTCTTGGTAGTGCTAAGTTAGTCTTGGTAGGCACGCTTTCTCTTGGTAGTGCTAAGTTAGTCTTGGTAGGCTAGTTTCTCTTGCTAGTGCTAAGTTAGTCTTGATAGGCAAGTTTCTCCGCTAGTCTTGGAATCAACTTGTAACAGGCATTGACCTAAGCAATGGCATCAAAAATTTGATGAAGTGGTTTTGTCTAGTGGTTATGTTCTTAACCAAGCTGACAAATGTGTGTATAGCAAATTTGATGAATCTGGTAAAGGAGTCATCATTTGTCTATATGTTGATGACATGCTGATCTTTGGCACTGACCAAAATTAGGTTGACATGACAAAGGAATTTTTGTCATCAAGGTTCTGCATGAAGGACATGCAAGAGGCTAATGTTATCATTGGTATAAGGATTAAACATGAAAGTAAAGGAATTTCTATCTCTCGGTCTCATTATATTGAGAAGGTGTTGAGAAATTCAATTACTTTGATTATACTCTGTGAGTACACCTATGGATACTTATGAGAAGTCGATGCCTAATAATGGCAAGGTCAGATCTCAACTTGAGTATTCTAGAGTAATTGGTCGCCGATGTATGCCATGACTTGTACAAGACCGATATTGCTTTTGTTGTGGGTAAACCGAAAGCGGTATACTAGCAATCCTAGCGCTCATCATCGGAAAGCGAGTTCGAGGGTCTCAAGTATCTAAAGAGAACTATAGATTATAGTCTCTCATATCATCGCTCATCCTTCAAGGTCTTTGGAAGGATGCACCGATACAAGTTGGATCGATGTGATGAAGACAATTGTCTACCGGTGGTTGGGTATTCCTACCGTTGGTTGGGTATTCTACCATCCTTTTCTCCATCACCTCGAATAGTCCCTTTGGATTATGAGGAATCATCAAAGTCAACCACCCGATCACATAGAAGTAGATAGATCTCTACCATCGTCCTCCATACACATTCCAACACCATCACCCTTAGTTGATCCACCTCCAAATATACCTTCACAAATCCTTCATTCTTTTGAGAATCCTCAACCTTCCTCATTCAACCTTCCATATCAAATCATTCCATTTCTACCACCGCCACTTCCAAGCCATGACAAAGATTGTTATCATTGTCAACATGTTGAAAGTTTAGTACATGAACTACGTGAAGAGCTACGTTTCATGTGTTATCACCTCCTCGAACGTTTCGATGAGGTCAACAAAACTAAACATTCCTAAGCTTAAGGATTCAAGTGGTGTTCTAATCTTGAGCTTAACTTAGATTGATTAAGAATCATATTTCATGTTTAAGTAATTCTCTTAGTTTTAGAGATATGTATATCATTTCTCGTGTTTTTAGTAAATGAAGTTACATGTTATATGCCATATGATCTTGAGAATATGTTTGGTACCTTAATACATAACTCTTGTTGATGTTAACACCACATTTTACATCCATATTGCCGCCTTAAGTATACAAAGCATGTATCCTCACTTTAGCCTAGACGGATCCTCCTAGGAGGAACCGTGGGATCCGTGCAATAGAAACAATTTTTCTTGCTAATTTGAGTTTTATTTGTAGGAAATTATGCATCATATACTTGTTTTCTAACCTTTGTTTTGTAGATTTTCAATATACACTTAAACACTATGACACCCTCAACAAGGGGAGTTTCTTGTCAAAGCAAAACATTGCAAAACGCTTGCAATACTTTCACATAGGAGTACATTACTACTGACGTCCTCCTCACAGGAGTACTCGCCATGGGGAGTATGTTCGTCTAAAAGACGAAACATTTGCAAACGATATTGCAAAACCCGTCAAGGGGGAGCTAAGACGAGAATCCTTCTCTTCTCTTACTCTCTATTTTTCATATTTTTACTTTTCACATGTTTTTCTTCAAACAATGTGTTAATTTCTTTTTGACGCTATTTTTGTTTTGACAAAAATGGGGAGAAGAGAGTAAAAACTCAAATTCAAACTTTTACGAATTATAGTTTTCCTTAAAATAATCTTATGTTTTGTCATCAACAAAAGGGATATTGTTAATACAAATAAGCAGTAAAACTTTTGTTTATATTTTACGATCTTCTAATGTTTTGTCGATAACAAACGTAAAATCATTTTAACGGAACAAATAAAATACGTAAATGGTTTGAGCTAATAGTTTACTAACACACTTACATTTTCATATAAAACACTAAACAAGTAATAGTGTTTACATTTTATAGAAATGCATATGTATAACAACTAGTGTTTACATAATCGGTATATATATATACATAATTAGTATATATTATAATGGGTAATGCAATGGGTAAGAATCTAAGTACTTGACCTATTAACTAGATACATTGAATGTAGTGGAAAACCCAAAGTCCATGACCCATACCCATAGAGCATGACCTATAACCCATGACCCATCGCATGACATCATGCATGAAATCATGTTGGGTATTATCCATGGTCCATGACCCATACCCATGACTCATTGACGGATGCATTGCATCTTCTAGATACATTGTATCTATTTGGATACCCATGATCCAAAGTCCATGACCCATGACCCATGATCCATGACCCATAACCTAAATAAGAGGAGCGTCTGGCGGATCCCCCAATTTACACTGGACGGATCCCTCATGTAAGGGATCCGGGGAACAGTAGTTGATTTTTGCCTATAAATAGTGAGCCATTTCTTCATTGTTACTCACCCCTTTCACACACATTTTCTATTAGTGTTATAAACTCTCTAACCTTAGATCCAAAGGATCTTTCTATGTAGTTTTGTGTTTGTGTGATTCTCTAGGTTCCTCTTAAAGGAAAGATCACCACCTCTTGAAGTCGAGCAAGCTCAAGTCCATGGTTTGCCAATCTTCGTCATCATCAAGACTACTGATGTTATCTTGTTGATAGTTCTTTCCTCTCTCATTAGAAGTGTTATGTTGAAGACATATGTGAAAGATGTCTAAAGGGTCAAGTTGAAGGCATTAGTGAAAGGTGCTGAAAGATCCGTGTCAAAGACATTAGTGAAAGGTGCCGAAGGTCCTTGTTGAAGGCATTAGTGAAAGGTGCCGAAGGGTCGTGTCAAAGGCATTAGTGAAAGGTGCATAGGGTGTACATTAGATATGGTGCATCAATGTACAAGATAGATTAGTTTGGGTCAAAGGATATTGATATCCTTGTTGATATTGTAATAAGGAGTGGATCTCCTTTGGGATAGGTGTTGTGTAGTGTTGGGTAGTAGTTCCTCCTTTGTAATGGAACTTGGTATCTAGCCTTGTACCGGATAAAGTGTAGGCGACGTTGTGATAGGTTTGGTTCTACCTCGTGGAAGAACCCAGTGTCTAGCCTTGTACCGGATAAAGAGTAGGCGACTTTCTGAAGGCTTCTCCGCCACAAGGAGCTTGTGTTGTGTAGTGATTACGAACTCTCGAGTAGGTGACTTGGGGAGTGGAGTAGGGCAAGGAAGGTATCCTTGTAGCCGAACCACTATAAATACTCGCGTTGTGGTTTTGTGCTTCTTACTCTTTATCTTTGCATTGCTTATTTATATGCTTATCTACCAACATCCAACACACATATTTAATAGATTGACATAAGTCGATCTAAATAGTTTAAAACGAAGTTTTAATCGGGAAAACTATTCAACCCCCCTTCTAGTTTTCCACACCTTTGATTGCTATAGAAAATATCAACATCAACTCACTGATCTTAAGTTCTTCAACTCTTTTGATGTTAACTTAGACGATTCAAATGTCCTATAGATTCAATATAACTTGCTTTCTTTCGAAGGGTTTATGTCTTGGCATGTCTCGTTAAAAAAAATGATCGTGTTATTGCTATTGCCTACTTCTTATATGAGTGATGCTTTTATACCTGTTTGATCTGAATGAATATAGTTTACCCTTCTATACAACCATGTTATATTTGCATCATCGTTACAATTTTATTTGCGTTCAAGCTACAACTTAATTTTATACTTCTTTTTCGTTCCACTCCCAATTTTCCTGACACATCTGATAATAGATGAGCTTTTTCATAAGAGACCAAGCGATAACAAGCATAGGCTCTGCAATGAATATTTAATAGGCGTGCGTGCCCCTTAATTTATATGGTATCTTTATGTAATGAAAAGGAAAAAAAAATGCCTCCTAAGTAGTTTCGGTTTACATGCTTCAGTTCGATAATCTAATGGGGTGTTTGGGATTGATTATCAGATTTTGAAACATTTGAAACAAAACTACGTTTTGAAAAAGTAACTCTCAACATCCAGCCACAAAACCACGTTTTGGAGCATATATAACGAGATAAGTGATTATTGGAGTTGTTTTGCCAAACACCATAAATTGATTATTCACTTTTTGAAAACGTGATAATCAAATAATCTCGTTTTGAAAGCTATCCCAAACACCCTCTATGTATCACATGAAAACACTGCAACTTAACTGTAATTATGAGGAACTAAAGAAGATACTTGTCTAGTTGTCCCACATCGCTCAATCCATCAACATTTACATAGGAGACTTCTTATAAATAAAGGAGGCAAGGTGCTAGAAGAGTTAGGACATACATAGTGTGATTGACCAAGTTATTTTGTGATTTCACGATTTTTGTCTAACAGTATAAGCTATTTAAGTTTTAATAGCTAGTTTGGGCTATTAAAATATTTATAGTTTATTTTACCAATTCTTAAATAAAGTTTTGAGTGTAAATTCAGAATTTTGTATCAGATAATTATTTTTTCAAATATAAATAATCATCTGGTAAAAATTACGGATTCTGATTATTTTGTTTAAGTAATATAATTGAAGAGTTAAAAATTGAGTTGCATGAAAATTTAATATGATTGATGATAACGCTACACGCGTCGTTCGGGTCAAAGGAACTTCCTTTCGTCGAGCAAGTTTTTCAACACCCTAGGCGATGAACCTAATCGTTGTAGTGTAGTATTAGGGGTAAGCCACGGGTATTGATATCGTTCTCTAGGGAATAGTGTCGTTAGGTGAAGTATATGTCGATTTAAGTCTAAAGATGAGGATGATTATTTTTGTATTTTTATATTTTATGAATCTCGGTTTTGGAGAGAGGGTGGAGTTAGTTGCTAGTCAACTATCCCAAAAGATACTAACTAAATTATGGGTCTACCAGGAACGTGAAGCGTATCTACTTATGATGTATTACTCCTTGCTAGCTATCCAATTCTACCTACTGAATTGTCACGTCCTATTGATGGTTGAATTGTCACGTCCTATCTAAGGTCGTAAGGTGTGCATTCCCTAACTCTTTAAAGTCACCTTTAAGTGTAGTAAACAAAATCCACTAAGTCATTCATAAACTAACTTTAAGGTTATCTTTGGTTTAGTAAACGAAATCCACCAAGTCATTCATAAACTATCAAAGATTTATCAAGTATTAAACACAACGATAGCCTAGTCGCACTCCTAAGCTAATCACAATTAAGATAAGAGACAACCAATCAAACAAGAGACAGTAGGGTGCAAGAATTATAAACTAAACCAATTAGACTCATTGAATTTGTCACACCCCTAATGATGAAGATAGACACAAGCATCACTAAGAAATCAATAAGATCTAATTAATTATACACAAGTTTCATACAATCATAAGCAAACACAAGGTGAATTACCCAAGCATAATTAATGAAGAGCAAGCAACAATTGTGATAATTGAAGACATACCATAGGATTGGATTAACAAACAAATCATTACACGATGTTTATGGAGTGTTTGAAACCCTTTAAGTTGTTTGGAAAACACCTACCTAAACCACGAATCGGACTTAGGGTTTAGGGCTTACAAAAGTGAAGTTATAATGTTATATTTATAGGCGATTTTACGTCGGCAAAGAGCGACAGTAACACTTATAGAGTGACGCGTCACGACCATTTTTCAAAGAAATTGTAGATTTTCTCGTTCCGGTCGCGTGGGCTTTTGAATCACCTAAATCCGAGTTCGTATGCAAAAGTTATGGCCAAAACAATATCAACTACTTCACAAGATGTTGTGACTTGATCACCATGACGGCGTCACCTTATGCCTGTGACGCCGTCCTTCAATCTTTTAAAACCAAGCCGCACTTGTAAATAAGCAATTTACTCTGAGTAGTCACAAAAGTGCTCCGACGGCGTCATGATTAAGCGATGGCGCGTCCACCTTCGGGCCCATGACTGAGTGTCTCGATTCTTGACTTTGGCCATTTTCTTCGTATATTCGCGCCTTTTCGTCCAAATAAGTGCCATTCCAGCATTTTGCCTTCAAGAGACCTAAAAAGTGAAAAGGAACGATATTAAGCAATAACTGATACAAAAGTGATCAAATAAGGGCTTAAACGACCCCTCAAAAAGGTACCTTTTAAAACCTTATCAATTGATCATATACGGATAGGACTATTGTAAATGATTTGCAAACGTATTGTGCCGTATGTATAAAAATGTTCATAACTAACTCAACCTAAGGGTGATTGTGATTAATCAATATGATTTGGTTCGAGTCATTTTCATTGGTTTTGGTCGCAATGCCAAGTACCAAGGTTCAAGTCGTTTTCATTGGTTTTGGTCGAGATGCCAAGTAACAACATTCCTTTCTAACAAGACACAAAAGTCACCAACAAACCAAAACCACGAAGTTCAGGCAATTTTGGATTTCACGAGTTGTTTCGGATTTTGAGCAGTAAAGATCATGACTAATATATCGAATGAATATGATAGCCGAAACACATTGGTGTGTTTTTGGTTTTCTAAACCATTCCTTTTTGGTGAAACAAAAACAATTTAACAAGTTTGTTGTTACAAGCTAGTCGTTAAAAGTCGAAAAGATGACCCCAATAGTTGTGTAACACGAAAGAAAGAACTTTTAGCTACATAACTAAGAAATGCTTCAACACGATTCTTTCTAACATTTGTTCAACTCAACTTTTGTTTAAAAATGAATTGTAGTGGAAATCAATTTGTTAACTATAACAAATTTTAAATATGATTATTCGGCGGATGAGGTGAGATCCTTGCAAAACATGTATCATTTAAAAAACAAATAAGCCAATCTCAACCATTCATTCACCTTTCATCTAATGGTTGAAATGAAGTTCAAAAATATGAAAGAGATCTAAAATCGACATTTTAATTCATTTAATATAAAAATAACTTTCCACCTTTTAAAAAAACAACATATCTTTAAACGGTAAATCTTCAAGTTACTGAAAAATACACCATCGCGACGAATTAAATCATCTTTCTATAGATATGCACTTTTATATACTTTCGTAATTTTTTTCAAAATTTTGTCAGAAAATCCCACGGATTCGTAAAAGGACGAACTTTTTTTTTTCAAAATTTCCGTTCCAAAAAATCCCACAGGATTCGTAAAAATTTCTCACGGGATTCGTAAAAAGACGAATTTTTTTTTTCAAAATTTCCGTCAAAAAATATCCCACGGGATTCCTAAAAAAATCCCACAGGATTTGTAAAAAATCTCACGGGATTCGTAAAAAATTCACTTGTGATTTGTATAAATCCCATGGGATTTTGTATAAATCACATGAGATTCTGTATAATCCCATGGGATTTATATAAATCCCATGGGATTCTGTATAAATCTCATGGGATTCTGTATGAATCACAAAGGATTCGTCAAAAAAATCACTAGACTAAATACACAACTATTATATAACTACATATCAGATTCATGATTGTTAGTTTAGTTATTATTTTTCATATACAAACGCTATTTTTCATGTAATAACTTTTTTTTCCTGCAACAATGGCTTAGTCACATTCACAAAATGCTAAACTTTGTCTAAACATGCTCAAAGTGTACTGGTCTTTTCCTTATTTCATTCACTCTACACCTCGAAAGTATCAAATATACCTTTAAACCACCATTGGTAATAAGTGTATGTTACAAAAAAACTATCAGAAAATGAAATGTAAATCTGCTAATGGCCAACGAGAACCATTGACGATAATTATACGAAAGCCGTTGCATATTAAGCACTCTTAATATGTACAAGTTCGTCTCTATCTCCGTAAATTCAGTCAATAGTTAGTAGCAGATATTTAAGCTAATCGGATCTACAATAACACTTTACGCGATTTAACCGAAATCAAAGTCACAATTTCATCAAATAAGTCACCAAATCTCGTAAAAATCAACGCAATCACACACATAAACTCTAACAACAAAACAAAAGAAAAACAACCTCTTGATCTCCAATAACCGTAAACGCTTTAACGAAAAAGTAGACAACCAACAACTTCTCCTCGATCGTTTTCTCAACAACTTCACGAATAACGTTTACAGATTCACGTCTCATGAGCTCAACCAAACTCTTCCGTACATCTAACATCGATTCACATCACGGGATAAAACTGATTCGAGTAGACGCAACATTCCTTCATCAAATCTGATAACAATTTAATCAAAAATAGAAACTAAATCTATTCGAGTAAAATTAGAGTTTAATTAACATATATTCAATTGTATTGCGTTATTTTTGATCAATTTGATATGAAAAGCAGTTAGGGTTTCAATATGGTGGTTAGTGTGTGAAAGGAGTATGTGTGTGTAACCGGTGAATTATGAGAGTGATGTGTGTGGTTTGGGGATAGTGAGTAAAGGTAGGGAAATGACAAAAATGACCCTTAGTAAAAATTAAATTGAAAATGCCAATTAATATTAGTCATTTGATTGAAGTTAGATGGATGGTTGAGATCAACCAATTTGATCTTTAGCAAAAAATGGTTCTGCATTGAACTTTTCTCATCGGGGGATTGTGCACGTAACGATACAAATTTTCTTCTAATCTATTGTTCATTGGACTCATTCTCATTTTCGTCTACTTACTTGAACTTTTAGGTAAAAGTCAAATAAAATCGAGTCATTTGTCTAGCAATGAATTGAATTTTCACCTTTACTTCCAAAACAAAAATGTCAATTTCAATGGAACAAATTCACAATAATAAATGAATTTACCTAAGAGATTGCTCATGTTTTGGTTTTATACCGTTAAATTTCGGACCCGTGACTCGACCATGATGACCAATATGCCCCTAATCCTATCCAAATGATGCAATATGCTAGCTACTTTTTTAGTAGTATCAATAGTTAGGTGGACTAAAATTAATCGAAGTGCATTTATGAATTACTAAATATGTGTATTTAGAGCAGAGCTAGTAGGGTAACCAGTGGGTGTTAAGTCATCTTTAATAAGCTTACTTTGTTAGGTGATTATTTCGGCCATAGGTTATGTTCTTGTCAGTTTTTGTAATTAGCCTCCTTATTAATATCGATATTTTGATAAAAACTCATAAACAAATAACTCAACCAATCTCGTATAGCACCAAAATTAATTTACTTATCAAACTTTTTTTATTTTTATTTTTTTTATTTTTAATTTAGCTTAGTTCCTAATTATTACTATTTTAGGTTCAATGATGGGTTAAAAAAATAGCAAATTCATTTTTGGTGCGATCTATATACTGCTATAATTTAATAATTTATATGTCAAATTCGGTCCTTTTTAACTTAAAATTTTGGCTTCGCCTTTGTGTGCATTTGATATAAGTTATAATTTTTAGAAAAATTAACACTACGTTACGAAAATTCATAAATATTCCAGGACCCTCAAGACTCACTCTAATTAATTCCGTTACTGCCGGTAGTATTTACTTTATGTGTATTATCTTTTATAGATTTTTATGGATGCGCATACATGTATGATGGATGAGAAATGATACATAGGCCTAATACTTGGCCTAAAAGTGGACTTAAAAACACTTGTTAAGATCCTGGTGGGTTGTAAAATAAGCGGGTCTCTGTCTGCAGCCGTCAAGATTTTTTGCTAAATGTTTTTAGATCCACTTTTAGGTCCAAGTTTAGACCTATGTATCATTTCTCATGATGGATTCGTGGTACATATCGCTACTCTTTCGAACCTATCTGATTTCAAAGATAACAATGTCTTATCTTACACGAGAATGTAACTTCTATTATAAGACTACGATTTAAGATAAACAACTTTTGATCTTTAATGATATCACCAACCTCAAACATTAGCTATGGTCTACCAGTAAAATATATTCTTTCTTATATTTCTTTTTTGTTATTATATTTTCCAAAAGAATGTACCGGTTAACTTGCTTGTTAAGTCTATATATAAAGTACAAACTTCCCATGTTCTCTTATCCACAAAACCATCCAACAACACATTCCTAGTCATATATAAACATCACTTCTTACCCTCAAACCAAAAAAACCAAAACCTTATCACCCATGGCCAAACCAACACTATTTTTAACCATCACAATCCTATGCATCTTAAACATAACATCAAACGCACTAATAGGTGGTCGTACCAAGATAAAGGACGTGAAGAACAACCAAGAGGTGCAAGAGCTAGGAAGGTATTGTGTCGAAGAAAATAATCGAAAAGTTGGTTCCAATGGTTTAAAGTTTGTGCAAGTTGTTAAGGCCGAGAGTCAAGTGGTGTCCGGGACTAAATACTATTTGACAATTAAAGCGATAAGTTCCAAAGGTGGTAAGGATAGTTTTTTTGATGCTGAAATTGTGGTGAAACCATGGGTGCATTCTAAAGAGTTGCTTACTTTTCGACCCGGAAAAGGATCGAACTAGATTCACAAAAGTCTTGTGGTTGGTTAGTGTGTGTTAAGATGGTTTTATTAATAAATTGTGTGATCTAGCAATATCACGCACGGAAAATACTATTTATGTACGTTTTGTGGTATCGATATAAATTATAAAGTAAGAAGTTTGAGTTTCTTATAAGCTTAAAGTTTGAGATACTTCTTGTAGGTAGTTACATTTTGATTACTACTTAATTTCTCAGTAATTTATCTAACTCTTTGTTTGTAGCCAATCATCTGGAAAACATAATAGTTTCATTCTCAAAGGATGCAAGGGATGTTTGGGTTCAGCTTATATTGGGTGCTTATTAACTTATTTCACTTTCAAAATGCAATAAGCCCAATAAATGGAGAAACATGTTATTTGAGTGATATAAAAGAAGAGATATATACTAGTGCGATAGATTATTAAATGCTTGGTTCTATCTTACAAAGATCGATGAAAAAATAGTTGGCTACGCGTACATTGACAAAAAGAGTGATCTAAATTCTAAACTTTAGTGATAGATTGATATGAAGATCAGGTTTAAGTTTTTATTTAAAAAGATTAACAAAAAATAACACAAATAACACTCGCATTAAAGAGGCATTTAATGTAAGAGTTTGTGTCATTGGAACAGTAATTTCATAATCTTGGTTATAAATCTCATACATGTTTGTTCATTTATCTATGTGGGACAAAGTCACAAATCCAACAGTACTCACAAAATACTTGGCCACACTCCTTTGTGTTTGACGGTGAGTAATTTAAAACTTTTCCTAATAAATGTTTAACTATTTTACATTGTTTAAGCGTCCATATTTGATTAAAACACTAATAAAATAAATATAGACTGGTTAATTCTTGCTGAAGAATTACATTACAATTACGTGCATAGCACACCATGTATAACTACTAGGTGCAGGAAACATAAGAGTTTCATTTTAGTAAATGATGTAGGGTATGTTTGGATTTAGCCTATAATGGTTGCTTACTTATACCAGCTTCGAAATCACTAAGCCGGCTGAACATAACAAGCCTAATAAATGGAGTTTAAACGCAAGACTTAATTTTGGCTTATTTATGTCAAGAAATTTTTTCTTCTAGTTGTTTGAAAGATCTTAAGCCCTTCTTTAAATGCTAATCCAAACACCCCAGTATGCAACTTTTCGCAAGTTGTAAGCAACATAGTGGAACTTATATAGCTTGTAACTATGTGATGTGTTATTTTTTTTAAACATCCAGCAAGGACTTGTCTATTTGTAGCTTCTCTATTGCTCTTGTCTCTCGGTAACAAAGAATAGTATTGTAACTGATTAAACAATATAAGAACCAAGAATCAAAGTATCAGTTTTGTTACTGTTCAACGCAATTATGTTTAGTTTGTATTATTTAAAGTCTTTAAATTATGAGGAACTAAAGACAATACTTGTCCAGTCGTCCTACATCGCCCAATCCAACAACGTTTACATAGAAGACTTCTTATAAATAAAGGGGGCAAGGTGCCAGAAGAGTTAGGACATGCATATTGTGATTGACCAAGTAATTTGTGATTTCGCTGTTTTTGTCTAATAGCATAAGCTATTTAAGTTTTAATAGCTAGTTTGGGCTATAAAAATATTTGTAGTTCATTTTACCAATTCTTAAATAAAATTTTGAGTGTAATTTCGTAATTTTTCTTTTAGATAATTATTTTTTAAAATATAAATATTTATCTGGTAAAAATTATGAGTTTATAGTTATTATTTATTTATGTAATCTAATTGAAGAGTTAAAAAATTGAGTTGCATAAAAATTTAATTTGATTGATCATATGCAGGTAGTACTATTGTAAATGATCTACAAACGTATTGTGCCGTATGTATTAAAATGTTCATAACCGATGTAACTCAACGTAAGGGTGATCGTGATTAATCAATATGATTTGGGTCGAGTCATTTTCATTGGTTTTGGTCGCGATGCCAAGTAACAAGGTTCGAGTCGTTTTCATTGGTTTTGGTCGCGATGCCAAGTAACAACATTCCTTTCTAACATGAAACAAAAGTCACCAACAAACCAAAACCACGAAGGTTAGGCAATTTTGGATTTAACGAGTGGTTTCGGATTTTGAGCAATAAAGATCGTGACAAATATATCAAATGATTATGATAGCCGAAACGCATTGGTGTGTTCTGGTTTTCTAAATCATTCCTTTTTGGTGAAACAAAAAGAATTTAACAACTTTGTTGTTACAAGTTTGTCGTTAAAAGTCAGAAAGATTATCCCAATAGTTGTGTAACACGAAAGAAAGAACAATTAGCTCCATAATTAAGAAATGTTTCAATACGATTCTTCTCTTTCTTTCAAACACTTGTTTGAAAAATATATAGATTGGTACACAAGGCTAACAAATTAACATTTGTTCAGATCAAACCTTTGTTCTAAAAAATATACTCCCTCCGTCCCATAACAATTGCCCAATTTGACTTTTTCTTGTTCAACTTTGACTATTTTTATTTGTGTTATATAATATTTGATGAAAATTATAACAAATGAAAATACATTTAAAACCCAATCTATTCATATATATTTCATCAAGTATTACATTATATCAACAAAAATATTTTTGTTCAAAGTTGAATAAAAAAGACTTTGAAAAATCAAAGTGGACAATTATTATGAAACGAAGGTAGTAGTAAATAGCAAAATCGTGCTTGTGGTTTGCCTAGGTCGGGTGTTTCGTCTCTGCCTTTCCAAAAGTGTGCACCGTCTTTGTGAGAAACTTACGAGTATCACACACCAATGTCTGCACCTTCAAAACGATATGAACGAAACATGCAATTTGGCTAAACCACAAAGGCGACTTTTGCAATTTACTCAAAAATATATATGCATTTTTCATGATATTTTTGAATATGACAATTTAGCGGATTATGCACATAACAATACAAAATTTCTTTTAAACTATTGTTCATTCGACTCGTTCTCATTTTTTGTCTACTTACTTGAACTTTTAGACGTATAAAGTCAAGTTAATTCGACTCATTTGTCTGGCAATGAATTGAATTGTCACCATTATACTTCAAAACAAAAAATGTCCATTTCAGTGAAACAAATTTGCAATAATAAATGAATTTACCCAAAAGTAAAAAAAAAAAAAAACTTTGGTTAAAGATGACAAAAGACAAGAAGAAGAGACCCGACCCCGTTTGGCCTTAACTACAAAACCATCCAACAACACGTTACACCCTTTATATAAACATCACTTCATTCCATCAAAACCAAAAAACCAAATCAACACTATTCTTAACCATCACAATCCTATGCATCTTAACCATAACATCAAACGCACTCATAGGTGGCCGTATCAAGATAAAGGACGTGAAAAACAATCAAGAAGTACAAGAGCTAGGAAGGTATTGTGTCGAAGAAAATAATCGAAAAGTTGGTTCGAATGGTTTAAAGTTTGTGGAAGTTGTTAAGGCTGAGAGCCAAGTGGTGTCCGGAACTAAATACTACTTGACAATTAAAGCCTTAAGTTCAAAAGGTGGTGAGAATAGTTTTTTTGATGCTGAAATTGTGGTGAAACCAGGGGTGCATTCTAAAGAATTGCTTACTTTTCGACTTGGAAAAGGGTTGAAGTAGATTCACAAAAGGGTGTTTTGACGGTTTTATGAATAAATTATGTGATCTAGCTATATCACGCAAGATATTATTTATGTACGTTTTGTTTGATAAGTAAGAAGGCTGAGTTTATTATAAGGTTAAAGTTTGAGCTTGTTACCATGATTTTAGTTGAGCTTTTGGAGATACTTTTGGATCTGTAGGTAGTTACATTTTGATTACAACTTAATTTCTAAGTGTTTTATCTAACTGTTTGTTTGTAGCCAGCCATCTGAAAAACAGAATACTTTCATTTTGAAATGATGCAGGGGAAGTTCAGGTTTAGCTTATATTGGGTGCTTATTGGCTTATTTGAGTTTCAAAATGCAATAAGCCCAATAAAAAGGAATTACATGTAGAGGTGGCAATCACAACCCATTTAGAGAAAAATGGGTTGCTATGGTCAAAAATAACAACTTATGTGTTGGATTGGGTTACCCCATTTGCAAAGAACAGGTCAAATGGGTCAAAAATTGGACTTATGTGAATCAACAAATGGGTCGAATGGGTCACTTAAGGGTCGGATGATAACTCAACCATCATTAGATGTCGTGTTTTATATGTTTTTATACGTTTTATATTTTTTCGCCGGTTTTAACATTTTCATCCGATTTTGCGCGTTTCGTCATTTTTTACGCTTTTGTTGTTTTTAACGTTTTATCCGCTTTTACGTTTTCATCCGTTTTTACATTTCGTCCGTTTTTACGTTTTCATCCGTTTTTGCGCGTTTCAATCCGTTTTGCGCGCTTCGCCTATTTTTACGTTTTCGTCCGTTTTACGCGTTTTCATCCGCTTTTTACGTTTTGATTCGTTTTTGCGCGTTTTAAATACATATTTTTCGTTTTCGGCCGTTTTTATGTTTTCGTCAATATTTTTACGTTTTCATCCGTTTTTACGTTTTGGCCGTTTCTTTACGTTTCGTTCGTTTTGCGCGTTTTCGTATGTTTTTACGTTTCGTCAAAATTTTTACGTTTTCATCCGTTTTGCTCGTTTTCGTCCGTTTTTAAGTTTCGTCCATTTTTACGTTTTCATCCGTTTTGGGCGTTTTAGTCCGTTTTACGTTTTCATCCATTTTGCTTTCGTTTCGTCCGTTTTGCTCGTTTTAGTCCGTTTTTACGTTTTCATCCGTTTTGCGGCGTTTTCGTCCGTTTTTAAGTTTCGTCGCTTTTCGTTTCATCTGTTTTGCGTGTTTTCGTCCGTTTTTACGTTTTCATCCGTTTTCGCGTTTTCGTCCATTTTTCGTTTCGTCCATTTCTTACGTTTTCATCCGTTTTTGCGGGTTTTCGTCCGTTTTTCGTTTTCATCTGTTTTCTTGCGTTTTGTCCATTTTTACGTTTTCATCCATTTTGCTCGTTTCGTCCTTTTTCGTTTCGTCCCTTTTTACGTTTTCATCTCTTTTGCGCGCTTACATTTTTAACGTTTTAAATCCGGTTTTACTTTTGCTTCTATTTTCACCCCTTTCACGGTTTTGTCCATTTTTTACGTTTTCATATGTTTTTTACGTTTTCGTCCATTTTACTTATTTAAAACGTATGAAATTGTAAATAAACGGATGAAAACGTAAATAAAAGGACAAAACGTAAAAAGGGCAAAACGAAAAAAGCGGATGAAAACGCGGCAAAACGGATGAAAACGTAAAACGGACAAAACGTAAAACGGAAGAAACAATAAAGCGGACGGCGCGTAAAACGGATGAAAACGTAAAAATAGACGGCGCGCAAAATGGATGAAAACGTAAAACGGACGGCGTAATAAAACGGACGAAAACGCGCAAAACAGGATGAAACGTAAAATCGACAGCGTAAACGGATGAAACGTGCTGACGAAAACCTAAAGAAAACGGACGAAAACGTAAAAAGGACGCAACGCTGCAAAACATATGAAAACGCCGCAAAACGTAAAAAACGGAAAACGGACGTAAACGTAAAAATTTGACGAAAACGTAAAACGGACAAAACGTAATAAAATGGATGAAAGCGAGCAAAACGGATGAAAACGTAAAAAGCATTTAAAACGCGCGAAAACGGATGAAAACGTAAAAAAATGATGAAAACGTAAAAAAATGGACGAAAACGCGCAAAAACGGACGAAAACGCGCAAAAACGGATGAAAACGTAAAAAACGGATGAAAACGTAAGAAAACGGACGAAAACGTAAGAAAACGGACGAAAACGTAAAAAAAACGACGAAAACGTAAAAAAATGACGAAAACGTAAAAAAACGGATGAAAACGGACGAAACATACTATAGTAGCATGATTACAGGTGGAAATGTAACGAGTCGACCCGACCCAACCCGTTTGACCCATGACCCATGACCCATTCAACCCATTCTTATAGTATGACCCGTTTGACCCATGACACATTTGACCCATAAACCATTTGACCCATGACCCAAACCGACCCGACCCGACCCATTTGCCACCTCTACTTTATCTACTGCTACTCCATACATCTCCATCTCAGTAAACCCAAAACCTCCTCTCCACTCGCTCACTGCTCTTCTCAACCCTCTACATTTTCTCCTCCCAATGACTATCACTGCTCCTCTAACGCCTCCCACCATCCTCCTTTCCGACAAATTAATGGCAATAACAAACCTCACCAATATCATTCCCGTAAAACTTGATATGGATGAGATGAATTATTCATCTTGGGTATATTTCTTCACTCACTTTTGTCGCGGTAACCAGCTATTGGATCACATCGAAACAAAAAATGAAACGGATGAATCCACAAGTACCACAACACCTCATGATGCCGAATGGTAAAAGATTGACTCCATTCTTCTATCATGGATATTTGTCACCGTTTCAAAAACTCTTCAACAACGTTTGGTCGTTGAAAACCCTAAGATGGCTAAAGATGCATGGGATACCCTCGCTACCATTTTTTCCGACAACAAACGAACCCGCTCAATCGCCTTGAAAGCGGAGTTACGCTCCCTAAAGCTTGGTGACATGGGGATCGATGCATACTTTAGAAAAATTGAGTCCATTGCCACTGTTTTGAATAGCCTTGGCTCGACATTGGACAATGATGATATCGTTACCTTTGCTTTAGAAGGCTTGCCCGCAAGATATGATAATGTGGCCACCATAATCGCCCATCAGGATCCTTTTCCTGACCTTAAAACGGTTCGATCCATGCTTACCACGGAGTAAATGCGTCAAAAGGCTCGCATACAAGATCCTTTATCCGACTCATTATCATCTCCAATGGTGTTATTGGCAAACACCGGGTCTAATGCTCGTCGCTCTTTCACCTCCACGGACAAGTGGAAGACAAAAGCCACATGACAAGCATAAAGCAAGGCCCATAAAGCAAGGAATGATATAATAAATAATACAGCTAACAGTCATAACATAACAAGCTGATTAATGTTTGAACGCAAGACTTAATTTTGGTTTATTTATGTCGGAAATTTTTTTCTTCTAGTTGTTTGAATCACCTTAAGCCCTTCTTAAATGCTAATCCAAACACCACATAATGCAACTTTTTGTAAGTTGTAAGGAACATAGAGGAACAAGCTTATATAGTTTGTAACTACGTGATGTGTTGTTTTTTTTAAACATCGAGAAAGGACTTGTTTATTGGTAGCTTCTCTATTGCTTTTGCCTCTTGGTAACAAAGAATATTATTGTAACTGATTAAACAATATAAGAACCAAGAATGAAAGCATCAGTTTTGTTACTGCTCAACGCAATTAACCCAAATTAGACCGCGAACCAAACTGTAACTTTGACCTAATAATGTTTAGTTTGTATTATTTAAAGTACATGTATCATCTACGCATTGTGCAATTCATGTTACTAATAGCCTCATACATGCAACATTAAACATAAGTTAATGCCTTAAATCGTGTCCCCTGTCCTTTTAGTTATGTTAGTTAGATATTGACTATTGTTAGTTGTAGTCATATCACATTTCTAATTTATGGATTATTGAGATAGATTCGATGCCTAGTGATCAAGTTCATAACGTAGTATAAACTACCTCATATGAGTAATCTAGTTTAAATTGCTTTATAGATTTGTAAGGTTTCTATTCGAACAATGTTGGTTCAGTTTGTTTTCAATTGTGTAGAGTATGGGTATTTGCATCCCACATTGCGTCATGAAACAAATGACCAAGGTGGAGATCGTTATAAAATGAGATGCCAAACAATTCATGAAACACAGTTTTTGGCTGCTTCTTTAAATCATTGTCATGGTTTATTTTTTATGTGCAATTACTAGTTATAATATTTATGAAATCCGCTCGTCTTCAAGCATTACTTTTTTTATTAAAAAAATTAGTGTTTGAAGATTATTTGGATTTTTAAAACATTGTAATTTGTATCTAATACTAGTGAAAAACTTAGATTGGATTGGAAAAGCTTGAATGTGCCGAGTCTAAACAAGTCCGAGTGTGAGCCTCTTCTCATATTCCAACTTCAGCCTAAGCGATATAACTACGGATAAACGAGCTCGAGAAGATTGTGCTTAAAGAGCCGAGTTTGGTTGAAAAATTACATTAGTGAGCCATATGCATCAACATCGCCTCCGTCACAGAGCCAGTGAAACCAATCCCCATGGATTAGCAGATAGAGCTTCAAATGGATATTGATAAGGGCATTCACTACGATGATTTATGTAAAAGTCTAAGCAAATATGAAAAGGTCTATCATTTTGTTAACAATAGTGAAAATGTGTTTCATGTTTATGTGGAATTAAAAAGTCTAACTTCTTGAACCTCTTTTAATGTTAATGCACATATGTTTAATGATATTTTTATAAAGTTTCAAGAAGTTTATACATAGTAGAAAAAGTTTATAACAAAAATAAGGTTTTTTAATCGACGATGTAAGATAACTTGACATTATTATAAACCTTTACAAAAGTTCCTCATAGTAGTTACCCTATGTTTAATGATATTTTTATAAAGTTTCAAGAAGTTTATACATAGTAGAAAAAGTTTATAACAAAAATAAGGTTTTTGAATCGACGATGTAAGATAACTTGACATTATTATAAACCTTTACAAAATTTCATCATAGTAGTTACCCTATGTAGAGTGACATAAAGTTTAAAGATATATTAAAATGACGATGTGCTAGCTTTTATTAGAAAATTTTAACAAAAACTAACTCAACAAATATACACATTTGAGAGCTTATAACAAAGACACTTGATGTGTCTATCCGGTGTTTATTTGTTTAGTAACTTCATAATCATACTTATAAATCTCCTATGTGTTTGTTCCTTCACCTATGTGGGACAAAGGCAAAAGTCCAACACTCATTTCCTTCTTACACAAAAATATCATTGGCTACACTCCTTTGTGTTTGACAAAGAGCAGTTTGAAGCTTTTCGTAATAAGTGTTAAACCTTTTTATTATGTTTAATTGCCCATATTTGGTTAAAACATTAATAGAATATATATTGATTGGTTAATTCTTTCTGAAAGAAATACATTACAACTATATTACAAAACGTTTATATAACCAATGGCTAAAACAACAATTTTAACCGTCAAAAGTTTTATGTGCATGCTTTCCTAGCAAACGTGATACCAGGTGGTCGTACAAAGATCACAGACATGAAAAAAACCAAGAAGTGCAAGAACAAGGATAATTTTCTATCGAAGAACATAAGTTTGTGAAAGTTGTTATAGCTGAGAGTCAAGTAGCGTTTGTAACAATAATAGAAATTGTATCAGACCACAAAGTATTGACTTGGTTTATCTAAACCCAAACTGGGTTGTGAACAAGAATTGAACTTTGGGTTAAAAATATACATCAAATCAAACCAAATTAACCAATTCAACATTTTAGCAATTTGTCAAACTCAGTAAATTTTTTTACATTTCAACAAAATCACAATTTTTAGGCATAAGGTTAAAATTTTGGTAATTAAAAACAACATACTTTCTTCAAAATCTTGCTTATGTAATAGGTACCCTTAAAATTACGAAATTTCAATTTTTTTATAAAGTACATATTTTCTATTCAAGTATCCAGCTTGTCTTGTCCGATAACTTGTCTTGGCCATGGTCAGCAGGTACTCTATTACATTCATCATTCCTTATTCCAACGTATTCTCTATCGTATTCTCCATTGTGTACCAACTTACATGCCTTGTGTCTCTGATTATTTTGTTACAAATGACATTCCACCTATTGGTTGTACATGTCAATCAATGCTTATATATATATGGTGTAGAGCAATACAAACATATAAGAGTTGTCATCCTCTACTTGGAATCTTGGATCACATTAACATCAGAACCAAGAAAAGACATGACATGTACCATATTTATATGTAGGGCAGACCCCCCTTATAAGGAGGGTTTCCAATCATTGGATGCATCCGAGGGTTGTAAGGCGTGCATCGCGGTGTTGTACTGTTTGCATCTCGGGTTGTACGATTGACCCATAGGGAGGGTCCCTATAACACATCCCTTATATGTATTACAAGTATAGGTACCTTGTGCAGAGCAGATTGACTTTTACACAAATGACAAAAAATAGATATAACAAATCAAATTTGTAGATCTTAACATAACCACCAATTACTAATTAGAGTCATGGTACCTTTGATTGTTATAGAAAATATATCAATATCAACTCACTGATCTCAAGTTCCTCAACTCTTTTGATGACGAATTTGATGATTGTGATCTTCTCTAGATTCACTATTTCTTGCTTTCTTTCAAAGGGTTTATGTCTTGGAAAAAAGTTCCATACGGAATAAGTTTTATCTAAAGAACAAACCACTTGATCTCAACCACCAATCTAACTTCAATCTAATGGTTAAGATTAATTTCCATTTTAATTTAATTATTTATAATCTCAATTAGTGAATCCAGGGTTCGGTTATACACACACATTTCTCATTCACTTTTTCCACCGGTTACACACACACACTACTTTCACACAATAACCACCACCAAACCACCTATCAAACCCTAACCGCTATTCATGCCAAATTGATCAAAATCAACGGTTCTGTTGGACCGTCAATCATACCATTAAACGGAATATGATTCAATCACAGCTTGATTCAAGCAATTTTACACTAATCCATGTAAGATTTAATCATTAATATGTTCGTTTTCTGTTAGTTGATTCATTATCAGTTATTAAGTTTTGATACAGAACTATGGATAAAAGTAAATAAATATCTTTGAGTTTTGGGATACAAGTAAACAATTTGTGTTTGGATATGAGCTTTTTTAAGTTTAATGCTAATGGTTTTTATGTCTCGGATCGTGAAGAAGAGGCGATGGAGGTTGTGGAGATGCGAAGGCGAGTTTGGACAATGGTGGTGGGGTTGACAATGTGAAGGCTTGTTGGAGGAGCTGGTGATATTAAGCTGACTAAGGATGGAAATACTTTGCTTAAGGAGATGGTTAGTTTTCGTAACAAACTTGTTTAGCGGCTATTACAGCTGTTTGTAGAATATTAAATCAATTAATTTGATAGTAAATTGTGATATATTATGTGATCTGCTATAAAATGATGTGGTTAAAGTCACTGAGACCGCTTATTGAATAAGAATCAACGAGTTTAATAAGCCACATTCGAATCAGATATTTCAATCTCAATTAAGTGGTGATTATAAGCAAGCGCCTTTACCAAACACCGAGCAATGCTTATTAGTCGTTACATAGTTTCGAGAATATATAATAGATGGACAATTTCCGATCTTATGTTAGTACTTAAATCATTTTACTACAAGTTTGTTCTTCAACTCTTGTTACAATATGAGTGTATGAATTTAGGTTAAGTTTTCAGTTACGAAATATGTATGCTGATTCATGAAATATAGGCTTGCTCGCAAAAGATAATGTTGCAATGGCAAGGAAAGTAGCAAGTTTGATATAGAAAAAATCTAGAAAGTAAGTTTTTATTACTAAGGTACAAGTGCAAGTGAAACTATACAAATTATAAAATGGTTATTCTATATTTTCACTCTAGAAAGACTGATGACTCAATTGAACTTCATAATGTTATAAAAGAATTAAAGATGTGAATATCCACTTCGTATGCATCTATGCCACAACGTTACTACATTGAATCTAGAATTAACTTGTACTTTAAACGGAACACGTGGAATAACTGTGCGAGACGAGTATGCTTTTGGTTTATTTAGATTGAACTGGTAGGTCATATGTGCACCCCAATGAGCTTTATGACAGTATAGTTTGCACGTCTGGAAGCCAAGTGAGTTGATGGTTTATTTAGATTGAAAAAGTATGTTCATTTTTGCTGCTGTTTATTCAGGGATGCATCCCCGTGTTGTGGTTGATGGTTTCGAAATTGCTAAGAAGGCTACTCTGGAATTTCTCGAAAAGTTCATGACTCCTGTAGTGATGGGTGATGGGGCTGACAGAGAAATGTTTAAGATGGTAACAAGAACTACATTGAGGACTAAGATTTTTTTCATTACTCTGGTTCTTTCTTTCCTTTTTGTTGAAAGTATTGTTTGGTTACTTAAAGGCAGGTTCTATTATAGTGTATAATATATATATTTGATATTGTTGTGCAGTTGTATGAATCTTTGGCAGATCAATTGACAGACATAGTTGTGAATGCGGTGAGTCCTACATTTTTTAATCTACAACAAATATAGGAGTCTGGTTTCCACTTTATTTAGTTTTGTAATCATCGTTCCGTGTATACCTTCCAGCTAAATAGTATATGATTTTTTTTTTACATTCTGTAGGTGCTCTGTGTTAACAAGCCTGAAGAAGCTATCGATCTTTTTATGGTTGAGATTATGCACATGCGTCACAAGTTTGATGTAGACACTCGCTTGGTAAGTTAGATGTGATTACCATTATCATTTCACTTACACAGATTGTGGATTTTTTCTAATTACCTTTTGATTATGTTGTTCAATAGGTGGAGGGCCTTGTTCTGGACCATGGATCTAGGCATCCTGACATGAAGAGACGAGCGGAGAACTGCACATTCGTAATAGGGGACATATTACCAAAACGGACCTTGAGTTTAACCAGTTGGTTATTTGTAACTGCACATTCTCTCTGTTTCCGATTTCTGAGTATCAATATGATGTAGCTTATCTTAGGTGGTTTTTGACAATTTATCTACCATACTTGGAATGGAACTTATCTTTTTTGTTTAATTAGTTTACTTTTTGGTTGTTTTTTTTGTTTCTTGAATTATACAGAATCCCATGAGATTTCTACAGAATCCCATGGGATTTATACAGAATCCAATGGGATTATACAGAATCCCATGAGATTTATACAAATCACAAGTGAATTTTTTACGAATCTCGTGCCATTTTTCTAGACGGAAATTTTGAAAAAAAAAAAAGTTCGTCTTTTTACGAATCTGGGATTTTTTAAGAATCCCGTGGGATTTTTCTGGACTGAAATTTTGAAAAAAAAAAGTTCGTCTTTTACAAATCTTGTGCGGTTTTTTTACGAATCCCGTGGGATTTTTCTGGACGGAAATTTTGAAAAAAAATTTCGTATTTTTACGAATCCGTGGGATTTTTACTAATCCGTGTGATTTTTTACGAATCTCGTGGGATTTTTCGGACGGAAATTTTGAAAAAAAGTTCCGTCTTTTTACGAATCCCGTGGATTTTTACGAATCCGTGTGATTTTTCCTGACGGAAATTTTGAAAAAAAGTTCGTCTTTTACGAATCCCGTGGGATTTTTTACGAACTCCGTGGGATTTTTCTGAACGAAAATTTTGAAAAAAAAGTTCGTCGAAAGTATATATAAAAGTGCATATCAATAGAAAGATGTTTTTTTTCTCGTCGCGATGATGTATTTTTTGTAGCTTGAAGATTTACCGTTTACAAGATATGTTGTTTTTTAAAAAAAGGTGGAAAGTGGGTTTTATTAGAATTACATTTTTACCCTTCCTTTGTTAATTTTTGCTTTCATCTCATCCATTGGATGAAAAGAAAATGAATGATTGAGATCTTATGATTTATTCTTTAGATTAAATGTGTTTTGTACTGATCTCACCTCGTCTTGGTATGTCTCGCTAAAAAAAGTTATTGTGCTATTGCCTACTTGTACGAGTGATGGTTTTATCAAACTGTTTCAATGAACTTGAGATTGTAATCAAGCACTAGTTGTGTTTACTTTATTATACTTGTTTGATCCTAATGAATATAGGTTTACCCTTTCACACAACCATGTTATAAATTTGCATCACAGTTACAATTTTATTTGCATTCAAGCCACAACTTAATTTATATTTCTTTTTCGTTCCACTCCCAATTATTCCAACACATCTAATAGTAGATGAGCTTTTTCATAATAGACCGAGCGACAACAAGCATAGGCTTATGAATATTTGATAGGTGTGCGTGCCCCATAATTCATATGATATCTTTATGTAACTAAAAGGACAAAGAAGCCCCCTAAGTAGTTTCGGTTTACATGTTTCAGTTCGATAAACTAAGTATATCAGATTACATGAAAACCCTACAACTTTACTGTAAATTATGAGGAACCGTAAAAGACATCATCTTTTATTTTAAAAAGCAAAGATTACACAAAAGAAAAGCTAGTGTACAAAATATGAGTGGAACTTGTATTTTGCATAACGAAAAGAAGAAACTAAAGAGGATACTTGTCCCACATCTCCCGATTCATCAATCTTTACATAGAAGACTTCTTATAAATAAAGGGGGCAAGGTGCCCACAAGGTGTTATTGACCAAGTTATTTGTGTTTTTATCAAATAATATATGCTATTTAAGTTTTAATAGCAAGTTTGGACTATTAAAATATTTATAGTTCATTTTATCTAATTCTTAAATAAAATTTTGAATATATACTGCTTTTTTCAGGTAATTATTTATTTAAATGTGAATAATTATCTGTAAAAATGAGGAGTATATAGTTACTATTTGTTTAAGTAATCTAATTAAAGTAATCTAATTAAAGAGTTCAAAAATTGAGTTGCAAGAGTATTTAATTTAATTGAACATATGTGGTAGGCCTATTGTAAATGATTTACAAATGTATTGCCCCGTATGCATAAAAATGTTCATAACCGATGTAACTCAATGTAAGGGTGATCTTGAGTAATCAATATGATTTGGTTCGAGTCGTTTTCATTGGTTTTGGTCGCGATGCCAAGTAACAACATCCCTTTCTAACAAGAAACAAAAGTCACCAGCAAACCCTAAACCACGAAGGTTAGGCAATTCGGATTTTGAGCCGTAAAGATCGTGACTAATATATCGTATGAATATGATAGCTGAAACGCGTTGGTGTGTTTTGGTTTCTAACCATTCCTTTCTGATGAAACAAAAACAATTTAACAAGTTTGCTGTAACAAATTTGTTGTTAAAAGTCTAAAAACGATCCCAATAGTTGTGTAAGATGAACGAAAGAACAATTAGATACATACTTAAGAAATATTCAATAGGATTCTTTCTAACATTTGTCTGAAAATTAACAATTGTTCAGCTAAAACTTAAAAAAAAAATAAAAAATATTGTAGTAAAAATCGACTTGTTAACTATGACTATTTTTAAATATGACTATTTAGCGGATCGTGCACATAACGATACTATTTTTCTTTTTAATCTATTGTTCATTGGACTCATTCTCTTTTTTCCTCTACTCACTTGACCAATCAGACATAAAATAAAAGTCAAGTAAAATCGACTCATTTGTCTGTATTAAATTGTCACCTTTATACTTCAAAACAAAAATGCCCATTTCAGTGGAACAAATTTACAATAATAAATGAATTTACCTAAAACTTTGAAAAAAAAAAAAAAAAAAAATCCATATGACAAAAGACAAGAAGAAGAGATTGCTCATGTTTTGGTTTTATTGCCATTAAATTTCGGACCCGTGACTCGACCATGACCAACATGCTCCTAATCCTATCCAATTAATAATGCAACATGCTAGCAACTTTTTTCTTTATTAGTATAAATTATGATTTATACAAGAATTAACATTACGTTGCTAAAATTCATAAATGTCCCGGAACTCTCAAGACCCACTCTGATTCCATTACTGCCGTATTTACTTCATGTGCATTATCTTTTATGTACTTTGTAACAAAAAGATGTCATTTCAAAAGATTGTTTTGTTGTCCATCGACATAATGCCTTATCTTGCTATAAAAAAGAACCAATAAGTTGCTGATTTAAGCCCCCTGGAACATGTATGATGGATTCATGGTATATATCGCTACTCTTTCGAACATATCCGATTTCAAAGATACAAAAGCCTTATCTTACATGAGAATTTGACTTCTATTATAAGACGGCAATTTAAGATAAACAACTTTTGAAGTTGAATGATATCACCAACCTCAAACATTAGCTATCGTCTACAACTAAAACATTTTATAAAAGTGGCAATTTAAGACTCATCGGTTAAAGATAAGTGTAGTTGGGTATATATCTAGTGCTGATGAGCCTAGTTGGGTCATTTCTAAATATTATAGATAAGTCTAATGGATCTTTGATAAAAAAAAATACAATTATATAATAATTAACTAAGAGGTCTAGGTGAGTCTAGTACGTTATTTAAAAAAAAAAAAAAATTTTTTTTTTTTTTTTTTTACTAAAAATAATCTTGTCAACCCGACTAAAACCCATTTAGACCCGGACCCATTCTGACCTATATTTCTAAAAGACTTTAGACTCGGACCCGTCTAAATCCAAATCCATCTAGACCCGTGACCTAACCCAATCCAACATAGAGTACCTATTTGGCTATTTTGCCACCTCTAATATTATATTTCATGTATTTCATTTTTGTTATTATGATTATCCAAAGAATATACCGGTTAACTTGCTAGTTAAGCATACAATATAAACAGTAATAATGAAAAAAACGATCAACTTGATATTTTATGTGATTGTGTGAAGCCAACTAATTTTTTCTTATCAGTATGTCTCAAGTTTCAAATTTCGATCATTATGTGTATTTTGTGACTATTCTGCGATGTAAAATGACCATTTTACCCTTCAAATTTGAAAAATTAAGGGTAAAATGGTCACAAAATACACACAATAATCAATTTTGAAAGTTCAAGACACACATAAGAAAAAATAATGGCTACAAACAATCATAAAAAGTGTCAAGTTTCAACGATTTTTTCGTTCGCCTATAAACAACCCATGTTCTCCTATCCATAAAACCATCAACAACACGTTCTTAAATACTATTTGCCAAAACGCGTTACACCCTTCATAAATAAACATCACTTCATTCCATCAAAACCAAAAAAAAAAAAAACCTTAAACTCACCAATGGCCAAACCAACACTATTCTTAACCATCACAATTCTATGCATCTTAACCATAACATCAAACGCACTCATAGGTGGTCGTACTAAGATAAAGGACGTGAAAAACAACCAAGAAGTGCAAGAGCTAGGAAGGTATTGTGTCCAAGAAAATAATCGAAAAGTTGGTTCGAATGGTTTAAAGTTTGTGGAAGTTGTTAAGGCCGAGAGTCAAGTGGTGTCCGGACTAAATATTATTTGACAATTAAAGCGATAAGTTCCAAAGGTGGTAAGAATAGTTTTTGAAGTCGAAATTGTGGTGAAACCATGGGTGCATTCTAAAGAGTTGCTTACTTTTCGACCGGAAAAGGTTTGAAGTAGATTCACAAATGGAGTTGAGCAAGTTTTTCGATGTGTGTTATGAAGGTGTTATGAATAAATTATGTGATCCGCTAATGTGTATTGGTATAAACTATAAAGTAAGAAGTTTGATCGGTTTCTTATAAGCTTAAAGTTTGAGCTTGTTGCCATTATTTTAGTTGAGCTTGGAAATACTTTCTGCTTTGTTGGTAGTACCTTTTGATTACAACTTAATTTCTCGGTGTTTTTTATCTAACGCCAACCATCCGGAAAATGTACGCTTCATTGTCAAAGGATGCAGGGATGTTTGGGTTTAGCTTATATTGGGTGCTTATTGGCTTATTTCACTTTCAAAATGCAATAAGCACTCAAAACATAATAAGCCCAAAAATGGAGTTTAATTGCAAGACTTATTTATGTCATAATTATTTTTTTCTTTTAGGTGTTTGAAACATCTTAAACTCTCCTGAAAATGCTAATCCAAACACTCCATTATGCAAGGTGTATGTAACGATAGGACTTGTCTAGCTCTTGGTTGCTTCTCTATTGCTTGTGCATCTTAGTAACAAAATTTTTATCACGCTTTTGTACGGTTGTACCAATTAGTCAATGTTTTTCAAGTTGCCGATACTAATCATGATACCTCACACGAGATCGAATATCCCTATCTAGTTTTTATTCATAAGTTTAGCTTGAAACCCAATAAAGAAAATGTTGGCCCATTATTTTGTGACATGTTAGGCCAAAATCGAATAAGCCATGAGGAACAATTGGGTTTTGGTTATCCCACATCGAAATGCAAGTAAAGTAGCTAGAAGATGTTGAGTTTAAATAGGAAGGAAGGATACCATCATATGTAGGCTAGTTGATGTCTTCAAATGCCTTTTTTTGGACTTTTCGCATGTGTCTGCTCATAAAGCTTATATTTGGCTTAGTAATGTCAATTCATATGCGTAAAGAGCCTAAAAAATGGCATTTTTGAATCTCATTTAGCTTCTAATATTATAAAAAAGTTTTTTTAAGCTCTTGTTCTTAAGACATCACCTAAAACTAAAGCGCAGTTGGATTAACATAAAGCGGTAGGTTGTGTGACCATGTATTATCATATTGATTATAATAGCCTCTCTCATACATGCAACATAAAACATAAGTTAATGGCTTAAATCTTGTCCTTTTAATTATTTCACTTACGTGATTTGCTTATCATATTGATTATAAGACCAGTTGTTGTGGTCGTTAGAAAATCGGTTCTTTTCAATTAATTTTATGTTATTGTTATTTCTTCGTATGGTTTTTATAGTGATGAGCGACGAATTTTAGATTACATTTCTATGTTATTTGAGTGATAAAAAAGAAGAGATATAGACTTGTGCATTAAACATTTGAGTGATAGATTCGATACTATGTGATGATTAAGCGCTTGGTTTTATCCTACAAATTGATAGAAAAGATAATTGGCTATGTTCACATTGAAAAATAGAGTGATATAAAATTTAAAGAGAGATTGGTGTCAGGTTTTAACAAAGATTAGTAAAAAGCAACTCAGGTTGTTTCCACATTAAATAGCTTATAACAAACACATTCAATGTAGTTTTACGTGAGATTGTTTAGATAACGAACACTTAATCTTAGTTATAAATCTATTATATGTTTGTTCTTTCACCTATGTGGGACAAAGTTATGAAACCAACACTCATTTCCTTCTTACTCACAAAAAATACCTGGCTACACTCCTTTGTGTTTGACGAGAGCAATTTGAAGCTTTTGTTATAATAAGTGTTCAACCTTTGTATTACGTTTAAGTGTCCATATTTGATTAAAACACTAATAAAACAAATATTGAGCAGTTAATTCTTAACAATTACATTACAACTATATTACTAAACGATTATATAACAATTAGCCAAAACAACAATCTTGACCGTCACAACTTTGATGTTCATGCTTTCCACAGCAAACGCGATAGGTACAAAGATCGTAGGCATGAAAACAACCAAGAAGTGCAAGACCTAAGACGGTGTTCTATCTTATACTATGATCGAAAGTTTTGGTCTAATGGCAGTTTAAATATCTTGTAGTGACTAGCCTATAGCTTGATTCTTAACTGTACTTCGCATTGGTGTGCAAAATTCAATACGGAAAACTGAAATAAGACCAAACTGGATAATTGCATCTAGATGGTAAGGTTGTTTTGGTCCGTTTCAAAATCGGGTTGGATACGCACAAAAAAGGCTTGCAATTTATAAATGAGTTTTGGTCCGTTTCAAAAAGGCTTGCAATTCAGACAAAATGCATTGAACACTTTATAAGAAAGTATTTCAAATACATTTCATCTTGAATTTCAATATAACTTCATAATTTTGCTTATAAACCTGTTGTATGTTTCTTCTTTCATCTATGTAGGACAAATTTATAAATCCAAAATTCATTTCCTTCTCACTCACAAAAAAACTTCGCTACCCTCCTTTGTGTTTGGCGGTGAAATTATACATCAAATCCAACCAAATGAATCAATTCAACAATCTGTAACTTAAGTTCTAGCAAACTCAATAATTTTTTTTACATCTCAACAAAATCGTAATTTTTATTTATATACTAGTTACACTTTATATTACTAACTTTCAAATTTTGTTCTAATTCGCACACTCATAACTTTTTTTCTCATCCAACTTGTCTAGTCCAATAACTTGACCGAGCTCATATTTGGGTTTGGCCATGGTAATTAGCAGGCTCTCTATTACTTTTGACATTGCTTATTCCAACGTACTCTCCATTGTATTCAGTTGCAGCAACAAAGAAGTCATCGTATACAATTGTTGAAAAACATTAAAAATATATGGAAGTACGTGACGTGTACATATGTTATTTACTAAATTGTTTTGGAAAAAAGTTTTGCGAGTAAGTTATAAACAAAATGATGAAAAAGATAATTGGATATGTTGAAATTGAACAAAGGCATTCACCCCAACAAAGGCATAATTAAAATTTCTTAGTCTTACAAAGGTTGATGAAAAAGATAATTGGCTTATGTTGAGATTGAAAAATAGAGTGGTCTAAACTTTAAAGCCAGATTGATGTGACGATTTGGTGTTAGGTTTTATTTGACAAAGATTAGTAAAAAGTTTCGTGGTTATTCTCACAATTAAGAGCTTATAACAAAGACATTTAATGTGAAAATAACAAAGAAACTTAAATAATAACCATTTAATTTTAGTTAAAACAGCTTACTTGTTTGTTTATTCACCAATGTGGGACAAAGTCATAAATCCAACACTCATATCCTTCGTACTCACAAAAATACGTAGCGGATTGTGCACGTATTAATACAATTTTTCTTTCTTTTTTAATCTATTTTTCTATAGACTCATTCTCATTTTTTGACTACTTACTTGTCACCTTTATACCTGAAAACAAAAAATGTAACATTTCATTGGAACAAACACAACAAATTTACTCATTGCTCATTTTTTGGTCTTATGCTGTTAAATTTGAGACATGTGACTTGACCATTGCCATTATGCGCCTAATCCTAAATCCATGTATAATAATGCAACATGCTAGCTGCTTTTTCTAGAACAAACAATTACAAATGAGTAACAACAAATAGAACTGAGCACGACACTAAAACCATTCGACGTTACGACTGCACAAGATATGAAGGCTACAAAGATAGAGAAAATATCGATGGTGCAATAGCCGAACAACTAATCAACTACGGTGTTTCAGCTTGTAGAGTGTGTTAGATTTTTGAAGCGAGATAGCGTGGTCACTTTGCAGGTGCGTTTGTTTGTAACAAAGTTAATAAAAAAGAACAAGCATTTGTTTGTCACAAAGTTTAAAAAGATAAGAGATTTGGCTACGCACACATTGAAGAGTTTGTAACCACCACATCATAACCAACTACTAATGTGGGTTCATTCCTTGAATCTCTTCTTCATAGGTTATGTTTTGAATATATAATTTGAGATCATCAAATCAAAATATTCGGAAATTTAAAATGTTCGGAAATCCATTTTGGCTCATATCCCAAATCGAAAATGCCTTATCATATTCTTTTATGTCAAACAACAAAGTCTAAATCTCTTGCACCTGTTGTGAGGAACAATTGGGTTTTGGTTATCCCACGTCGAGCTGCGAAGTAAAGTAGCTAGAAGATCTTGAGTTTAAATAGGAAGGGAAGGAAACCAACATATGTAGGCTAGTTGATGTCTTCAACTGCCCTTTTTGTTGGTTATTTTCTCATGTATCTATTACCAAAGCTCATATTCAGCTTAGTAAAGTAAATTCATATGCGAAAAGAACCTTTAATAAGTGGCCTTTTGTATCTCATTTAGCTTCTAATACTATAACGAAGTTTGTTTTTTTTTGGCTTTTTTGTTTTTTTTAAATTAAATTTAAACAATTCTTCTTGAGGCATAACTCAAGCTTAGAGATTAAAAAAACTAAACCATGATAACACCTAAAACTAAAGCTCAATCGAATTAACATATTGCGGGTGAAAACTAAAGCACAGTTGAATTAACATATCGCGGGTGAAGGTGTCGCGGATTGTGTGACAATGTCAAGACTACCATATGAAATGAGCATTTACAGCAAATTCTTAATCTTTTTTGACACATGATGTTAGCAAGCAAAATCTGAACGTGCGTTATGATGTTCAATGAATGTTTTATCGTAACAATCTTAATCCTACTAGAGTTGGCGTACATCGAGAATGTAAATCTTGTTCAACTATGGCGAGTACAATATTTGTTCAAGCTCAAGATCCAGCTAAGGTAAGTGCGAAATTACAAAACGCACTTGATGAACACAAAGGCGTGTGGTAGGGTGTTTTGATGAGTAAGAAGGAAATGAGCGTTAGATTTTTGAGTTTGCCCCAAATTTGTTCACGTTCAAAACAAATTTAAACCCAAATTAGACTGCAAACCAAACTCCAACTTTGAGCTAAGATAAACATAAAGTTCATTATATACAAAATCATTTCATTCAAATGTAAAGGTTTAGAGACTCTAAATAATTAGTTAAGTTTTTAGAGGTTAAATTTTATCGTTTCAGCAAAATCATCATTATTAACTACACTCTAAGAATATTATAATCGATATATAACTCTAAATATATAAAGTACATGTATCAAGTATCATCTACGCATTTTGTAATTCATGTTCATAATAGCCTCTCATACATGCCACATAAAACATAAGTCAATGGCTTAAATCTTGTCCTTATCCTTTTAATTATGTTAGCTACATGATTTGCTTCTCATATGAGTTCTTTTTAATTAATTTTATGTTATTGTTATTACAATAAATGGTTTTTATAGTGATAAGCGATGAACTTTAGCTTATGGTTACATTTACATGTTATGTTATTTGAGTGATATAAAAGAATAAGAGATTTAGACTTGTGTGATAGATTCAATATTGTGTGATGATTAAATGATTGGTTCTATCCTACAAAGATCGATGAAAAGATAATTCGTGTTAAGTTTAGTTTTATTTGACAAAGATTGATGAAAAGATAATTCGTGTTAAGTTTTATTTGACAAAGATTAGTAAAAAGTTATTACAGGTAATTCTCATATTGAGGAGCTTATAACATAGACATTTAATATGAAAACATGCGTAATAACTTAAAAAATAACTACTTTATTTTAGTTATAAATCTCTTACATGTTTCTTCTTTCACCTATGTGGGATAAAGTCGCAAATCCAACACTCATTTACTTCTTACTCACAAAAATATGTTAACAAATGACAACTCATTCCTTAAATGAAAACTATAACCAAACAATGGCCAAAACAACCTATGTTAACCGTCACATTTTTATGCGCATGATTTTCCTAGCAAATACGATACCGGTGGTCGTACTAAGAAAAATACGTAAAACAACTAGGAAGTGCAAGAGCTAGGAAGGTACTGTGTCGAAGAAAATAATCGAAAAGTTGGGTCTAATGGTTTAAAGTTTGTGGAAGTTGTTAAGGCTGAGAGTCAAGTGGTGTCCGGGACTAAATATTATTTGACAATTAAAGCAATAAGTTCGAAAGGTGGAGAGAATACCTTTTTTTTATGCTGAAATTGTGGAAAAACTATGGGTGCATTCCTGCTTACTTTTCGACCCGGAAAAGGGTTCAAGTAGATTTACAAAAGTCTTACTATTTCCCGGCTCTACAAGAACGCTTGTGCTGAAACAGTTGAGTATGTTTTTTAATCTATGTTATGTTGTTAATTGTGGAGATGTGAATAGTTATGCGTGCAATCAAGGTCTTATAAATGAATTATGTATGAAGTAAGAACTTTGAGCTTGTTATAACTTATAAGCTTGAAAGTTGTAGCCCACTATCTATAGGATACAGGAAAACAATAATAGATTCATTCGGAAAGGATATATGTAGGAATGTTTGATTTAGGCATTTAGCTTATATAGGGTGCTTATTGGCTTATTTCAGTTTCAAAACATAACAAGTCCAATAAATGGAGTTTAAACGTTAAGACTTATTTTTGGCTTATTTATGTAAGAATTTTTTTTCCTAGCTGATTGAAACATTTCTCTATTGATGTTGCCTCTTGGAAACAAAGGATATTACCCAAGTATTGTACCGATTAGTCAATATTTTGCAAGTTAAATCGATACTAATCATGATAACAAACGCGCGATCAAAATATACACAAATTAAAAAAGAGTTGGCACTTGGCAACAGGGGCGTGCAACAAAAAGGATATCAAAATATGACCAAACTAAAACCAAAGTTTTAACAATATTAGAACCAAGAATCAAACCATGGAGTATCGGTTTTAGTTTGTTAATTTTCAAAACAAATTTAAACTCGAATTAGACCGCAAACCAAATTCTAACTTTGAGCTTATAGTTACATGTTATTTGAGTGATAACAAAAGATATATAGACTTGTACGATAGATTCGATACTATGTGATGATTATATGTTTGGTCAAATCCTACAAAGATTGATGAAAAGATAATTGATGAGGTATAAACTTTAGTGAATTTGATATGACGGTGTTAGGTTTTATTTACAAAAAGAAAACCAAATAATAAGCACATCATACTGAAGAGTTTATAACAAACACAATGTGCTTATCAGAAAATTGACTTGTATAATAACTTCATAGTCTTGTTTATAAATCTGTTACATGTTTGTTCCGTCACCTATGTGGGACAAAGTCACAAATCCAACACTCATTTCCTTCTTACTTACAAAAATACTTGGCTAGTCACTCCTTTGTGTATGACGACGAGCAATTTATTATTAAGTGTCCATATTTTATTAAAACACTAATAAAACAAGTATATATCAGTTAAACTTTTCTTCTCCGTGTTTGAAACATCGTAATCTCTCCTTAAAATGCTAATGCAAAGCTAGTACTTAACAATAGGGATGTGCAACAACACGAAATAAAATCGTGACCAAGCCAAAATCAAAGTTTTAACAATATTAGGACCGAGAATCAAACCAAAAGAGTATCAATTTGGTTCGTGTTGAAAGCAAATCCGAACCTAAATTAGACCGTGGACCAAACTCAGACTTTGAGCTTAAGATAAGTACAACGTTTGGTTTACACTTTCCACCATAAGCTTACATTAGAACATAAAGGTTGTTCGGACCAAACCAAATTATAACCTTTTTTTGAAGACTATATCGTAGTAGGTTATTAAGAATTTAAGTTTTAACATTTCAACGAAGTCATAAATTAGTGGTACCGATCCCGTACCGAATTAGTGGTACTCATTTTTTCCCGAGCATAAGTGGTACCGGTACCGTATCGAACAGGATTCGGACACCGATACCGGTATCGGGAAATCGGGTTTTCCCCGTTTTTTTTCGGGAATTTCCCGATTGGATACCGGTCCCATACCGAATTAGGGGTTCCGATTTTTTTCACCTTATTTCGGAGTTCTGGTACCGTACCGAGAATCAAACCAAAAGAGTATCCTTTGGTTCACGTTGAAAGTAAATTTATACCTAAATTAGACCGTGAACCAAACTCAGAAACCTCTATAAATATTTGAAGTACACGTACCATCAACACGCATTCTGTGATTCATGTTCCTAATAGCCTAATAGGTATGACATAAAACATAAGTTTTTAGAGGTAAATTTTAACGTTTCAAAGAAAATCACCATTGTTAAATAAATTATAAGAATATTGTACATGATATATAAACTCAAAATATTATTTAAAGTACATGTATAAGTAATTTATGTTCCTAATAGCCTCATACATGCCTTAAAATCTAGTCCCTATCCTTTTAATTATGTTAGTTACATGATTTGCTTCTCACACCGATTCTGAGACCGGTTGTTGTGGTCGTTAGAAAATCGGTTATTTTTAATTATTTTATGTTGTTGTTATTACTTCAAATGGTTTTATAGTGATGAGCGACAAACTTTAGCTTGTGCAAATTACTATGTGATGATGAATGCTTGGGGTTATCCTACGAAGATCTATGAAAAGATAATCGATTATGTTCACATTAAGACAGAGAGTGGTGAAATTTAAAGATAGATTGAACAAAGATTAGTAAAAAGATTGATGTTAGGTTCTAGTTGAAAAAGATTAGTAAAAAGTAGCATGTTATTCCCACATTAAATGGCTTAATGTGGGAGTTTTCACACTAATTTAATTAACATCTACTTAATCTTAGTTGTAAACCTTTTCTATGTTTGTTCCATTGTCTATGTGGGACAAAGTCACAAATTAACACTCATTTCCTTCCTACCTCTAATACTTAAGAGTTTTCTTTCCACAGTATGAGATGCTCAAGGAACAAATATGGATATAAGTATTTAAGCTCGAAGACAAAGAGATATTGGTTCATATGATAAAAGGTTGTGTGATCTACTTGTATTTATCAATCCTTAAAATTTGTTTGCAAAAGGTTAGCATGCACGTCAGTTCAATCAACTATAACTAAAACAAAGTTGTAACAATACTAGAAAACTATATCAAACCACAAAGTATTAAGTGTGTTTTGTTTGACAAAACCATAATTGGCTACGCCCACATTGAAAAATAGAGTGATACAAGCCTCAACTATAGATTCGATATGACGATCAAGTGTTAGGTTCTGTTTGACAAAGATCAACAAAAAGATAATTGACTACGCCCCATCGGAGAGTTTATGACAAAGTCATCTAATGTACATGTTCTTGTTTGATATCTTATGGTTGCACTTTATTTGAGTGAATAATAGAGCGATATAAATTCGATAGGGTCGATATGATTTGATGGTTAAACTCAAATGGTACAAAGATCAATATAAAGATAATTGGCTTTGACTATCGACATGAGTGATATAAACTTTAATGATAGATTGATGTGTTGATTAGGCGTTGGGTTTTATTTGAAAAAGGTCAACAAAAACTAACTCTAGCATTACGCACATTAAAGAGTTAATGTGCAAATACCAGGTGCAAGTTGTTAATTTACTTCATAATCATGGTTATAAACTTCTCACAGGTTTTGTTCTTTCACTAGTGTGGGATAAAGTCAAAAATCAAACACTCATTTACTTCTTACTCACAAAAAAACTTGCTACACTACTTTGTGTTTGAGGATGAGCAATTTGAAGCTTTTCGTGATAAGTGTTCCAACTTTTTTATTATGTTTAAGTCTCCATATTTGATTAAAACACTAGTAATAAAATAAATATTGGTCGGTCAAAATCGATAAGTCGTCAGAACATAACAAGCCCGATAAATGGACTTTAAATGCAAGACTTATTTTGGCTTATTTATGTTAGATTTTTTTTTTTTTTTTTTTTTACTTCTAGCTGTATGAAACATCTTAAGCCCTTATTAAAATGCTAATCCAAACACCCCATAATGCCATTTTTTGCAAGTTGTAGAAGACATAGACGATCAAGCTTTGGATAGTTTGTAACTATGTGATGTGTTACTTTCTTTGAGATATCGAGTAAGGATTGTCTCTTGGTGACAGAGAATTTTTTGTAAGTATTGTAACCGATAAGTCAATACTTTGCAACTTAAACCGATACTAATCATCATACCTCACATGCGATCAGAATATACACAAACTAAAACAAATTTAGTGCTCCGTACTTATATGGGTGTGCAAAAACACAAAATCAAATCATGACCAAACTAAAACTAGAGTTTCAACAATATTAGAACCAAAATATCGAAGCAGAGAGTATCAGTTTTTATTTCTTCATGTTCAAAAAAAATCTAAACCCAAATTAGACTGCAAACCAAACTCTAACTTTGAGTCAAGATAAATATGACGTTTAGTTTAAACAATTTCCTTTCATTCAAATTTAGTTGTTTGGAGACTCTAATTCATGTTCCTAATAGCCTCACACATGCAACACAAAACATAAGTTAATGGCTTAAATTTTGTCCCTATCCTTTTAATTATGTTAGCTACATGATTTGCTTCTCATATGAGTTCTTTTTAATTCATTTTATGTTAATGTTAATTACTATAAATGGTTTTTATAGTGATGAGCGACGAACTTTAGCTTATAGTTACATGTTACGTTATTTGAGTGATAAAAAAGAAGAAGAGATATAGACTTGTGCGATAGATTCGATATTGCGTGATGATTAAATGATTGGTTCTATCCTACAAAGATAGATGAAAAGATAATTGGCTATGTTCACAATGAAAAATAGAGTGATATAAACTTAAAAGATAGATTGATCTGATGATTGGTGTTAGGTTTTATTTGACAAAGATTAGTAAAAAGTTACGTGGTTGGTCCCACATTCAAAAGCTTATAACATAGGTATTAATATGAGAACAACCAATGATACTTATAAATTAACTACTTAATCTTAGTTATAAATCTCTAACACGTTTCTTCTTTCACTACGTGGGACAAAGTCGCAAATCCAACCCTCATTTACTTCTTACTCACAATAATATGCTAATAGTCACAACTCATTCCTTAAATGAAAACTATAACCAAACAACGGCCAAAAAAACATATGTTAACTGTCACACCTTTTATGCGCATGATTTTCCTAGTGAATACGATACCGGGTGGTCGTACTAAGATAAAAGACGTGAAAACAACCAGAAGTGCAAGAGCTAGGAAGGTATTGTGTCGAAAAAAATAATCAAAAAGTTGGGTCTAATGGTTTAAAGTTTGTGGAAGTTGTTAAGGCTGAGAGTCAAGTGGTGTCTGCGACTAAATATTACTTGACAATTAAAGCGATAAATTCGAAAGGTGGTGAGAGCAGTTTTTTTGATACTGAAATTGTGGTCAAACCATGGGTACATTCTAAAGAGTTGCTTTCTTTTCGACCGGAAAATGGTTGAAGTAGATTTACTAAAGTCTTCTGTTTTTTGGTTTCACAAGAACGTTTATGCTGAAACGGTGGAGTATGTTTTTTAATCTGTGTTATGTTGTTAATTGTTGAGATCTGACTAGTTATGGGTGCTATCAAGGTTTTATGAATGAATTATGTAATCTATATCATAAAATTATGAATTTTAGTTGATCTTGAAGAGCATCTGGTTTGTTCATACTTTCAGGTTTGAGGGTTGTTATATTTTGATTTCATTTTTTATTTCCAAGTGTTTTATCTAAGTATATGTTCATTATAGCCCACTGTCTTTAGGATACTGGAAAACCAGAATAAATTCATTTTGAAAAGATGTACGGATGTTTGGTTTAGGCATTTAGCTTATATACGGTGCTTATTGGCTTATTTCATTTTTAAAACTTAACAAGCCAAATAAATGGAGTTTAAAAGTAAGACTTACTTTTGGCTTATTTTGTGATTTTTTTTTTCTAGTTGATTGAAACATCGTAAGCCCTTCTTAAAATGCTAATCCAAACACCCCATTATGCAACTTTGTGCAAGTTGTAAAAGAGATAGAGGAGCAAAGGATATTACCCAAGTATTGTACCGATTAGTCAATATTTTGCAACTTAAACCGATACTAATCATGATTACTAACGCGCGATCAAAATATACACCATTTAAAAAAGAGTTGGTACTTGGCAAGGGGGTGTGCAACAAAACGGATATAAAAAAATGACCAAACTAAAACCAAAGTTTTAACAATATTAGAACCAAGAATCAAACTCAAATTAGACCGCGAACCAAATTCTAACTTTGAGCTTATAGTTACATGTTATTTGAGTGATTAAGAAAAAAGAGATATAAACTTGTGCGATAGATTCGATACTATGTGATGATTAAATGCTTGGTCCAATCCTACAAAGATTGATGAAAATATAATTGATGAGTTATAAACTTTAGTGAATTTGATGTGACGGTGTTAGGTTTTATTTACAAAAAGCAAACCAAGTAATAAGCACATCACACTGAAGAGTTTATAACAAAGACAATATGTTTATCACAACCGCTTATATAATAATTGATGAGTTATAAACTTTAGTGAATTTGATGTGACGGTGTTAGGTTTTATTTACAAAAAGCAAACCAAGTAATAAGCACATCACACTGAAGAGTTTATAACAAAGACAATATGTTTATCACAACAATCGCTTATATAATAACTTCATAGTCTTGTTTATAAATCAGTTACATGTTTGTTCCTTCACCTATGTGGGACAAAGTCACAAATCCACACTCATTTCCTTCTTACTCACAAAAATACTTGGCTAGTCACTCTTTTGTGTTTGACGATGAGCAATTTGTTAGTAAGTGTCCATATTATATTAAAACACTAATAAAACAAGTATTTATCAGTTAAACTTTTCTTGTGTTTGAAACATCATAATCTCTCCATAAAATGCTAATGCAAAGCTAGTACTTAACAATGGGGGTTGCAACAACACGAAATAATATCGTGACCAAGCCAAAATCAAAGTTTTAACAATATTAGGATCGAGAATCAAACCAAAAGAGTATCAAGTTTTAACAATATTAAGATAAGTACAACGTTTGGTTTCCACCATAAGCTTACATTAGAACATAAAGGTGTGACATAAAACATAAGTTTTAACATTTCAACGAAGTCATCATTGTTAACTATTAAATATGAACATTGTTTAAATGATCTATAAAACTCTAAATATTTGAAGTACACGTATCGTCAACACGCATTCTGTAATTCATGTTCCTAATAGCCTAACAGATGTGACATAAAACATAAGTTTTTAGAGGTTAATTTTTAACGTTTCAACAAAATCACCATTGTTAACTACTACATTATAAGAATATTGTACACGATATAGAAAACTCAAAATATTATTTAAAGTACATGTATAAGTAATTTATGTTCCGAATAGCCTCGTACATGCCTTAAATCTAGTCCATGTCCTTTTAATTATGTTAGTTACATGATTTGCTTCTCACACTGATTACGTGATGTTGTGGTCGTTAGAAAATAAGTTATTTTTAATTATTTTTATGTTGTTATTACTTCAAATGGTTTTTAATTTTTTATAGTGATGAGCGACAAACTTTAGCATACAGTTACGTGTTATTTGCGTGATAAAAAAGAAGAAGAGATATATGCTTGTGCGAATCACTATGTGATGATGAAATGCTTGGGGTTATCCTACGAAGATCTATGAAAAGACAATTGATTATGTTCACATTAAGACAGAGTGGTGAAATTTAAAGATAGATTGAACAAAGATTAGTAAAAAGATTGGTGTTAGGTTCTATTTGAAAAAGATTAGTAAAACAAATATTAGTAAAAAGATTGATGTTAGGTTCTAGTTGAAAAAGATTAGTAAAAAGTGACGGTTATTCCCACATTGAAGAGCTTCTTATAAAGTCATTTAATGCAAGAATTTTACATTCACTTACGTAACACTTACTCAATCTTAGTTATAAATCTCTTGCATGTTTGTGCCATTGTCTATGTGGGACAAAGTCACAAATTCAACACTCATTTCCTTCTTACCCCTTGTGGGTTCTAATACTTAAGAGTTTTCTTTCCCTGAGTATTAGATGTCCGAAGGAACAAATATGTGGATATAAGTATATAAGCTCGAAGACAAAGAGATATTGGTTCATTTGATAAAAGGTTGAGTGATCTACTTCTATTTATCAATTCTTAAAATTTGTTTGCAAAAGGTTAGCATACACGTCAGTTCAATCAACTATAACTAAAAAAAAAGTTGTAACAATACTAGAAAACTATATTAAACCACAAAGTATTAAGTGTGTTTTGTTTGACAAAAGCATAATTGGCTACGCACACATTGAGAAATAGAGTGATACAAGCCTGAATTATAGATTCGATGTGACGATTAATGACAAAGATCTACAAAAAGATATTTGACTACGCCCCATCGAAGAGTTTATGACAAAGTTATTTAATGTACATGTTCTTGTTTAATATCCTATGGTTGCACTTTATTTGAGTGAATAATAGAGCGATAAAAATTCGATAGGGTTGATATGATGTGATGGTTAAACTTAAATGGTACAAATATCAATATAAAGATAATTGGCTTTGACTATTGACATGAGTGATATAAACTTTAATGATAGATTGATGTGTTGATTAGGCGTTGGGTTTTATTTGAAAAAGGTCAACAAAAACTAACTCAAGCATTACGCACATTAAAGAATTAATGTGCACATATCAAAAGTAAGTTGTTAATTTACTTCACAATCATGGTTATAAACTTCTCACACGTTTGTTCTTTCACTAGCGTGGGACAAAGTCACAGATAATCACTCATTTACTTCTTACTCACAAAAAAAACTTGGCTACACTCCTTTTTTGAGGATGAGCAATTTGAAGCTTTTTGTGATAAGTGTTCCAACTTTTTTATTATGCTTAAGTCTCCATATTTGATTAAAACACTAGTAATAAAATAAATATTGGTCGGTCAAAATGTGATAAGCCGTCAAAAACATAACAAGCCCGATAAATGGACTTTTAACACAAGCCTTATTTTTGGCTTATTTATGTTAGATTTTTTTTCTTCCAGCTGTATGAAACATCTTAAGCCCTTATTAAAATGCTAATCCAAACACCCCATAATGCCATTTTGTGCAAGTTGTAGAAGACATAGACGATCAAGCTTGGATAGTTTGTAACTATGTGATGTGTTACTTTCTTTGAGATATCGAGTAAGGACTTGTCTCATGGTGACAAAGAACTTATCAAGTATTGTAACCGACAAGTCGACATTTTGCAACTTAAATCCATACTAATCATGATACCTCACACACAATCAAAATACACACAAATTAAAACAAAGATAGTACTCTCTACTTAACAATATGGGTGTGCAACCAAACTAAAACTAGAGTTTTAACAAAATTAGAAACAAAAAATCAAAGCAAAGAGTATAAATTTTTATTTTCTAAACAAATTTAAACCCAAATTTGACCGTAAACTTAACTCTAACTGTGAGCTTAGATAAACACAACATTTAGTTAAAACATTATCATTAATTCAAATATTAAGGTTGTTTCGACACAACCAAACTACATTTAGTTTTTTGGAGACCGTAAAATGTAAATAATTACGAGATTTGCTTCTAATATTAATTACGAGACTGGTTGGTGTGGTCACTAGAATATCAGTTTCTTTTTTAATTAATTTTATATTATTGTTATTATTTTAAATGATTCTTTTGGTGATGAGCGACCACTTCAGCTTGTAGTTACATTTTTGTGACTGATTAAAAAACAGGAACACATTTAGACTTGTGCGATAGATTCGGTACTATATGATGGTTAAATTCTTGTTCCTATCCTACAAAGATTCATGAAAAGATAATTCGAAATAGAGTGTTACGGAATATAAAATTTAGTGATAGATTGATAAGACGATTAGGTGTCGGGTTTTTTTTGAAAAAGATTAACAAAAAATAAGTCAAGCACCAGGCACATTGAAGAGTTTATAACTAAGAGAGTTGATGTACGTATTCTTGACTACTTTTTCAATGACAACATAATTTTATTTATAAATATGTTCCATGTTTGTTCCCTCACCTACGTGGGACAAAGTCACAAATCCGACACTCATTTCTTTCTTACTCACAAAAATACTTGGCCGCACTCCTTTGTGTTTGACGGTGAGCAATTTGAAACTTTTCGTAATAAGTGTTCAACTTTTTTTTATGTTTAAGTGTCCATATTTTATATTATGTGATGATTAAATGGTAAGTTCCATCCAATCAAGATCGTCGAAAGGATAATTGGCTATGCCCACGTTGAAAATTGAGTGATACAAACTTGAATTATAGATTCAATATGACGATTAAGCGTTAGGCTTTGTTTGACAAAGATCAACAAAAAGATAATTAGCTACGTGCACATAGAAGAGTTTATGACAAAAAGTCATTTAATGTAAATGTTCTTGTTTAATAGCTTATGGTTGCATTTTATTTGACTGAAAGTAGAGTGATGTAAACTCGATAGAGTCGATATGACATTGATGATTTAATGCTAGTATCTATCCTGCAAAGATCGATATAAATATAATCGGCTATGATGATGGATATGAATGATATAAGCTTTAGTGATAGATTGCTATCGCGATTAGGTGTTAGGTTTATTTTGACAAACATCACAGAAATTTGAATTGGCAAAGAGCACATTAAAAATTAATAACAAAGACATTCGGTGTTTGTGTATTCTCAAGCATTTGTTTGTAACAAAGATAAAAAAAAAAAAAAAAAAATTGAATTGGCTTACACACACTTTCAAGAGTTTTTATCAAAGACATTTAATGTTTGTATTTTCTCAAGCATTTGTTTGTAACAAAGTTTAAAAAAAAAATTAATTAATTTCGTTATTGTTTAATTTCATATTCTTGTCTATAAATCTCTTTCAAGTTTGTTCCATTAAAATCACAAGATCCAAACTCATTTCCTTATTAGTCACCTTTGTGTATGAGCTTTTGGGGTTCTTTTAGTTATTTTACACTTAATAATTACTTACAGAACTAGTTGCTAATGGTTACCGATAATTTAACAAAACATACACTTATCTAAGTATAGAAACCGCATTCATCTTAACCCTGCCACCAAATCCCATGTACCCAACAAATTAAAATCAAAACCTTAACTAACCAATGGCCAAAACAACAATCTTAACCATCACAAGTTTTATGCGCATGCTTTTCCTAGCACATGCGATACCGGGTGGTCGTACTAAGATAAAGGACGTGAAAAACAACAATGGAGTGCAGGAACTAGGATGGTTTCTATCGAAGACTATAATCGAAAAGTTGGGTCTAAGGTTGTTTAAAGTTAGTGGAAGTTTTAAAAGCTGAGATTCAAGTGGTGGCTGGGACTAAATACTATTTAACGATTAAAGCGATAAGTTCCAAAAGGTTGTGAGAATAGGTTTTTTGTTCCTGAAAGTGTGGTGAAACCATGGGTGCATTCTAAAGAGTTTCTTACGTTTTGACCCGAAGATGGAGTAAAGTAGATTTGTAGATGTCTTAGGTCTTTTGATCTCACAAAGACGTTTAAGCTAAAACAATTGAATAAGTTTTTTAGTGTGTGTTTTTGTTGTTTGATTGTGGAGATGTGACCAGTTATGGGTTCGTTATCACGGTTTTATAAATAACATGTGTTATCTACATCGTAAAAAGGTAAAAAAGAATACTATCTATGCGCTTTTTGTGTAACAACCCATTGGTATGAAGCAAGAAGTTTGTGACTATTATAGTTTTATGAGATTATTGTTGTAAGCTGTTAATACATTCTCACTGTGATTGCATTTGTCCTAGTTCAACAGATCGGGACACGTAGCATAAAGACAGAGGCATGGGTTAAAATCCTCAATCCTGACCCGCGTCCTTCCTGTAGTTATAGTATTGCACAATTTACCTCACTCATTTTAGCCGCAGGATCAGTCGATGAGGGCTGCCATATGACCGATTTAAACTTTTTTCTTTGCATTTATAATTTCTGAGTGTTTTATCTAACTAATATGTTCATAGCACACAATGTACACAACTAGATGAAGGGATAAAATAGTTTCATATCGAAAGGATGTAGGTTATGTTTTACACATTTTGTAATTCATGTTCCGAATAGCCTCAACACGAAACATAAAACATAAGTTAATGACTTAATTCTAGTCCCATATCCTTTTAATTTTGTTACTTACACGATTTGCTTTTCATATTGATTATGAGATCGGTGGTGTGGTCGTTAGAATATTGGTCTCTTTTTTAAATTGATTTTATGCAATTGTTTGTATTTTAAATGGTTTTTTTAGTGATGAGTAACAACTTTGAGCTTATAGTTACATTTATGTAAGTGATAAAAAACAAGAAGAGATATAGAGTTATGCCATAGATTCGACACTATGTGAAAATTTGCTTCTTACATTGATTATGCGACCTGTTAGTGATAGATTGATATGGGAAAAAGGGTCATTTACATATATATCCCTCCAAAGATGCAAAATTGCATATATATCATTTAAGACGCATAAAATCATTGACTACGCAGATCAAAACTTGTAAAAAGATATATATGAAATTATTCACCTTTGGATATATATATAAATTCCCTTCAAAAAAAAATGTCTCACAAGTCACAACAAGTAGATTGAAGAGTTTATAACAAACATTTAAATATGCACATTATTATAGGCATTTGATTAGTAGCTTCATAATATTGTTTATAAATATGTTACATGTTTGTTCCTTCACCTATGTGGGACAAAGTCACAATCCAACACTCATTTCCTTCTTACTCACAAAAATACTTGGCCACACTCTTTTGTGTTGCACGGTGAGAAGAACAGGCACGTCTTTGAAGGTAGGCGACCGCTCAGAGCTTCAAAATTTGTCTCGCTAATAATTGCATATGTATACATATTTTCCATAAAGAAAAAAGTATTTTGATGATAAATATCTTAAATGAGTAATATTTAGGACAATATATAACATTGCTTATAAAAAAGCCTCGTTATATAATTGCTTCTAGAACCTTAAATTTTTTTAACAATTCATGGAACGGCTCTCGTGAGCGATATATAGCTTTTTGTAATAAGTGTTCATCCTTTTCTTTTAAATATGATATTGATTACTTTTATGATATGCACATGTATATTTCTTTATATTTGGTTTAAATTATGGGGTAATTATGAAAATACATCTTTTGCTCAAGGTGTCATCACTTTTTAGGAAAAAAGTTTGGGTATTTCCAAAATAGACTTTGAGACTTGCGACTTTTTCCTTCTAATGTAAGAGTGACAAGTGTCCTGACACTTTTCAGATTCCAATCATTTTCGTACCTATGATTTTTAGTCGACTAATATCCAGCGACGTTTTAAGATTCGCGAGATTTTTTTTTTGATATATTCGAGAAAAAAGTCAAACTTTAAAAAGTAATATTTAATTCCATTTGCTCCTTCCCAATGTCGAGCGACTTACGAATTAATTTGAGCGCTTTAGGCAAATAGTACCTTTATCGTTATCCAATTTTTACACGACGGTAAAAATAGTTTTACTTATCACATATCTTTCCTAACCAATGAATTAGAATAACACATACATTACACCCCATTACAAAATTTCTCCTAGAAGTCAAGAACCATCGCCTTCGCGAAATCCTCGCAAAAAAAATGTTTCGATTCGGTATGTATTTTTATGTATAAATTGTTCAGATATTTGTTTTTCCCTTATTTATTTGAAATTAATCATCTTTAATAGTAGTTTTGCAACAACAATTTTGTTTATTTAAGTTAGCAAAGGTTTTAGATTGTGTTTGGGTTTGTAATTTATCTCACGTCGAGATGTGATTCTTTGTTGTTCTAACTTTTGAAAAATATATTTGGTAATTTTACAAAATTGTAGTGTGAGGCTTGGATGATTGAATGCGCTTTGTTACTCATTTTATTTTTTCATTTGTAGGAATATGAGGCGAAAATCATCATCAAGTAAACCAAACTACTTTTCTTTAATAAAATCCAAGTTGGATAAAAATCGAAGGAAGTTGTTTGGCAACTTGTTTCGTAAATGGTTGGACCTTTCTTATTTTGACCACGGCACATATGATAGATTATGTTTTACAAAAACAATGTTATCCGAATGAAAATCATTATGATATGCCGATTCTATATTATATTGATGACCGTCCCTACATTTCGTCGTCCGTAGTTTTCGGTTATCACCGGTTTTAATTTTGGAAAAGTAAGTTTTGAAAAATATGGATCCGGACACCTCAATTTTATGTCAAGGGTTTTCCCAAAACATTCGTGTTCAAAATTACAAACTTAGATATTCTTGGTTTAATTGAGGATGAAGAGGCATTTGGTATCATATGCACGAAGATGCAATACGCCTTTGTCTATTGTTAGCTTTGGAGGTTATCTTCACGGGCGATTATTGGTTCAGAAGTTGATGTTTTCTCATGCGATTAGTTGAAAACCTAGATGATTGGGATGCCTTTCCATGGGAGAGCATATTTGGAGGCATTTGTATGATGAAATTTTGGATGTTGCGATAAACACAAGTGGGATTTCCTTCAAGGTATTAACAAAGACAACAAGTTTGTTCCAACCTATACAATCGTCAGATTCGTTTGGCTTTCAAGGTTAATATTTTATATATCAATATAAACCGGATTCATTTTGTGTATCAATATTTTATGTTATTATTTTTATTGAAATTCCAAAATCTGATAGATTTGGATATCGAGTCTTTTGAAAGAAGCATTCTATGGTGGAATAAAGTTCGATATTATGCCAAGAGGAGTAAGCGTGGTCAAATAATACACCTTCAAAAGATCGATTATAAGTTTCTTTTGGAAAGGTAAAAGTAATATATAAAATTTTCTTATTAATGCAATCTTTATTTCTACACTAATGCAATCTTTTATTATTTGTTTTTAAGGATTCAATCTGCCAAAGAACCGACACCGACAATAGGCGAGAGGAGATCTGATTGGTATATAAAGTTTACGGCATTTTCCATGATTACATACCTAGAACTCCACCGTTGAAAACAACACATCTCTATGACGAGTGGTTGAAGAAGATGGCCGCAAAGACGCAAACGTAGCAAGACCGAAGGAAACATTTACCTATTATACGCAGGAGTGAGAGCGATATAATAGAGATCACCAACACAGGATCGTGTTATTACAGAGTTAAATAAGCGTTTGTTCAAACTTGAGACAATTATTCGTGTTATTTAAGCATTTGTTCAAACTCATAGACCCATCAATAATCACACGACTCATCGACAATAATATATGTACCTTTTATCGATATATACTTTGACATTATCGAAGTCGCTAGCGATGGATTGAAAACCTCTAGCAGGTGGTTTCATATACTCTAGCGGGATACACGAAATTTACAAAAACAACCCTTCAAGTATTATCGAAGTCGCTAGCGATGGATTGAAAACCACTAGCGGTGGTTTCATATACTCGCAGTGATACACGAAATTTTCAAAAAGCAAATTTCTTCCATTATCCATTATCCATTATCCATTATCCATTATCCATTATCGTGAAGCTTCTAGCGATGGATTGAAAACCACTAGCGTGTTTTCATATACACTAGCGGTGGAAACACGAAATTTTCAAAAACAGCCCTTCAATTATCCATTATCGAAGTCGATAGCGATGGATTAAAACCACTAGCGGTGGTTTCATATACTCTAGCAATGGATACACGATATTATCAAAACCACCTTTGAATTATCCATTATCGAAGTCGCTAGCGATTTGAAAACCACTAGCGGTGGTTTCATATACTCTAACAAATGGATACACGAAATTTTCAAAACGACCCTTCCATTATCCATTATCTTTCGATATATCCTTTTATAAATACTTATTTTCATTCTTAGGAGAAATTGAGTTAAGTAATGATCTACGATCTTAGTGCACGTTTTGTGATGAGCTTAATCATGATTTTCTTGACTTGTTTGAGTCAAGTCACCAAGCATTGATACTAGTTCATCGGTAGCTAGATGAATTTTCCGATGACGATCTTGCAAAGGTAATGTACAAAATCAAGAAACAAGTGTAAAACTCTTTCCGGTAAAAATCGGTAAACAAGTGTACAAAATCGCCCTTCCATTATTTATAAACGTTGATGTGAATTTATTATCCAAGAAGAATTAAGGTTGCGACATGAAGAATTAGAAAGTGCCCAAGAAAGAGCGCGGTTGATGCAACAATGTAAGAGGTTAAGGATGGAAGAGGACAAGTTGATAATGAGGAAGAGGAAAAGAGGTTGCGTATGAAATGAACGAAGAAAAGGGAGAAGCAATCATGAACTCGGATCATATGAAAGCCGAGAGAGCGCGCTTTGCGGTTTCAAGAGGAGTGAACAACGTTCGGGTGAAGCTAATTTGTATTATTGGACCAATGCATATCTTTGAAAAGAAAAGACGATGCTCTAGCTTACACGATCCGGATATGAGTGAAAAACTTAAATTTGTCACGCCTTGGGTTGAGGTATAAAAATACTTCTTGACAACTTTTTAAAATATATCTTGTTAATGACAATTGATTATAAGTTTAATCGTTTCATATACTAGGATCTTGCACGCCCACCAATGTTGTCATGAGTTCATTTTACAAATGAATTTGATTTAATTTCTTGGACAAATAGGACCACTTAACGCAAGTTTCCTTGGTGTGACGATGTGTGTGGATAGAAGGTTTTGGGAAAGTTTGGTTTGCTTAGACCCGCCTAGGAAAGGTTGGCTAAGGGATGAGGCAAGTACTCATACAACTGTACCTACATAATTGATTTCTTATAACGTTTATCACACTCATTCATGTTTCGAAATTTACAGCACATAGAGTTGTGGGTTAATTACCTTTGGCATGTTAGGCCCGATACGGCTGATTGGGCGATGGTTAGTAGCTATTTTGTTCACATTTACAAAATTCTTTGCCGTTGTGGTATGCTAATGGTGAAAGATACTCATTCCATGGTCCGACGTTAAGCGTAGTAACGATATATATATATATATATATATATATTTCATAATCTTGATTAGCTTTTGCCATATATTGATATTATGTTTGTGACCCAAACGTTGTAGGTTTTCATGCCTATTAATGAAACTGAAGCTCATTGGTGTCTTGCCCGTTTGGAGATAGACACTGGCATTGTTACCTTTTATGATAGCGGTCAAACTTTTGAAGAGGAATGGCGAGAGTTTTATATCAAACTGAGGGAGTGTTTAAAGGTTTGGCTATTTATTCATATGTCATAAGAATTAATACATGACCGTTTAACCAGGTTTTAAAACATTAGATTTTTTAAAACATTGCTACTTTTGTCCACAACTACAATTACCTGAGGTCCTAGCACAAGCGCAAGTATTTGAGAAAAAGGCATTGATCCCGGCTAGTTATTTCATTACATTTACTATCACGAACAAGTACCAAGCGGTAGGATATTTGGTGATTGTGGTATTTGGGTATGTATTTTTTATACCGCTTGGCTTTTGGTCTACCATTGGATGTGAAGGATCGTTTTTTTAAACACCGTGAACAAATGGCTAGGTTTTTTTTAAACACCGTGTTTGTGTTTAGCTATGTTCTATTTTTGTTGATGTATTACTTGAAACAAATTGAAAACCATATGCTCCTTGAATGGTTTTGTATTAAACATTTTGTATTATAGTTGTGTTCAAACTAATGTAGAGACGTTCCAAATTTGTTTACTAGTAATATTTTCTATAAAATAAGCAAAAATATTAACCACACACCAAATTATGGATATACAAAGTAGGCCAAACCCATGCATACTAGTTTACAAGTATCGTCCATTTGGTATGCATTATCCAACATTACATACTAGGCGACTTTTTTTAATGAGTTTGACTATATCTTAGATATATCATTTGAGTATGGTCAGTAATGTACTTTTAGACACTTTTTAACCGCTTCACTTTTTGTACCTTTTGTATATTTTGTACCTACTATTAACCAAAACTACCCCATATTTTATCTTACATATATTTTCGCTTTTCGGACTTCTACTAAATATGGCATCGTAAAACACGTAAATCAAAGGGTCGTATGAATTATGGTATCAAGAATGGGTGTAAGTTTGTCCATTTTATTTTCTCTCAAATTTTATCTTAAATATCTTTTGTTTTGTTGAATTATTTCCATTGTTACACGTAATGTCCGAAACAACAAGATCTTGGGTTTGATGTTTATCATGGCGCCGCTTTTTTTATCCCTTAACTTATTTAGGTGGAGATGTTTTACATTTGAGGTTACCTAGGTTGAGTAGGTTATCGATTCTCAAATATGTGACATCGTTGAAAGAAATTAAGGAGGATATTTGGGCTTGGTATTTTGTCTTCCAAGTACTAGTCCGGAGGAAGGGTTGACCCTTGTAAGATGATAATGATGTCCAAAAGCGTATGACATGGTCGAGCTCCATGGTCTAGTTGAGATCTATGTTTGTCATCGCCCTGTGTTCATTTAGTTACCTACTATCACAAGAACTCATCTTTTGATTACCTCAGACGATGATCCGACATTTAAAATTAAAAGTCACGAAAAGAAAAAAAAAGATGTCGATCGTCTGTCGTTTGAAGAACTAATGGCATGGGAAGAAGAGGAAAAAATTCACCACTACCTTAGGACACCTTATATCAAGCCTTTGTTGAAGCTAGTTTATTCGGAGGAAAGTCCGAATTTGGTGGTATTAATGACCTTGACTACATTCCTCCTTGTTTAAGGACTACAATCCGACCTTATGTGTCGAATGACTTTGAAGATTCTTGGACACGAGACTCCACCTGTTACGAAAGTGTTTGTCAAGCGAGCGTGGTTGGAGATTAGTCCGTTAAGAGGTAAGAACCTTTTTAACGACTTTGAGGTCACCGATAATCATGACCTTCGTGATCCACATTCAACAATATGTATACTCCATCTACTCAAAATAGCCCTTTAAAGTGTAAGAGGTTTTTAATGACATTGATGGCCTTCCACACTGGAAGCTCAACCAAACAGCTTCATTATGTGTCAAGAAAAGTCGCTTTGAGGCCGGTACTTTGAAATCTAGGAGATTATTTGATGAATTTGAAGAAGTTGGTAGTAATCAACTGATGATATGAAGGGTGATGAGGCAATCCGTTTGGTTAATGATCGCTGAAAGTTGCGATTCCACACCGATGGTTCCATGTCATACCCAAATTTTTACGATCCAAGTAATTCAAGGTATTGAGAAGGCTACCATGTGGTAGTTATTTGATCTTCCGTGGTGGTATGTACCTGTTAAACAATTTGTATTTTGTTCCTTTCCATGCATGATGATAGACACTAGCAGTGGTTTGATAGACACTAGCAGTGCTTTGATAGACACTAGCAGTGGATACATCAAATTTACAAAAATAGCCCCTCAATTGATACATTAAAGGAACCTGCTAGCAGTGGATTGAAAATCGCTAGCAGTGGATTGAAAACACTAGCAGTGGATACATCAAATTTACAAAACAACTCCAAGGAGGAATGAAAATCACGTGTGTGTACATTTACAACAAAGCCTCATTATACTTACGACTTACGAGTTGTTAAAAGAAGTTGTAATATACGTGTCTCATTTTCTAATTCAAAGTTCTTACGAAACATATATCCTAAAAATGAATGTAAAGACCATTTCACCTTTGGACGTTGTATCTTTAGAGCTTCCTCAACAACGGAAAGTCTAGTTTTAATATCATTAAGACTCCACATTAATGTCTAGCTTGCTCGGGTTGTATCTTTATTGGATCGGGGTTGTATGTTTAGAGCTTCCTCTACAACGACAAGTCTATTGTTAATACCGTCAACCTCGCATGTATGTCTAGTCGATTGAACTTTGACCTTTATCGCCATCGCACATCATCATTGACTATAGCCACACCCTAACGCCACATCTATATCAAATATCACCACCTCTTTATGCACCTACAAAGCAAGATCGAAATGAATGTGCAATGGTCAATTGTCAACGTGAATACAACCATGGTTTTCACAAACGGGCCATCTTACCTCATTAGTGGGATCATCGGTGTAATTGATCTTGTAGACTATCCAACTGCTCAAATACGCTTTACTTGGTGCAAACCATGGTTCTAACATTTCCGCATTTGTTGGAAGAAGATCCAAGACCGGAATAGAACGCTAGTAAACAAACAATTATAAAGTTAAAACAAATATAACGAAGTCGTAACTTATTTGACAAATACAAACAAATGGAAATGCTTACAGACCAAAAGTTTGCCATAATGGCGTTTGGCAAATGTATTACCCTTGACCAACATGATAACGTGGTATCTTTGACGGGTCTTTCTTCCACCATTCAAGTGCTAGTGGATAACTCAAGAATCCATATCTAAAATAATCGAAAACAAAAACCATTGTATGAACTGCTAGTAAACAAAAACTCGATATGTTCATAAATGTATACACATCTAACCTTAAAAGCCAAGAAAAAGCCGTAAATATTATATGTTGCAATTGTAGAAGGGTTTTCTGCAATTTCTCTTTAAAGTGAGCATTGTAATGTCGGGTACCAAATTGGCTAAATTTTTGTAAAACGGGTCTACAAGAACTCTCCCAAGGATATGCATTCCATGCCCCAAAATCCTCAACTAATTGCAACAAATGATCGTCAACAATGTACCAAGGTCCACGACCTATGAACACAATCTCAACGACTAGCAACAGACATACCTTACAAAGATCCTCACCGATAACTTTGAAAATTCGTGTCATTCCCAAACAAATCTAAAAGCTCATTGCCTTTACGCTTACCTTTCTTATTAATTGTTTTCGGGAAAGACACGCAAAGCAAAAGGACTTGATCAATTTGATACATGGGAGGCAACCACCAAAACGAAATCACCATCAATAGAAACTGTTCCCGACCGAATTTCAATACATTGTTCCCAATTTTGTATAAAATGGGGACAAGAATCAAGAAGTTTGTCGATAATTACCGTGTTGTAAAACGAAATTAACAATATGATTGCCTTTACCTAGGTCGGGAATATCTAACCATGGCCCAAAAAGCAGCTTGCTTTGAACGACTTCATTCGATCCGGATTGCTTGACAATTTAGACTTAATTTGCGAAAACAACTTAACCTTGGAACGAACCGTTAACTTAGCATCAAAATATTGGGGAATGTAAGCCATTTTGGAGTTTATTTGACTGAATAATTAGGGATTGATTTAGGGTTTCACAATTTTGAATTGTGTTTTTTTGTGGTAGTAGTGTTAGTGTGTGTTTGTATTTGGGTAAAAAATTTGAAAACAGGGTAAAAAAAATGTTTCAAAATAATGTTAAAACAGTACTTTAGGTACAAAAAAGGTACATAAATTAAGTCGCTTATATTGATTCGCTTAAGTCGCTCAACCTCGGGAAGGAACTAAATGTATAAAAAAATAATTTTGTAACTTTGACTTTTTTTACTAAATGACAAAAAAAAATTTCGCAAGATTCTACACAAAGTCGCCTAGATTCGGTCGCTGTAAAATAGTAGCTGTAAATGTCAGAAAAAATGATTGGGTACGCAAACTTCGAAGGACACTTGTCAAGCTTATATAAAAAGTAGAAAAGTCGCAAGTCTCAAAGTCTATTTTGGAAATACCCAAACTTTTTTCCTAAAAAGTGATGACACCTTGAGCAAAAGATATATTTTCATAATTACCCCTTAAATTATCATGTGTCATTATTATGATTATCTACAAAAATATACCAGTTAACTTGCTTGTTAAGTCTATATATAAGGTGCGATCATCCCATGGCCAAACCAATACTATTCCTAGCCGCCACAACTTTTATGTGCATCGTCTTCCTAACAAACGCACTAATAGGTGGTCGTACCAAGATAAAGGACGTGAAAAACAACCAAGAAGTGCAAGAGCTAGGAATTTATTGTGTCGAATAAAATAACCGAAAAGTTGGTTCGAATGGTGGTTTAAAGTTTGTGGAAGTTGTTAAGGCCGAGAGTCAAGTGGTGTCCGGGATTAAATACTATGTGACAATTAAAGCGATAAGTTCGAAAGGTGGTGAGAATAGTTTTCTTGATGTTGAACTCGTGGTTAAACCATGAGTGCATTCTAAAGAGTTGCTTACTTTTCACCCCAAAAAAGGTTGAAGTAGATTCACAAAAGGAGTTGAGCAAGTTTTTCATTGTGTGTTATGACGGTTTTATTAATAAATTATGTGATCTAGAAATATCACAAAAGATATAATGTATCCACGTTTTGTTTAATAACATGTATTGGTATAAACTAAACTAATAAGTTTGAGTTTCTTGTAAGCATAAAGTTTGAGCTTGTTACCATGATTTTAGTTGAGCTTGGAAATACTTTCGGTTTTGTAAGTAGTTACATTTTGATTACAACTTAATTTCTCAGTGTTTTATCCAACTCTTTGTTCGTAGCCCGCCATCTAGAAAACATAATACTTTCATTCTCAAAGGATGCAGGGGATGCTTGGGTTCAGCTTATATTGGGGGCTTATTGGCTTATTTCCGTTTCAAAATGCAATAAGCCGTCAAATCACAATAAGCCCAAAACATGGTGAATTGCAAAACTTACCTGACTTATTTATGTCAGAATTTTTTTTTTCTTCTAGCTGTTTGAATCACTTTAAGCCCTTGTTAAAATGCTAATCCAAACACCCCATTATGCAACTTTGTGCAAGTTGTAAGGAACATAGAGGAGCTTATATAGTTCCTTTGAAATATCGAGTATGCTTCTTTATCGTGGTTGTCTCTTGGAAACAAAGGACATAAGTTACGTGGTTGTCTCTATGTTATTGGTATTACTTTAAATGGCATCTAAAGCGATGAGCAACGAGCTTTATCTTATACTTACATGTTATTTGAGTGCTATAAAAGAAGAGATATATACTAGTGCGATAGATTATTAAATGTTTGGTTCTATCTTACAACGATAGATGCAAAGATCATTAGCTACGCCTACGTTGAGAAAAAAGTGATATAAACTTTAGTGATAGAGTGATATGAAGATTAGGTGTTTAGGGGTTTATTTAAAAAGATTAACAAAAATTAACACTCACATTAAAGAGACACTTAATGTGAGTTTGAAACCGTAACTTGTGTGGTAGCTTCATATAAATCTCTTACATGTTTATTCATTCACCTATGTGGGACAAAGTCACAAATCCAACACTACTAACAAAATGCTTGGTCATATTTGATTAAAAAACTAATAAAATAAATATTTCTAAACTATTATATAACCAATAAGATATCATTCAAAGAATGTGGTTTAAGCTAAGTGCATCTTTTGAAGCATAGAGTGCTCTATAATCATGTACTTCAACTCCGTTGTGTACCCACTTACAAGCCTTGTGTCTCTGATTTTCCTTACAAAGCTAAGTGGACTCATTCTCATTTTTTGTCTAATTACTTGCCCTTAGACGTAAAAGTCAAGTAAAACCGACTCATTTGTCAAGCAATGTATTAAATTGTCACCTTTGTACCTCACAAAAAAAAAAGAAGGAAAAAAAGTATATTTCAATTTAGCAAATACAACAAATTTGCAATAGATACTTGAAATTACCTAAAAGTAAAAATCTTTCGTCAAATATGACAAATGAGAAGGAGAAGAGATTGATGTGATGATTATGTTAGGTTTCTTTTGAAAAGATTAACAAAAATAAATCAGAAACACACGATTTCGAGTTTATAGGAAATGCGCTTTGGTATGTATTAATTGACAAATTAGTTGACAACTTCATAATCATGGTTATAAACTGTTACATGTTAGTTTCTTCACCTATGTGGGACAAAGTCACAAATCGAATATCTACTTCCTTCTTACTCGCATAAATAAATACTGCTTGACGATTAGCATTTTGAAATTTTTCGTAATAAGTGTTCAACCTTTATTTTAAATATAATAATCGACATCGTTATGATATGCACATCATGTGTATTTATTTATTTTTGATAAAATTATCATATGTATCATTCTTTGGATTATCCAAGATAATATACGAAGTTAACTTGCTCGTTAAGTCTATATATAATGTACAAACATACCATGTTCTCTTATCCACAAAACCATCCAACAACACGCTCGAGTCATATTCCATCAAACATCACTTCATTCCATCAAAACCAAACCAAAACCTTAAACTCACCAATGGCCAAACCAACACTATTCTTAACCATCACGATCCTATGCATCTTAACCATAACATCAACGCACTAATAGGTGGTCATACCAAGATAAAAGACGCCAAGACCAACCAAGAAGTGCAAGAGCTAGGAAGGTATTGTGTGGAAGAAAATAATCAAAAATTGGTTCGAATGGTTTAAAGTTTGTGGAAGTTGTTAAGGCCGAGAGTCAAGTGGTGTTCGGACTAAATATCATTTGACAATTAAAGCGATAAGTTGGAAAGGTGGTAAGGATAGTTTCTTTGATGCCGAAATTGTGGTCAAACCATGGGTGCATTCTAAAGAGTTGCTTACTTTTCAATTCAAAAAGGGTTGAACTAGATTCACAAAAGTCTTATGGTTGGTTAGTGTGTGTTAAGATGGTTTTCAATAAATTGTGTGATCTAGCAATATCACGCACGAAGATATTATTTACGACATTTTGTGGTATCGATATAAATTATAAAGTAAGAAGTTCGAGTTTTATAAGCTTAAAGTATGAGATACTTTTGTCGTGACGGAACCGAACGCAGTGTGACCAGTGCACATGAAATAAACTAAACAATAATGCAAATATAATTTTTAAGGACCGGTGCATTTAAGAAAAATCGATGTTTTTAACAAAATTAACACTACTGGCACAAATATCCTGGACACCCCCGATTCCGTCCCTCGCTTCTTGTAGTAGTTACATTTTGATTACTACTTAATTTCTCAAGATCTTATCTAACTCTTTGTTTGTAGCCCATCATCCTGAAAACATAATAGTTTCATTCTCCAAGGATGTGCGGATGTTTGGTTCATTTATGGTGCTCATTGGCTTATTTCACATTCAAAATGCAATAAGCCCACTAAATGGAGTTACATGTTACTTGAGTGATGTAAAAGAAAGATATATACTAGTGCCATAGATTACCAATACTTGGTTTAGTTTTACAAAGATTGATGAAAAGATAATTTTCCACGCCTATAGTGATAGATTGATATGAATATTAGGTGTTAGGTTTTATTTCAAAAATTACCAAAGTAACACAACAACACCACATTAGAGACATTTAATGCGAGTATTGTAAATTTTACTAGTATAATAGTTTCATACTATTATTTATAAATCTCTTACATGTTTGTACATTCACCTATGTGGGACAAAGTCACAAATCCAACACTACTCACAAGTCACAAATATACTTGACCACACTCCTTTGTGTTTAAGTGTCCATTTTAGATTAAAACATAATATTTTCATTTGTAGTTAGCCAATAATGCGTGCTTAGTTATTTCAGCTTCCGAATACGATAATCCGTCAGAACATAACAAGCCTAATGAATGGAGTTTAAACGCAAGACTTAATTTTGGCTTATTTATGTCATATATTATTTCTTCTAGTTGTCTAAAAGATCTTAAGCCCTTCTTAAACGCTAATCAAATCACCCCATTATGCAACTTTTTTCTCGTCAGTAAGGAAAACAAAGGGACAAGTTTTATAGTTTGTAACTATGTCATTGTTACTTTTTAAAACATCAAGCTTATCCAAATTAACCCAAATTAGACCATGAACCAAACAGTAAATTTGAGATAAAAATAACGCTTAGTTTAAGCAATATCCTTTCATTCAAATATTAAGGCCGCTTGGCCTCAACCAAATAAATTTGTTTTTGGGAGATCAGAATTAGTAAGTTTTTAGAGGTTAAAATCCAAATATCATTTCAAGTACATGTATCCTCTACGCATTTTTCATTCATGTTTCTAATAGCCTCATATATGCAACATAAACACAAGTTAATGCCTTAAATCTTCTCATATTGATTATAAGATCGGTCCGTGTAGTCGTTAATAAATCACTTATTTTTTACTAGTTAATTTTGTATTATAATAGTTCTTTTTAATTTTATTATTCCACAAAAGGTGTAGATTGGAACACCTGACCCCGGTGCCTTTTGGCACCACCCATTGTCCAATTCTACGAATAGCTCGACAACTCTCCTGGCCTAGTGGGGCACCAACCGAGTGAAGCACGAGCCGAGACTCGGACCTCGAGCTCTTATTCCACAAAGTCTCCAGTGTGCCCACAGGTTTTACGAGGTGGGTACTCTATATGAAGTGCCAAGATGGGACTTGAACTGGTCGACTGACCAAGCTAAGTCGTTCCAACCATTGGACTAATGCTCCATTATTTTCAAGAATTATGAGCGCTTTAGCATATAGTTACATATATTTGAGTGAAAGAAAAGAGATAAATATACTTGTGTGATAGATTCGATACTAGGTGATGATTAAAGCTTGGTCTTATCCCACAAAGAGATGAAAAATAATTGGCTATGGCCCAGTAATGAGTCTTTAAATTTGTGATATAGTGTTAAGTTTGAAAAAAAAAATAAAAATAAAAAATACTGTTTCTCGTGTCTTTAAATTTATAACAAAACTAATCAAGCGTAAACGTATCCGGTCCTTGAATTTATTAAAACCAACCCAAGCACATCATTGAGTCTACAACAAAGACGATTAATGTGTGTGTAACTTGATTGTAGCTTTGTTAATACATTCATGATCTTAGTTATAAATATCTTACATGTTTGTTCATTCATCTATATGGGATAAACTCACAAATCCAACATTCATTTCTTTCCTACTTAAAAATACTGTAGCTTTTTATTTATTTATTCTTTTTAAGGTTTGAATACCATGAATAGAATAAATAAATATAATACTTAGTTACATGAAGATTCCTTGGAGTCTTGGGAGGTTGTTACCCGGTTCAATCCTTTCGAGGACAAAAGATTGCGGGGTTTTCCTTCAAGGAATTTTTCAAAGGGATCTCCCTTAAAATCACCATGCACAGTGTTGGTGGCCGTGGGGGCTCTTTAGACCGGCAGGGTTAGACAACGTTGTCTAAATCTCTCGACATGCCAGAATCCAAAGGCAAATAAAAAGAAATTCACCTATAAAAAAGATAGTGGTGATGAGCCACTCTAATCCAATTGCAAAAGCAAGCTACAAATATGAATGAACAAGCTCGAACATAATAACCACTTCAAACAAATTAATAAGATATGAACTAAGACAAAATAATCCATGCAACGCCTCTATGCATCCAAAAGTATAACTTTAAGTAGCAAAAAAAGCATCACGTTATATCGTTAAGATGTTCCACTTATCCACCACGTTTTGCATTTTCTTGAATCATATAGTAGTCATCTTCGCCACACGATCTCCATGATAATATCGCACACATATTCTAATACGCCGGTTAAGGGTTGTATGAGGATAAGACACCAATTTTAAGCGTGTCATGGTCCTTCAAGAATAGAGAGAAGAATTAGAGATTTGTTTATCTTAAACTTTGATTTATTTATTCATAACAATGATTCGATATAAAACAAGCCAAACATAAAGCCATATCTTAACAATGACACTTTCATAATACGACACAAAGACATATCCTAAATAAATATAACATGATAAAGCCCTGGGATTACCCCACTCCTTCGAAATCACCTTGTCCCTCAAGGTGTGGTCTTGAAAAATTTCTCTGATTCCTGTATCCCATATCCTAATCCTAATCCTAGTCTTATCTTTCACCCCGTTGTTCTCCGCCTTCCGCCATCGCAACCAACACCTTTTTCCTCATCCGCCTTTCCACTACCTTGGACATAACGCAACACCATTCTTTCGCCTTCCGCCACCCATGCCGTAACACTCCTACTTCCTTAAAAAATCACCTCGCCTCAAGGTGATAACGTAAGAATATGCCGATTGAGAGTCCGATATCCATTTCACACATTTGGTTGAGCAAATTTATGGTTGCATCCAGATCCATGAGCTCGTGAGCATCATATCGATACGACCTTCCCATAGTCAAGCAGCCCGTGGACTTTCATGAGCCACCAAAGAAGGTGGTATAGGACTAACCTCATATAGGACTAACCTCGTTATCCGCAAATTTCGCTAATTGTACATTGTCATCATTGCAATACATTTATGTTATTTTAATTTAAATGTACAATCATAAAAAACACAACATTACCACTCATGTTTATTTGAGCATGGAGAGATCTTTATCCTAAACTATATTCTTTCATATATTTCTTTTGTTATTATATTTTCCAAAAGAACACTAGTTAAGTCTATATAACTCTATATATAAAGTACACACTTCCCATGTTCTCTTGTCCACAAAACCATCCAACAACACGTTCAGAATACTATTTGCCAAAACGCTGTTACACCCTTTATAAATAAACAACACTTTTCATACCTCAAACCAAAAAACAAAAAACCTTAAACTCGATCACCAATGGCCAAACCAACACTATTCTTAACCATCACAATTCTATGCATCTTAACCATAACATCAAACACGCTACTAGGTGGTCGACTAAGATAAAGGACGTGAAAACAACCAATAAGTGCAAGAGCTAGGAAGGTATTGTGCCCAAGAAAATAATCGAAAATTTGGTTCGAATGGTTTAAAGTTTGGAAGTTGCTAAGGTGAGAGTCAAGTGTGTCCCGGACTAAATATCATTTGACAATTAAAGCGGTAAGTTCGAAAAGGTGGTGAGGATAGTTTCTTTGATCCAAATCAGGTCAAACCATGGGTGCATTCTAAAGAGTTGCTTACTTTTCAATTCAAAAGGGTTGAACTAGATTCACAAAAGTCTTATGGTTGGTTAGTGTGTGTTAAGATGGTTTTCTTAATAAATTGTGTGATCTAGCAATATCACGCACGGAAGATATTATTTATGTACGCTTGTGGAATCGATATAAATTATAAAGTAAGAAGTTTGAGTTTTTATAAGCTTAAAGTATGAGATACTTTTTGTCGTGACGGAACTCGTAACATAAGCGCGACTGTGTGCACATGAAATAAACTAAACAATAATGCAAATATAATTTTAAGGACCAACATTTAAGAAAATCGATGTTTTTTAACAAATTAACACTACTGGCACAAATATCCCTGACACCCCCGATTCCGCCCTCGCTCTTTGTAGGTAGTTACATTTGATTACTACTTAATTTCTCAAGATCTTATCTAACTCTTTGTTTGTAGCCCATCATCCGAAAACATAATAGTTTCATTCTCAAAGGATGCAAGGGATGTTTGTTCACTTTTGCTCATTGCTTATTTCACATTCAAAATGCAATAAGCCCACTAAATGGAGTTACATGTTACTTCGAGTGATGGAAAAGAAAAGATATATACTAGTGCCATAGATTATCGAATACTTGGTTTAGTTTTACAAAGATTGATGAAAAGATAATTTTCCACGCCTATAGTGATAGATTGATATGATATTAGGTGTTAGGTTTTATTTCAAAAGATTACCAAAAGTAACATAACAACACTCACATTGAGACATTTAATGCGAGTATTGTATATTTTACTAGTATAATAGCTTCATACTCTTATTTATAAATCTCTTACATGTTTGTACATTCACCTATGTGGGACAAAGTCACAAATCCAACACTACTCACAAGTCACAAATATACTTGACTACACTCCTTTGTGTTTAAGTGTCCATTTTTGATTAAAACATAATAGTTTCATTTGTAGTTAGCCAATGATGCGTGCTTACTTATTTCAGCTTCCGAATACGATAATCCGTCAGAACATAACAAGCCTAATGAATGGAGTTTAAAACGCAAGACTTAATTTTGGCTTATTTATGTCATATATTTTTTCTTCTAGTTGTCTAATAGATCTTAAGCCCTTCTTAAATGCTAATCCAAACACCCCATTATGTAACTTTTCTCAAGTCAGAAGGAACACAGAGTAACAAGCTTTATAGTTTGTAACTATGTCATGTGTTACTTTTTTAAAACATCAAGCTTATCCAGCTTTTGTTCATGTTCAAAGCAATTAACCCAGACACCGCGAACCAAACTCAGAATTTTGAGATAAACATAACGCTTAGTTTAAACAATATCCTTTCATTCAAATATTAAGGTCGTTGGCCTCAACCGAGCTAAATTTATTTTTGGGAGACAGAATTAGCAAGTTTTAGAGGTTAAAAATCTAAATATTGATTTAAGTACATGTATCCTCTACGATTTCGCAATTCACGCTTCTAATAGCCTCATATATGCAACATAAAGCATAAGTTAATGCCTTAAATCTTCTCATAATGATTATAAGATCGGCTCGGTGTAGTCCTTAATAAATCGCTTATTTTTTACTAGTTAATTTTGTATTATAATAGTTTATTTTTGAATTTTATTATTATTATTATTATTATTTTCTGGCGAGCGCTTTAGCATATAGTTACATTTATCGTAGTGAAAGATAAAGAGATAAATATACTTGTGTGATAGATTCGATACTAGGCGATGATTAAATGCTTGGTCTTATCCCACAAAGAGATGAAAAATAATTGGCTATGGCCCAAGTTGATGAAATCAGAGCTGAGTCCTGAGGTTTCCGGACAATCATGAAAATTTGTGACATAATGTTAATTTTGGTAAAAACTCTTTTCTCAGTAGATGTATCTAGTCTTTAAATTTATAACAAAAACTAATCAAGCGTAAACATATCCGGTCCTTGAATTTATAAAAAGCCAACCCAAGCAACAAGCACATCATCGAGTCTACAACAAAGACAACTAATGCGCGGTAATTTGATTTTGCATTGTTAATATGTTCATGATCTTAGTTATAAATATCTTACATGTTTGTTCATTCACCTATGTGGATAAGCTCGTTTCTCGAGATGTATCTAGTCTTTAAATTTATAACAAAAAACCAATCAAGCGTAAACATATCCGTCCTTGAATTTATAAAAAGCCAACCTGAAGCAACAAGCACATCATTGAGTCTACAACAAAGACAATAAATGTGCGTGTAAGTTGATTGGCATTATTAATATGTTCATGATCTTAGTTATAAATATCTTACATGTTTGTTCATTCACCTATGCTGGATAAACTCACAAATCCAACATTCATTTCTTTCCTTCACAAAAGTACTTGCTTTTTTTTTTATTTATTCTTTTCTTAAGGTTTCAATACCCATGAATAGAATAAATAAAATATAATACTTAGTTACATGAGATAGTGCCGACGAGCCACTCTAATCCAATTGCAAAAGCAAGCTACAAATATGAATGAACAAGCTCGAACATAATAACCACTTCAAACAAATTAACAAGATATGAACTTAGACAAAATAATCCATGCAACGCCTATGCATCCAAAAGTATATTTTTAGTAGAAAAAAGCATCACGTTATATCGTTGAGATATTCCACTTATCCACCACCTTTGCATTTTCTTGAATCATACAGAGTCATCTTCTACTCACGATCTCCATGATAATATCGCACACATATTCTAATACGGCCCGATTAGGGGTTGTATCGGGATAAGGCACCACTTTTACCGTGTGCGAGCTCCTTAAGAAAATAGAGAGAAGAACTATAGATTTGTTTATCTTAAACTTTGATTTATTTATTCATAACAATGATTCGGTATATATAACCGAATAACCCTGGCTTGTAAAACAAGCCAAACATAAAGCCATATGTTAACAATGACACTTTCATAATACGACAAAAAAACATATCCAAAATAAATATAACATGACATAAAGCTCGGGCGTTTCATTCCCCACACCTTTGAAATCACCTTGTCGCTCAAGGTGTGGTCTTGAAAAATTCTCTCTATTCCGTATCCCATTTCTAATCCTAATCCTAGTCCTATCTCCAACTCTCTCGTTGTTCTCCGCCCCGCCACCGAAACCAACACCTTTTTCCTCTTCCGCCTTCCACTACCTTGGACATAACACAACACCATTCTTCCGCCTTCCGCTACCCATGCCGAGACACTCCCACTCCTTCAAAAATCACCTTGCCCTCAAGGTGATGAAGAATATGCCGATTGAGAGTCCGATATCCATTTCCACACATTTGGTTGAACAAATTTATGGTCATGGCCCATTATCCATGAGCCCGTGAGCATCACCATACATGATTCCTTCCCATAGTCATGCGAGCCCATGGACTTTCATGAGCCACCAAAGAAGTGGGTATAGGACTAACCTCGTTATCCGCTAATTCCTCGCTTAAATTCAAATTTATTCACCCAAACGATCATCAAATTCACGACCACCCACAACAATCTCTTCCATACTTTTCTTATTTTTGAAAATTCTTCAAACTTGCTATGAAATTCATTACTCCCACCAATATTGAAAACACCATATATCGCGTTATTAACCGCATCAAGACCAATATATTTATCAAGATCTAAGGACCTTTTAATCTTAGGTGAAGAAAATTCACTTTTAATGGTTGAATGACATACATATTCTTTTCAACGATCCGGTCTTTCTTCCTTTGCAATTACCTCAAAACGAACTCGTGATACGAGGTTCAAGAAATATTATCCCAAAGTTAAAGATTGGACCTCAAAATTCCAAAATATCTAGGGTTAGCAAGTTGTTTTCGCCGCATCTAATCAATGAAAAGCTTCGCCTTGAGTTTTGGATTTGGACCGTAAGAGTAAACATTGTAGATCCATTTAAGTCCGTAGATATAACACAATGTAAGTAAAGATTCGTGAGATCCCTATTACTCGATTTGCTAGTACCACAAACTCACTCTATTCGCCACCATACCCATTTGCAAGAGATTAGAGTGTGTATTCTCGTCTTGATTGCCGCCACCGATAGCGATTAATAACTCAAAAAATTGATGAATAGTACCCGCGATGAACTACCCGATGAATAGTACTTCGTAAGAACAATGTGATGAACATGACCGTGAATGCGGGCGATGAACAATACCGGTGAGCAAGATTTGAATAGCTTTTTTTTTTTTTTTTTTTCCTTTGAAACCTAGAATCGTTGGGATCCAATAACTCTCAATGAAAGAACCAATTGATAGGGCCCGATTAGGGTTGTATCGATAAGGCACCACTTTAGCGCAAACGAGCTCCTTAAGAAAATAGAGAGAAGAACTAGAGATTTGTTTATCTTAAACTTTGATTGATTTATTCATAAATGATTCGTATATATAACCGAATAACCCTAGCTTGTAAAACAAGCCAAACATAAAGACTTATCTTAACAATGACACTTTCATAATATGACACAAAGACATCCTAAATAAATATAACATGACATAAAGCGTAAGATTATATTCTTCTCTGCCTATTATCTTTGGAATAAAGGCGGTTATTCCTCTCTTACCATATGTAGCACGAGGAAGCGGCAAAAACCAAACGACTAACAATGCTCTCTATGGAATTACACAAGAAGATAGGTAATAACCAAGAAGTGATCATATCCGTTAACCTTGGTAACACAACAGAAGATCAAACTTTACGGGTTACCAGCCTTCCAAACCTAAGAAGAAATGAGCATTCAAGAAAAGATGCTCGTGAGAATCTGTACATCCTTACATAATGCGCGACCTAAGCGCTTTTAAGTGGTCGAGTAGCCAACATCCCATTGCTTCATTATCTTGGGTTTTAACTTTCTACATAAGTAACCAAACATGGAATGCATGACGAGGATAGCAGAGTAAACCACACTATACGATTCCATGGGACTTTCGTGTCCTATTTGTCTCATTATATCCCACACAAGCCACACTTGAAAGTCTTCCAACCGACCGCCTCTAGTTTTCCATATAACCCATCTTTTATTTTCGGTTAAGATTGGGGCATAATCTGTTTACAACAGAAACCTAGAACTCCATTTACTTGGCCAAGACCAAGTACCATTTAGTAACATATTAGAAGTAATATCTCGTAAAGATTAAAATCTTCTCTAGTGATAGTTCTGACAGTCAAATGGTTTGGAATAGGACTTTGTTCACACCATATATCAAACCATAGTGAGGTCATTTTACCATTTCTTATTCGATGCCAAAAGTATGGTCGTACAATATTTCTAATTTGAAGAATCTTCCTCCATCCTCAACTTACATTGGACCTAAGCGGAACATCCCAAAAGTTTCGAACCCTTAATTTGTAAGCTAGGATCCAAACTACAAAGCACCTACATTGGTTTCTTACGAGCAACAATTTTCCATATATGTAGTCATCAATGCGACATTAAACTTTTCCTAAGTGTCTAATTCCCAACCCACCTTCATGTTTAGGATGGCATAAATAATCCCATGCAACCTTGGCTACACTTTACAATTACATGAATGAAAAAGTATTGATCAATTAATTTTAACTTCACAATTACATTACAACTATACGATTTTATAAAACGAACAATTTACCTCACTATTTTTAGTTGTAGGATCAGTCGAAGAGGGCGGCTAGATGATCGGTTTAAACTTCTTTTTTTTATTATATTTATAACTTCTCAGTGTTTTATCTAACTATATGTTCATATAGCACACCATGTATAACTACTCACTAGGTGTAGGAAACATAATAGTTTCATTTAAAAGGATATAAATATGAGCGACATTTTTTTTCTTTCGTAAAGGGATTTTACCCGATAAAGTATATCAAAAAATCATATAAGAGTTGTGAACATGCAAAAGTGGTGATGAAATACTGCAAAGATCGATGAAACGATAAGTGGTTATGTTCACATTAAAAAAATAGTGATATAAACTTTGAAAATAGATTGATATGAGTCATATAACGCTTAGGTGTTAGGCCTTTATTTGTAAGAGATTAACAAAAATTACTCAAGCAATACCCACATCAATGAGTTTATAACAAAGACAATTAAGGTGGATATTGCAAAACAATTGTTTAATAACTTCAATCTTAGTTATAAATCTCTTACATGTATGTTCCTTCATCTATGTGGGACAAAATCACAATCCAACACCCATTTTCTTTTTACTCAAAAAAATACTAGGCGTATCACTCATTTGTGTTTAAGAGTGAGCAATTTGAAGCTTTTTGTTATAAGTATTCACCTTTTTATTATGTTTAAGTGTTCATATTTAATTAAAAAACCAATGAAAAATTATTGATCGGTTAATTCTTACATAAAATTAACATTGCAACTATATTACTAAATGATTGAATAGCCAATGACTGAAACAAAAATCATACCGTCACAACTTTGATGTGCATGTTTTCCTAGCAAACGCAATGCCGGGTGGTCATACAAAGATCACAGATGTAAAAAACAACCAAAAGTGCAAGAACTAGGACAATTTTTATCAAATAATATAAACGAAAAGTTAGGTATGATAACAAAATCAAATTATGACCGCATCAAAATTGTTGGAAAATTTAACAGACTTCATGATTAGTTCACACCTTGTAATGGGTCGAGGTACGGATGTACACCCAAGGTCCCCGAACACCTCGACTCTTTTAGTGGAAAGACCGCTAGTAGAAAGCATCGCTTGGAAAGTATTGCTAGTGCTAGGTAAGCATCGCCATCGTATGCAAGTATCGCTAGTGTTATGAAAGCATCATTAGTGCTATGAAAGTATCGCTAAATGGCGCTATAACCGCATAATGACCACGCTTAATTGGTCATGTAACCACTAACGCTATAATGGGGATAATTATGAGGCGATTAATTCTCATAATTCCATTTGACTAGCTAAGAGTAATCTCCTATAAAATTGCTCGATTGAGCAAGATTTCGTGTTTCGTAAATGTCCCACCCTTAAAATACGTTATGTGGTGATTTCGATGTTCATGGACCGAGGGCCCAAAAAATTTGCACTGCTCATAGCTTTTGGTACCGCCATGCACAGATAGTGAGTGACAGCACCTTAAAAGGGTGTCACTGTAAAATTTTGTCGTGGATCCTCTAGGTAATTTTCGAATTTCATTAGTTCGATTTCTTCCAAATTACCATACATTGCTTGTAAGTTAATCTTGACTAGTTTTATCCATATTAGAACTAGTATAACATACTTAGGCATATAGAAATCCACTTCCCACCAAATTTAAAATTTTGAAAATTCAACCAAGGAGCCCTTTTAGATAAAGGAAGGAACCAAGAATTTGGTTCCTTGCAACCGCTGGTGATCCGATTGTTAGGATCTTACAATAATTAGAACACATTTATTGCAAATCTTTGCTTCTTCACTCCAACCTTCTTGTATGAATTGACTTGGGTGATATGACTAGCATTAAACCCACTTCAAAATCATTAGAAACCTCACCTCTTCTATGGATTAACATCAAATCAAACACACTTCTCATAATTCACCATTCCTATAAATAAAGTGTTTACCATGATCATCTTCACACCTTCTCCATTCTCACTATCTATTAGCAAAAGCTTAAGTCAAAATGACAAAAAATTCTCCATCAACCAAGCCTTGCAAGAAAACTGCTAGGATTAGTGTAAGGCCTTGTTGTTTCGTCAACTTGAGCTCTTCATCCGAGTCATCTCCACTCACCATCTCATCTCCCATAAGGGATGACACAAGCCTAACCTTAGCTACTCCTACTCCACCTCCACAATCACCCATTGTCATCAACACTCCAACACCTCCACCATTCCACCACCACCAACTCATCAAACATACTACCATCCTAGGCATAGTTGCTCCACCAGTGAGCAAACCGCCTAAACAACCGAACTGACCCGGTGATGGTCCATGAGTTCCAAGAGAGATGAGGTTCATCCTAAATCACATCCTCGAGCGCCTAAATGCTCTTGCTCACCCACCACCTCAATAGGAGGGTAATAGATTATCTACTTTAAGCATTTTTTTCTAGGATTTTTCTTGCATTTTCTAGGATTATTTCTTTTCATTGTATTCAACACTTCATTGTGTTCTTCTTTATGATTCTTAAATCATGAAAATTTTAACAAATGAATGATGTTTTCTATAGTGTTGTTGCTTATTACATAGTGTTTGGATATGCTTGTGATGATAATTATTACTAACAATCTTTCTTGTAGCTTTTTCACAATTCATGTCTCTTTTCATTGGCACCTAATTTAGGGGAGCATTGGTCAAGTGGAAAGATTATGGCTAAGGGCTCATTACACATTCCATTTAGCATCTTCTTTTGTTGAGACAAAAAGGGAGAAACATATAGAACTTGGGTATATTTGACTTTGTGAAAAGTCAACCAGATACATTGACTTTTCAAAAAGTCAACATGATACTATTGGTAATATTTGACTTTCTCGAAAAGTCAATCGCACATTTTGACTTTCTCAAAAGTCAACATCATGCTTCAACTAGTGAAGACTTTGACTTTCCGAAATGTCAAACATCATATACTTGCATTATCATTTCTCTTTCAAGTTCTAAAAACTAATATTTTTATAACTCTTGTACAATCTTTACATCCGTTATAAAAATAAAATTTATATTTTGTCCTCAACAAAAGGGGAGGTTGTTAATACAAATATCGTCATTAAACATTATTTATATTTTGATCTTTACCTAAGTTTTGTTAACGACAAAAGTAAATATAATTTTTATAAAGCTTAAAGCTTGTCAAGTCTAATAGATATTAAAACAAGCTTTTTCAAATGACATCTTCATCACTCAAGTATTTACATTGTGATTAATCATATCTTGATGTGACTCTAACCATAATGTATGATAGTAGTTTTAGAATGTTTAAGTTTCTTAAAAACTAAACATTACTTATGTATTTGCATATTTCTAAAAATAAAAAAATAACACATGACATCATGTGATGCATCATGGAAATCATTGGAAGATTTTATTAGATATTTTGTGTAGATTTGGACTCTTCATATCTTACACAATCTTGCATAGATATGGTTGACTTTGGCAAGATCTTGATATCTTGTTGTCGGACCTCACGGCACCAAAAGTTATAACCATGGAACCCTTTTAAGGGGTCCGCATCCGTGTGCCTCGCCGATGGTTTTCGCTATAAATAGCAAAGCCAAACCAAGTAGTTTTTCATCCCTTTCATCATACTTCATACATATCTTCTCTAACCTTTCTAACTCGGGCCATATAATATTAGTGATCTCTTTGTAGCAAAGAAGATCAAGTCACATTCAAGCTTCAACGAGAAGTTGGAAGTCTTGTTTGTTTGGTGTTGTATGATCTTGTGTGATTCATACTTCATTGTTTTACCAAACTATCATAATCTTGTGAGTGTGAGCGTTAGTATTTTAGTCCTCAAAATACATTGTGTGAGGGGTGGTTGTACCTTGGAAAGAACTCGACATTTAGATTAGTGCCGAAATAGTGTGCTTAAGTGTAAAGGTTTCTCCGTCTGAAAGGAGCTTGTTGACTAGTGAAGTTAAACCTCGAGTGTGAGACTCGGGAGTGGAGTAGGGCAAGGAAAAAAGAGTCATTGTAGACCGAACCACTATAAACAACTTGTTGTGTTTGATCATTTTTTCTTTATTTACTATTTACATATTGCTTACATATTTCATTAACATATCTAAGATCAATATCAATTGATCTTTCAATAAGTTTCAAAACAAAGATTTTTAATCAGTAACCTATTCAACCCCCTTCTAGTTTTCTACATAAATGATTGGTTCTATCCTATAAAGATTGATGAAAAGATATTTGGTGTTAAGTTTTAAGGAAATGCTAACAGTAGCGCTTAAGGCTGTTGATAACAAAAACTTTTCTTATAATTCGCTTATTTTAAGGCAGAGTGAGAAATATGCTCCCTATTTTTTGCTAAAATAGCCAATAAGAAGAGTGAATTGAATTTGTATGTGAGAAATTTTAGGAGATGATTAGTAATTTTTGATGATTTTAAATGATTTTGTTTGGATATTTTGTATTGTCTTGCCAACAAAATCGGAAATTAGTTGTTAATGACAACCTTAAGGTGGCACGTTAAAAAACCTTAAGTTTTATTTGACAAAGATTAGTAAAGTTACCACGTTATTCTCACATTGAAGAGCTTATAACATAGCTATTTAATATGAAAATACGTGTAATAACTTGAAAAATGAATACTTTATCTTAGTTATAAATCTCTTTACATGTTTCTTCTTTTACCTATGTGGATAAAGTCAGAATCCAACACTCATTTACTTTTACTCACAAAAATATGTTAACAACAACTCATTCCTTAAATGAAAACTATAACCAAACAATGGCCTAAACCAATATGTTAACCGTCACATCTTTTATGCACATGATTTTCCTATAAAATATGATACCGGTGGTCGTGCTAAGATAAAAGACGGAAAACAACCAAGAAGTGCAAGAGCTAGGAAGGTATTGTGTCAAAGAAAATAATTAGAAAAGTTGGGTCTAATGGTTTAAAGTTTCGGAAGTTGTTAAGCGAGAGTCAAGTGGTATCCGGACTAAATATTATTCGACAATTAAAGCGATAAGTTCAAAGGTGGTGAAAATAGTTTTTGATGCCGAAATTGTGATGAAACCATGAGTACATTCTAAAGAGTTGCTTTACTTTTGACCCGATAAGGGTTGAAGTAGCTTTACCAAAGTCTTATGTTTTTGCTTTCACAAGAACGCTTATACTAAAACAATTGAGTGTGTTTTTTAACTGTGTTATGTTGTTAATTGTGGAGATGTGACTAGTTATGGGTGCTATCAAGGTTTTATGAATGAATTATGTAATCTATATTATACAAAATTTTATTTATGTACCTTTTAGCAACTCATTGTTGGTATGAAGTAAGAATTTTGAGCTTGTTATAAGCTTAAAAGTTGTGGGCTAGCAATACTTTTTCATTATGATTTTAATTGATCTTGAAGAGTATCCGTTAGTTCATACTTTGGGTTTAGGGGTTGTTACATTTTGATTTCATTTTTTATTTCCAAGTTTTTTTTATCTAACTATATGTTCATTATAGCCACAACTATCTATAGGATACAGGAAAACCAGAATAAATTCATTGGGAAAGGATGTAGGGATGTTTGCTTAAGGCATTTAGCTTATATTGGGTGCTTATTGGCTTGTTTCAGTTTAAAAGATAACAAGCCCAATAAATGGAGTTTAAATGTACGACTTACTTTTGGCTTATTTTGTGAGAATCTACTTTTCTAGTTGAATCAAACATCATAAGCCCTTCTTAGAATGCTAATCCAAACACCCCATATGCAACTTTGTGCAAATTGTAAGGAACATAGAGGAGCAAGCTTATATAGTTTGTAACTATGTGATATGTTAGTCTCTTTGAAATACCGAGCATGCTTCTCTATTGATGTTGCCTCTTGGAAACAAAGGATATTACCCGAGTATTGTAGTGATTAGTCAATATTTTGCAAGTTAAACCGATACTAATCATGATTACTAATGTGCACAACAAAACGGATATCAAAATATGAGCAAACTAATACCAACGTTTTAACAATATTAGAACCAAGAATCAAACCAGGGAGTATCAGTTTTAATTTTTTCATTTTCAAAACAAATTTAAACTCAAATTAGACCGCAAAGCAAATTCTAACTCTGAGCTTATAGTTGCATGTTATTTGAGAGATAAAAAAGAGAGATATAGACTTGTACGATAGATTCGAGACTATGTGATGATTAAATGCTTGGTCAAATCCTACAAAGATTGATGAAAAGATAATTGATGAGGTATAAACTTTAGACTTAGTCGTCGGGGTTCGAATCAAGCAAGGTGGGGTTTTCATCCGGTTGTTTCTCCAAGAATGAAACTTGTGTGGAGGCGATACGGTTTCTCGCGACACCGTAGTCATTCATGCGCCACATGGACCCTTAAGACAACATACCGGGCATTGTGGTGGTTAGGGCCTCCTTTCTGGGAGGTGGTAAAACCTAAGTTGGAAATTTACTAAAATAAATATATATATATATATATATATATATATATATATATATATATATATATATATATATATATATATATATATATATATATATATATATATATATATATATATATATATAAACTTTAGTGAATTTGATGTGACGGTGTTAGTTTTATGGGAAAATGATAAAAAATGCATCGAACTCGACACTTGTTGTCATTGTGTAAATTATTTTTTTTTTCATTGTAACACAAACCTTTTGAATTTTTGTCATTGTATGTAGCCAGCTAGGTGAATTTGTGTTATTGTATGTACCAAATAGCTTAGCGTTACATCGTTAGTCCTTTATATTAATCAGTCGTTAGTAAATAACTAAAATTTCGCTTTCACGCTTTTATTCGTTTTCATCCGTTATTATACGTTTTCGTCCGTTTTAAAGATAAATTGAACAAAGATTAGTAAAAAGATTGGTGTTAGGTTCTATTTGAAAAAGATTAATAAAAAAAAATATTAGTAAAAAGATTGATGTTAGGTTCTAGTTGAAAAAGATTAATAAAAAGTAACATGGTTATTCCCACATTATAGAGCTTCTTGCCAAGTCATTTAATGTGTAAATTTCCATTTTACTTAAGTAACACCTACTTAATCTTAGTTATAAATCTCTTGCATGTTTGTTCCATTATCTATGCGGGACAAAGTCACAAATTCAACACTCATTTCCTTCCTACCCTTTGTGGATTCTAATATATAACAGTTTTATTTCCGAGTATGAGATGTCGGAAGGAACAAATATGTTGATATAAGTATTTAAGCTCAAGACAAAGAGATATTGGTTCATATGATAAAAGGTTGAGTGATCTACTTCTATTTATCAATTCTAAAATTTGTTTGCAAAGGTTAGCATGCACGCCGTTCAATCAACTATAACTAAAACAAAGTTGTAACAATACATCAAAACTATATCAAACCACAAAATATTAAGTGTGTTTTGTTTGACAAAATAATTGGCTACGCCCACATTGAAAAATAGAGTGATACAAGCCTCAATTATAGATTCGATATGACGATTAAGTGTTAGGTTTTGTTTGACAAAGATCAACAAAAAGATAATTGACCACGCCCACATCCGAGAGTTTATGACAGTCATTTAATGCATGTTCTTGTTTAATATCTTATGGTTGCACTTTATTTGAATGAATAATAGAGCGATATAAATTCGATAGGGTCTATATGATGTGATGGTTAAATGGTACAAAGATCAATATAAAGATAATTGGCTTTGACTATCGACATGAGTGATATAAACTTTAATGATAGATTGACGTGTTGATTAGGTGTTGGTTTTATTTGAAAACGTAAAAAAAAAAAAAAAAAAAAAAAAAAAAAAAAATTACGTACATTAAAGACTTAATGTGCAAACATGAAGAGTTAGTTGTTAATTTACTTCATAATCATGGTTATAAACTTCTCACACGTTTGTTCTTTACAAAGTCACAAATCAAACACTCATTTACTTCTTACTCAAAAAAAAAAAAAAAAAAAAAAAAAAAAATTGGCTACACTTTTTGTGTTTGAGGATGAGCAATTTGAAGCTTTTCGTGATAAGTGTTCCAACTTTTAATTATGTTTAAGTCTCCATAATTGATTAAAACACTAGTAATAAAATAAATATTGGTCGGTCAAAATGCGATAAGCTGTCAGAACATAACAAGCCCGATAAATGAACTTTTAACGCAAGACTTATTCAGTTGCTTGAGACTGTAATTCATGTTCCTAATAGCCTCACATGCAACATAAAACATAAGTTGATGCCTTAAATCTTGTCCCCTGTCCTTTAATTATGAGACCGGTTCAGAACATAAACACATGTTTTCTGGATTAAGTCGATGACAAAAGAGACCCTTCTGACTTACCAAATTAAGCCATTTCCTTATTAAAAGCGAGACCGGATCATTGGATCTAAACTCAGAATTTACTAGACTATTGTAATTGATATCAAGTTTGAATTTTTAAGGTTGAGATTTGTAGGACATGGTGTTGTCGATAAAAGAAATGTAACCATGGAGATCAGTTCCTTTATCTGCTTATTGACCTACTTCGCCTTCCTCATCTGAGAAAATGAGATGCGAAGTTGAGTCCAAAGATTTTTTCATCCTTTTGAGATGGTAGTCGTTGTTCTAATCACCTCTTTAGTAGTGCGGACGTGCAGTCCAATCGAGATATGATATTATTGACTAACATTTCGTCCCTTAACTCATTCAATCGATCTACTCCTTCCATGACCAACTAGACGTTACGAAACGAGAAATGAAATGTAGGAGGGGTGTTTGTTTGCGTTTTGAAAAATACCACATAAGAGAATTTCATTAAGAAGCAATCCCAAAACCACCTAAATATGAAAATGGAATGATCAATGTTAAACACAAAATGCATTTCATCCAACACTTGGTTTGGATGCATGAAGAAATGCTTATTTATTGTAACTGTTATGATTCTTGTACGTTTTAATTGTATGACATGTAAAGTATTTAAAAGTAAATGAACTAGCTACTAAAACAAACATCATTCAAATAAATTTAGTAAACCAAATCAACCAGTTGTAATTTTTTATCCCTCCAAAACATCTTTCACCCACACAAACACAGACTTATAAAGTAGAAAAATCATTTATCATATATATTTATTGAGGTGGAAAAATAAAAGGAAGGTGGATGGCACATTATATGTTAAAAGTAACTTGCACACTCCTTGTTCATACTGAATTTTAAAGATTTTGCTTTTCTAAAATTGGGTACCATTTCTACCGATTTAAAAATTTTCACCGGATATAACCCCAAAACATCATTCAGAACAACGGATGAAATGTTAGACAACAATTTCATGTCTCGTTTGGACTGTACTGCCAAAGAGTTGATCAGAATAATGGCTACCATTTCTAAACGATGGAAAACAATCTAGGCTTTGATATATTGGATTACTCGTACAAATTATGATGATTTAAGAAGCTCGATTTCAGCTCAATCGACAGCTCAAATTTGGTGAACTTAAGTAAAATGCGAGCTCGGACAAGTCTATAATAAAACCGACTAGATATATACCTACGTTATATCTTACAAACTGTGACGAATTTAAGTCTCAACTAGGTACTTTTCAATGGAACAAATACAACAAATTTGCAATAGATAATTGAATTTACCTAAAAGTAACTTTTTTTTTTGTTCAAATATGAGAAATGACAAGGAGAAGAGGTTGCTTATTTTTTGGTCTTATGCCGTTAAATTTGAGACCCGTGACTTTATTGACCAGGGCCATTATCCCCCAAATCCTATCCAACAATGCGTAGGATGATTAGTAAGAAAAATGTCAAAGTTGTTCAAATGGAAGCATCTTACACATTAGCCATGATCTACCACTTAATATTTTATTTTAACCTTACTTTTATAAAAAACTTTTTTGTTCAAATGTGCGATGTATTCCATACTATGTGATGATTAAATGCTTGGTCATCTCCTACAAAGAATGATGAAAATATAATTTGGCTGCGCCTACATCGATAAATAGAGTGATATAAACTTTAGTGATAAATTGATATGACGATTAGGTTATTTGAGAAAGATTATCAAAAAAAAGAAAAGAAAAAAAATAATAATAAAAAATAAAATAAAAACCCTCAACAACATGCACATTAAAGCGTTTATAACAAATATATTTAAGATGCATGATTATGATTAGGATTTTAGCTTAGTAACTTCATAATTTTGGTTATAAACCGCTTAAATGTTTTTTCTATAACCGATGTGGTACAAAGTCAAAGATTCAATACTCATTTCTTTCTTGCTCACAAAAATACTTGGCTACACTCATATGTGTTTGATGGTGAACAATTTGAAGCATTTCGTAATAAGTGTTCAACTTTTGATTATGTTTAAGTGTCCATATTTGATTAAAACACTATTAAACAAATATTGATCGGTTAATTTTATTTAACAATTACATTACGGCTATATTACTAAACAGTTATATAAGCAATGGCCAAAACAACAATCTTAACCAATACAACTTTGATGTGCATGCTTTCCCTAGCAAACGCGACATCGGTAGTTGTACAAAGATCACACACGTGAAAACAACCAAGAAGTGCAAGAACTCGGACGCTTTTTTATCGAAGAATTTAATCGAAAAGTTGGGTCTAATAGCAGTTTAAAGTTTGTGAGAGCTGTTAAGGTTGAGAGTCAAGTGGTGTCAGCGATTGAATTTTATTTGAGAATCGCAGCGAAAGGTGGTTATAGTAAAGCAATAAGCTTGATAACCTGTATTAGTATAAACTATAATAAAGCAATAAGCTTGAGTTTTTTATAAGCTTAAACTTTGAGCTCGGAAATACTTTTGGTTTTGTAAGTAGTTACGGTTTGATTCCAACTTAATTTCTCAGTGTTTTATCTAACTCTTTGTTCATAGCACGCCATCTGGAAAACAGAATAGTTTCATTGTGAAAGGATGCAGGGGATGTTTGGGTTTAGCTTATATCGGGTGCTTATTGGCTTATTTCACTTTAAAAATGCAATAAGCCCAGTAAATGGACTTGCATGTTACTTGAGTGATACTGTATAAAAGAAGAGATATATACTAGTGTCATAGATTATTAAATGCTTGGTTCAATCTTACAAATATCAATCAAAAGATAATCAGATACGCCTACATTGACAAAAAGAGTGATATTAACTTTAGTGATAGATTGATATGAAGATTAGGTGTTAGGTTTTATTTTAAAAAAGATTAACAAAAAATAACACAAATAATTAAAGAGGCGTTTAATACAAGTTTATATGTGTTGTTGTCTGATAACTTCATAATCATGGTTATAAATCTCTTACATGTTTGTTCGCTTATCTATGTGACAAAGTCACAAATGCAACACTACTCACAAAATATTTGGCCACACTCCTTTGTGTTTGACGATGAGTAATTTAAAACTTTTCCTAGTAAATGTTCAATTATTTTATTATGTTTAAGCGTCCATATTTGATTAAAACACTAATAACGTAAATATAGATTGTTTAATTCTTGCTGAGCAGTTACATTACAACTATGTGCATAGCACACCATGTATAACTACTAGGTGCAGGAAACATAATAGTTTCATTTGAAAGGATGTACGGTATGAATGGATTTAGCCTTTGATGGGTGCTTACTTATTTCAGCTTTGAAATACGATAAGCTTTTAGAACATAACAAGCCTAATAAATGGAGTTTAACTTATTTATGTCAAAAGCTTTTTTCTTCTAGTTGTTTGAAAGATCTTAAGCCTTTCTTAAAATGCTAATCCAAACACCACATTATGAAACTTTTGTGCAAGTTGTAACTATGACATGTGTTACTTTTTTTAAAACATCGAGCAAGGACTTGTCTGGGCCTGACCAATACCATTTTATTCGAATATTAACTGTTTGGACCCAACCAAGCTAAATTTATTTTTTGAGAGACTGTAAATAATTAGCAAATAGGTTAATTCTAGTGTTTCAACAAATCTTCATTGTTAATACTCTATAAGAATATTGTAAACGATATATGAAAAAATAAAGGGTAATAACTTTAAAAGTATCATACTTGTCTAAAAATGTTTTTCGAAAGTATCGAACAATTTTTTTCACTGGTCTTGAATTTTTAATTTGAACTTTTGATGTCTTTGTGACATTTTCGCTCTTCAAGTTATTAAAAATCCAGAGGCAAAAAAGTCACAAAATCTTTCAAAACTCAAATTGAAAGTTTAGACCCGAAGTTCAAAATTAAAAGTTCGATGCCTCTATAAGAAAAAAAATTGTTCAATACCCAAAAAAATATTTCTCGACAAGTATGATGATTTTTAAAGTTATTATCCCAAAAAATAAAGATTATTTAAAGTGCAGATATGGTGTACGCAACATAAAACTAATGTTAATGCCTTAAATCTTGTCCCCTATCCTTTTACTTATGTTAGTTAGATGATTTGCTTCTCATATTACTTATAAAACCTGTTGGTGTGGTCGCTAGAAAATCGTTTTTTAAATTAACTTAATTTTATATTATAATTATTACCTGAATAGTTTTATTTTGGGTGATGAGCGATGAACTTTACTATATAGTTACATTTTATTTGAGTGAAAAATAAAGAGATATAAACTTGCGCAATAGATTTGATATTATGTAATGATTAAATGTTAGGTTCCATACGGTCAAGATCGACAAAAGGATAATTGGCTATGCCCACACCGAGATAGAGTGATACATGCTTGAATTATAGATTCGATAATTGGTAACGGTGCACATCAAAGAATTTATGACAAAGTCATTTAATGTGCACGCTCGGTTTAAAAGCTTATGGCTTCACTTTACTTAAGTGAAAAATAGAGTGATATAAACTTGATAGAGTCGATATGGTAGTGATGATTAAATGCTACAAAGATCGATATAAAGATAATTGGCTATGACGATAGATATGAGTGATATAAACTTTGGTGATAGATTGATATGGCGGTAGGAGTTAGGTTTAATTTGACAAAGATCAACAAAATTTGAATTGGCAACGCGCACAGAGTTTATAACCCTTGATCTTCCAAAGAGGAGCTCAAGGGTTTGAATCCCATGGGGGGAAATTAATCCCTCCACGGATGTTCACCTATGCCGATTCCAAACTATTCAAAATGATAGTCGCCTTGGATTAGTTGGCTCGCAATGTTGAGTTGAAAGTAACAAAAAAAAGTGTTTTTGTATTCTCAAGCATTTGTTTGTAACAAAGTTTTTTTCTTTTTCTTTGTTGAAGAGTTTGTAACAAAGACATCGTGTGTTTATTCCCAAGCATTTGTTTGAAACAAAACTTAAAGAAAAAAAGAATCAAATACACACACATTGTAGATTTTATAACAAAGATAGTTAATGTATGTGTTTCGATTACAGTTATTATCATTAGTTCATATTGTTGTTTATAAATCGCTCTCGAGTTTGTTCCTTCCCTGATGTGGGACAAAGTCACAAAATCGAAACACATTTCTTTATTAGTCACCTTTGTGTATGAGCTTTTGGGTGCTTATCTAAATATAGAAACCGCATTCATCTTAACCCGACCACCAAATCTCATGTCCACTTATCCAAACACCACGTATTCAACAAATTAAACATACACTTTTACAAAAAGCACAATTCCTTAAAATTAAAATCTTAACTAATCAATGGCCAAAACAACAATCTTAACTGAACTTTGATGTGCATGGTTTTCCTAGCAAATGCAATACCGGGTGGTCGTACTAAGATAAAGGACGTGGAAAAAAACAATGAAGTGCAAGAACTAGGACGGTTTTCTATCGAAGAATATAATCGAAAAGGGTCTAATGGTGGTTCAAAGTTTATGGAAGTTGTTAAAGCTGATAGTCAAGATATTCTTTGACAATTAAAGCAACGAGTTCGAAAGGAAGTGAGAATAGTTTTTGATGTTGAAATTGCGGTGAAAAGGGTCTGATTGACGGTGTTTGTTTAAAACTATATATGGGCTTATGAGCTTATTTGATTTTGGCTTATGTTTCATAAGCTCTAATTTTCGGTTTATTTCAAGATGTGGGTTTATATAACTTTATTATGATATAATAAACATATAAGCGCACAGTCTCCACATAAATCGAAAAACCGAAACGTATGATATATAAACCAAAAAACAAATAAGCTCATAAGCTATATATAAGCAAACAAACACCCAAAAAGATAAGTGAAAAAATGTCAAGGTTGCTAAAAATTACCATAAAATGGAAGCTCCCTTATCTTAATTCCTAAACGTTATTTATGATTTACCACTTGATTAAATCTTTCTGAAAAGATTATAATACTGATTACTACTTTTATGATATGCACACGTATATTTCTTTATTTTTGGTTAAAATTATTTTTGGTTAAAATTATTATGATTATCCAAAATAATATACTGTACCAGTTAACTTGCTAGTTAGTTAAGCCTGTATATAAAGTATAAACATCCCATGTTCTCTATCCACAAAACCAAATAACACGTTCCAAAACGCGTTACGCCCTTCATACATAAACATCACTTCATACACCAAACCCAAACCTTAAACTCACTAATGGCCAAACCAACACTATTCCTAACCGTCACAACTTTTATGTGCATCGTCTTCCTAGCAAACACGATACCGGGTGGTCGTACCAAGATAAAGGACGTGAAAAACAACCAAGAAGTGCAAGAGCTAGGAAGGTATTGTGTCCAAGAAAATAATCGAAAAGTTGGATCGAATGGTTTAAAGTTTGTAGAAGTTGTTAAGGCCGAGAGTCAAGTGGTGTCGGGACTAAATACTATTTGACAATTAAAGCGATAAGTTCAAAGATGGTAAGAATAGTTTTTTGATCTTTGAGATTGTGGTGAAACCTTGGGTACATTCTAAATAGTTGCTTACTTTTCGACCGGAAAAGGATCGAACTAGATTTACAAAAGTCTTACGGTTGGTTAGTGTGTGTTAAGATGGTTTTAAAATTAGTGGCTAATATTGATTTATTGAATATATGATAAATATGAGATTTATATTGATCTCAACGGTATAGTGTTAATGTGTTATTGACTTCTCCATAATAAAAGTTGCTAGTTGAGAGTTGGAGTATACGTGTTATTTATGTAAGTGTACGAGAGTATAGGCAACACAAGATGAACAATAGAACCTTTATTCAGATCTAAGTTGCAATAGTCAGCTTAGATTAAGTTTACAGTAGTAACCAAATGTTACAAGATTAGATTAATGTCAATGAGACAATAATCATGTAAATGTAAAGACAAGACAAGATCGGTTAAATGATCGAGAAAGAAGAGAAGAGTGATACAAAAGGCGCACACTCAAGTGTGTGTAACCCTAGATTAAGGACTTATTAAATAGGAGATTAAGATTCACTAAGACCCTCTAACGGCTATAAATGACTCATCGGCGAAAGCGATGAAAGCTTCAAAGAAATGAACATCTTGGAACTATAAATCTTTTATCCTTTGTCCAAGTTTAACCCTGTAATTAATCACGCAATGAGCCATAACTTGAAAGCCATTAGCAATTGATAGAATGATATGTTTGCCACAGATTATCACCCCAAAATTTAACATTCCCCACTGTCGATGAGCAAACATATCAAACAATATCAATTTTTCACACAAAAATTTATCTTTGATGAGCGGGGAGGTTCTTTGTGAGTATGTCTGCAGCTTTGGTTTGAATAGCCAATCTTTTAGCATTTATAACACCTCTTGTAAAACCGAAAATCTAAAACTTATATAAAGACTAAAATACCCTTGGAACTAAGAATGATAAAATACGTAAAACACGTTTATAATAAAGTACGGAAATTAAAACCTAATAAATAAAGACTTAACGAATATAATTTCGTGAGCGACTTTAGTACGACGAAGGAAGTAAATGATTAAGCTAAGAAGTTGGGCCGTTTGTTTATTGGACTCGTGTCTTTATTTTGCGCCAAGCCTAAGCCAAGAGGGTGTTTGTTGTGTTCGTGTGAGCGAGGAGGAGGGGCGAAGCCCATGTTGTTTGTGTGTGTGTCGGTTGGATCCAAGCCAACCCAAACAAATCACTTTCCTATTCTAACTCAAATACTACAACTATAAATACATTACATAATCACTTAATTGGAACCCTAGTTTTGCCTCTCTTTTCTTTTCTTTTGTTCGGCCGAGAGCTTCCCAAACACCCTTGGTGTCGATTTTTCTTATTCAAGCTAAGGTATAACGTTTATTCATCTTCTTTTAACATACCTTGCATGTATATGTTGAGATATAATTGATTTGTCGCGTTTCTTTTCTTTTGTTTTGGGGCCGAGAGGTGGTAACCAAGAAAAACTAGAAACCCTAATTTATATTAAGCGTATAATTAATAAGGAACGTGTATAGTGATAAGTAATATTGAATCGGGTCACGTATATGTTGAGTTAAGGTGAGCCGAGACATGCATGAAGTGAGACGAGGCATGCATGAGTTTTCGAATGAGGTTTAAAACATGTAACTTGAATATGTAACGTTTAGATGAGCTAGGACTTGGATAAAACATGCTAGCGAAACCCTAAGTGAACTAAATAAGTGTACATGAGATTTAGACATGTAATTAATAAGTAAAGGTTACGTAAATATAAAACCCTAGTTTTATGAGTAAAGCGTATAAGTATACTAAACCCTAATAATGTATGTTCATGAAATCCTAGCGTGTATGATAAGGGTAGCGTAAATAAGGTTATTAATTACGTATTAGGTTAAGTGGAGAGTTATTAAGACGTAACATGTAAAATGAATACATATTAATGAGCTATTAAAGAGTAAGAAACCCTAGAACATAAATGAGAGTATATTAGGGTTTGAACTAAATATAGTAAGTGTTATTTCATGTGTGAGTTATAACTTATAAAACTATTTTCACATTTAAAGACGGACTTTAATAAATGATATAACAAACCCTAATCTACAACATTGATTATAAAATACTTAAGACTCACTAATAAAACCCTAAAGTATAAAGATTTCTAATTATGAATACCAAATATTAAAAGATCATTTTGACAAGTATGGAATCATTAATAACTTGACGACCGTTGATGTCTATAGGTTACGTGAAGAGGAGTAATCCTTTGTTTCGTCTTTACGCTTTTCGATCTTTGCATTGGAATAAGAATGCGAGATATTCGACCTTTTCAGTAAAGGTTTCTCTTAATGTTTTCTTTCGTATTAGGTTTTCCTAAGCCTTTGCTATGAATCCCAAATCTGATTTTGTTTGAGCTATTGCTTATTTGAACTCTGATTTATGAGTTATGAAACATCTGATTTTTGAACTATCTGATATGAAAACTATGATTTTGGGAAATATGAATGATTTTCGGATAAAATATGATCTGTGTCAGTTATGACATTCTGATTTGACCTAAGATAGTTTGACACCCGAGCCAAATATTTAACTAGTCATGGGGTTCCATGTCCCGTATCGATGATCACCTCGATATGACTCTAGGCGATGAGAGTGATGTTACGCCATCGTCTCGGATGGTGAAGCATATTTGTGAATATGTAGGAAGGGCGTATGGATGCATCCTAGATCATTATCTGTTATATGTTATATGTTGTCGATGATTGATCTTTGCGTGCGTGCGTCCTTCATAACTCGGTAGGTCTCCCTACAAAATGTTGCCTTGTGTGATATGAATGTGATCGATATAAGTTACGGGCTCGTGGTAGTTGACTATAAACTTCTTTTGAAATTATGATTTATGCTTTGAAAATGATAAAGATTTTGTATAGCTCATTTACTTTATTTCATATCCGTTATCGTTTAGTATTAGCTTTTGCTTTCATATCATTCCTTGGGCTTTTGAAGCTCGTAGCACTTTTCTTTTCTTCATGGCGGTGTCTAAGCATTGGGCTGGGTTGCTTTGGGATGAGTGCTTGAGTGGACTTACCTTAGAGATTTAGCTTTGATTTCCTTATGATACCATTTAGACTTATTTTTCGGATATTATGTTTGAAGTTTATTATGCTTCCGCTGGGACCTATGTATCGAAGTCTTTTGACTTGGATTATTTTCGCATTTATGTTAAGACTTTCTTTTGGTTATGAATGTTTTGCTTTGATATGACACCATTACTTGTGATTCCTTTACCCTTGGCGGGTCGGGCGTTACAATTTATGGCATCGAGCCAGGTTTCGACTTGTAGTCGGGACACAGTGAACATAAGAACCTTAAGTTATCCCTTAAATTAAGATTTGACCGTGAGGATTGGGTAGACTTAGGTTTCCTTCTGCGAACTTCCATTTCGTATCTCATCTTTGTTCGTTTTGCTAATCGTTTGAATATCGTTTAGATGGTTCGAACTCGTTACTACCGGTGGCGCGGATGGAGCGATGATCTTTGTTAACATGGATCTTTGCGATTGCAATGCTCTCAATTCTCTTTTCCTGGTTTGACTACACGAGATGATGGAGCAGTGATCAACAACATTCGAATCGGTGGTGAAACTTGGAGCGGTGGAGGTGCTCGACCCGTCGGCATACATACTTGGCTCGGCGTTTGGTAGCTCAAGCCTCTTTCTTTTCTGCATCTTCTACTCCCAAGGCGAGGACCGGATCACTCGTGTTGAGAAGTTGTTTGAAATCTTGGGTTGTGGAGATGGATTTAAGACTCGTTTGGCTGCGTTTAAGTTGGAAGGTGATGCTTTAAATTGGTGGAAAGCATTGAAACAAGCACGAGGAGGAGATGCTTTATTTGTTACTTGTACTTGGACGGAGTTTGGACTATCTTCTATAACAGTTACTTCCACGATCTTTGAGCAGCAAAGGTATGAGAGGATTATCGAGCGATCTACGGTTTGATAATGAGAACTCCAACGAGTACATGAGTAGGTTTATGAGGTTGGTAAGCTTTGTTGGAGCAATTCTTGGAGATGGTAGGCGCCAAGCTAAGCATTTCAAATGGGGATGAAGAAGTGGGTGTTGGATGATGCTTGCTGCGACTATGAGGATGTGTCGGCTGCAATGATCGCACTCGTAACATTGAGATCTTTCATGAGGTTCGAGGTTACAACAAGCGAAATCGCGATGGTGATCGGATTCAAGGTAGGACTCAAAGTAATGAGTATAAAGAAATCTTGGCGGGAGTTATGATTCGAGAGGACAAGGGATAAGAGTTATGATCGTGAGTCGATCGGGAAGGAATGTGGACTCTAGGCGCCACGAGGGGTCGAGGATATGAGCTGCTGGTAAGAATGGAAATGATCGTCGAATCGGGTAACAATAACCAGCGTTACAACAAAGATCGATCGATTCGAGGATCGAATCGGGGTCGTGCCAGGATCTTACAGTCGACAAAGGACGGTGAAGTTTTGCCTCCCCACTCATCTGTACTACTTGTGGAAAGGCTCATCCGGACCGTGTTTCAAGGCCAGCGGTGGATGTTTCTCTTGTGGATCTACTACTCAAAGATCAAAGATGCCAAGAGGAATCCGCGATTCACGGAAACTATACCAAGCCGCCCTACTCTCTGGGCGTGTCTATGCTACTACTCGGAATCGGTAGACATACTTGAGTACCATTACGGGAACTCTTTTCATTGATGATTATTACTGTCTTCGTTTTATTTGACAGGCGCGCACACACTCCATCATATCATGTCATGTGCTAAGAAACTAAATATGAAGCCACAACCACTAACGAATCACTTATCGATATCTCGCCTATGAAAAGTCACATGATCATTGATCATAATCGTTAAGTGTCCTCTTCGTTTTGATGATCGTATTCGCCATGCACATCTGTATCCTCTCGATATGGTCGACTTTGATATCATTCTAGGCATGGATTGGTTGGCTTATCATAGAGCTTCCATCATTGCTATGCTAGGCTGTGATCTTTGGAGCGTAAAACATCCTAAATTCGTTTATTATGGTTCTAAACCACTCAAATCATTAAGCTCATTTACGCTATGAAGGCACGGACCATGATTGCTCATGGGTGTCAAGGTTTTCGGCATCATTAAGACACATCTTTGGAGTCTAACATTGAAAATCTTTCATTGTTTGTGAATTCAGCGGCGTTTTCTAGATGAACTCCTGGACTTCCTCCATTCGAGAAGTTGAGTTTAGCATTGAGTTGATTCACGGTGCTAAACCGATTTGACTCCGTATCGTATGGCACTGTAGAGCGAAGGAGTTGAAGGAACAAGCGCAGAGATGATAGATAATGGATTCATTCGACCTAGTGTTTCTCCGTGGGGTGCACTGTGTTGTTTGTGAAGAAGAAGGATGGAAGTATCGTGCGTGTATCGACTACCGTGAACTCAACCGTATTACTATTCGGAACCGTTATCCTCTTCCGCGCATAGGCGATTTGTTTGATCAGCGCAAGGAGCTAAGTTCTTTTCTAAGATTGATCGAGATGCGGTTATCATCGATTCGTGTGAAGGAGCAAGATGTTCCTAAGACCGCGTTTCGTGCGGATATGGTCATTATGAGTTTCGTTATGCCTTTTGGTTTGACGAATCGCTTCTTTGTGTTTATGGACTTGATGAATCGTGTTTTCCATGAGTTCCTCGACAAGTTCGTTATTGTTTTCATCGGCGACATTTTGGTGTACTCAAAGTCCGAAGAAGAGCATGAGCAACATCTCCGGATAGTGTTGGAGATTTTGAGGAAGAAGAAGTTGTCGCCAAATTCTCGAAGTGTGAATTTTGGTTAGGACAAGTCGCTTTCCTTGGTCATATCGTGTCGGTGATGGTATAACCATGGATCCGTCTAAGGTTGAGGCTATCACTAAGTGGCCAAGACCTCGGACGGTGTTGAGGTCGAGGGAGTTTTCTAGGACTTCTTTGGATATTATCGACGTTTTGTTGAAGGTTTCTCTCGTTTAGCTTTGCGTTAACCCAATTGATGAGGAAAGGTGAAAAGTTTGTATGGACGGATGATAGAAAAGAGTTTTGAAGAGTTGAAGCGGAGATTGGTTTCGCTCTATTTTGACTCTTCCATCGGTTCGGAGGATATCAAATCTATAGCGATCGTCTAAGAAAGGATTGAGTGTGTCTTGATGCAACATGGTAAGGTGATAGCTTACGCTTCAAGACAAGCGAAACCTTATGAGGAGAATTACCCACTCATGATCTTGAGTTAGGCTGCATGGTTTTGCGTTGAAGATGCGGAGACATTACTTGTATGGAGGCGTGTGATATTTTCACCGACCATAAGAGTCTCAAGTATATTTTCACTCAAAGGAACTCAATATGAGACAAAGAAGATGGTTAGAACTTCTTAAGGATTATGACACTAACATTCGATATCATCTGGTAAGGCTAATGTATTCTTGTGCCACTTAGTCGAAATCGGTATGATTGCAAGTATTGAGATTGAGCCTAGGATTATTCGTGACTTAGAGCGTTTGGATGTTGAGTTGTGCGTCGAGGTTACGATGGATCTTGGGCTAGTATGAAGGTGGAGTCGAACCTTATCTTGCAAATTAAGGAAGCTCGAGAAAGATGGCGAGTTGTGGGCGTAGCTCAAAATGTTGAAGAAGGTAAGCGGAGCGGAGTTTAAGGTTGATAACGATGGGATTGTATGGTATGAAGATAGGCTTTGCGTTCCAATGATCGGTGCTTAGTGAAAGTTATGGTGAAGCTCATAGTTCTCCTTTCACTATTCATCTGGTTCTACCAAGATGTATAGGGATTTGAAACGATATTTACGGTGGAGCGGCATGAAGCAAGATGTGGCGGCGTTTGTATCAAAGTGTATGATTTGTCGACAAGTGAAGATCGAACATCAAAGAGCTAGTGAATTTGTTACAACCATTGGATATTCCGACATGGAAGTGGGATAAGATATCTATGGACTTTGTGTTGGACTACCTCTTACTAAGAAGAAGCATGATGCGATTTGGGTGGTTGTTGATCGACTAACTAAATCGCTCATTTCTTACCAATCGGGAAGGATTATGGTATCGGCCATCGATCGATTTTCGACAAGAGATAGTTAGACTTCATGGTACTCAAGCGGCTATTGTGTCGAGATAGGGATCGCGTTTTCTTCCGTTTACGGAAGGGTTTGCAGAAAGCTTGGGGTACTCGACTTAATTTTAAATACGGCTTTTCATCCTCAAAGCAGATGGTCGATCGAGAAGACTATTCGGACTTTAGAGGACATGCTAAGGGCTTGTGCTTTGGAATGGGTGGCGGTGGGATGAATATTTATGTTTGGTAGGTTTGCATACAACAGCAGTTGGCATGCTAGCATAAAGCGACACCGTTTGAACTTCTTTATGGAAGAAAATGTAGATCACCTACTTGTTGGGATGAAGTAGGTGAGCGTTTAATTGAAGGTCCGGAAATGATTGAGATCACTAATGAGAAAGTAGGCGTGGCTAGAGAGAAGTTGAAGGAGGCTAGGTCTCGTCGAGAAAAGTTATGCCGACAAGCATCGTCGTGATTTAGAATTTCGAGTTGGTGATCGTGTGTTTTGAAAGTCTCGCCGTTTAGAGGTGTGAAGCGTTTTGGAATCAAGGGCAAGCTTAGTCCTCGATTCATTGGTCCGTTTGAAATTCGGAGCGATATAGGAGAAGTTTCGTGTCGTTTGGCACTTCCGCTCGGTTATCGCATGTTCATGATGTGTTTCATGTATCTCTCCTGAGGATACAATTATCATCCATTACGTTGCTTAGTATCCGTTTGATCAGATTCGATCCGATATGTCTTTGCACGAAGAACGGAAGCTATTTTGGAAAGACAAGAAAGAGTCATGAAGTAAAGTTATTCCGTTCGTTAAGATTCTTTGGAAAAATCACCCGGGCGTGAGGCTACTTGGGAGACCGAAGAGTCGATACGAGCTAGTTATCCTCATTTCTTTGAATAATTCGGTATGTTCTTGTTTCGTTATCGTTTTCGTTTCCGTTTCATTTCAATTTTCGAGGACGAAAATTTTTTTTTTAGAGGGGAAGAGTTGTAAAACCCGAAAATCTAAAACTTATATAAAGACTAAAATACCCTTGGAACTAAGAATGATAAAATACGTAAAACACGTTTATAATAAAGTACGGGAAATTAAAAACCTAATAAATAAAGACTTAACGAATATAATTTCGTGAACGACTTTGGTACGACGAAGGAAGTAAATGATTCGCTAAGAAGTTGGGCCGTTTGTTTATTGGACTCGTGTCTTTTATTTTCGCCAAGCCTAAGCCCAAGAGGGTGTTTGTTGTGTTCGTGTGAGCCAAGGAGGAGGGCCAAGCCCATATTGTTTGTGTGTGTGTTCGGTTGGATCCAAGCCAACCCAAACCAAATCACTTTCCTATTCTAACTCAAATACTACAACTATAAATACATTACATAATCACTTAATTGGAACCTAGTTTTGCCTCTCCTTTTCTTTTTCTTTTGTTCGGCCGAGAGCTTCCCAAACACCCTTGGTGTCGATTTTCTTATTCAAGCTAAGGTATAACGTTTATTCATCTTCTTTTAACATACCTTGCATGTATATGTTGAGATATAATTGATTTGTCGCGTTTCTTTTCTTTTGTTTTGGGGCGAGAGGTGGTAACCAAGAAAACTAGAAACCCTAATTTATATTAAGCGTATAATTAATAAGGGCGTGTATAGTGATAAGTAATATTGAATCGGTCACGTATATGTTGAGTTAAGGTGAGCGAGACATGCATGAAGTGAGACGAGGCATGCATGAGTTTTGAATGAGGTTTAAAACATGTAACTTGAATATGTAACGTTTAGATGAGCTAGGACTTGGATAAAACATGCTAGCGAAACCCTAAGTGAACTAAATAAGTGTACATGAGATTTAGACATGTAATTAATAAGTAAAGGTTACGTAAATATAAAACCCTAGTTTTATGAGTAAAAGCGTATAAGTATACTAAACCCTAATAATGTATGTTCATGAAATCATAAGCGTGTATGATAAGGGTAGCGTAAATAAGGTTATTAATTACGTATTAGGTTAAGTGGAGAGTTATTAAGGCGTAACATGTAAAATGAATACATATTAATGAGCTATTAAAGAGTAAGAAACCCTAGAACATAAATGAGAGTATATTAGGGTTTGAACTAAATATAGTAAGTGTTATTTCATGTGTGAGTTATAACTTATAAAACTATTTTCACATTTAAAGGCGGACTTTAATAAATGATATAACAAACCCTAATCTACAACATTGATTATAAAATACTTAAGACTACTAATAAAACCCTAAAGTATAAAGATTTCTAATTATGAATACCAAATATTAAAAGATCATTTTGACAAGTATGGAATCATTAATAACTTGGGCGACGTTGATGTCTATAGGTTACGTGAAGAGGAGTAATCCTTTGTTTTCGTCTTTACGCTTTTCGATCTTTGCATTGGAATAAAGTGCGGATATTACGACCTTTTCGATGAAAGTTTCTCTTAATGTTTTCTTTAGTATTAGGTTTTCCTAAGCCTTTGCTATGAATCCCAAATCGATTTTGTTTGAGCTATTGCTTATTTGAACTCGATTTATGAGTTATGAAACATCCGATTTTGAACTATCGATATGAAAACTATGATTTTGGGAAATATGAATGATTTTCGGATAAAATATGATCGTATGTCGGTTATGACATTACGATTTGACCTAAGATAGTTTGACACCCGAGCAAATATTTAACTAGTCATGGGGGTTCCATGTCCGTGTCGATGATGCACCTCGATATGACTCTAGGGCGATGAAGTGATGTTACGCCACGTCTCGGATGGTGAAGCATATTTGTGAATATGTAGGAAGGCGTATGGATGCATCCTAGATCATTATCATTATATGTTATATGTTATCGATGATTGATCTTTGCGTGCGTGCGTCCTTCATAACTTCGGTAGGTCTCCCACAAAATGTTGCCTTGTGTGAATATGAATGTGATCGATATAAGTTACGGGCTCGTGGTAGTTGACTATAAACTTCTTTTGAAATTATGATTTATGCTTTGAAAATGATAAAGATTTTGTATAGCTCATTTACTTTATTTCATATCCGTTATCGTTTAGTATTAGCTTTTGCTTTCATATCTGTTCACTGGGCTTTTGAAGCTCAGCCGCACTTTTCTTTTCTTCCGCGGCAGGTATCTAAGCATTGGAAGCTGGGTTGCTTTGGGATGAGTGCTTGAGTGGACTTACCTTAGAGATTTAGCTTTGATTTCCTTATGATACCATTTAGACTTATTTTTCGGATATTATGTTTGAAGTTTATTATGCTTCCGCTGGGACCTATGTATTGAAGTCTTTTGACTTGGATTATTTTCCGCATTTATGTTAAGACTTTCTTTTGGTTATGAATGTTTTGCTTTGATATGACACCATTACTTGTGATTCCTTTACCCTTGGCGGGTCGGGCGTTACACCTCTAGCAATTTTTCCACGATGAAGTGAACATCAATTTCAAAGTGTTTTGATCTTTCATGGAAAGCGGGGTTGACAACAAGTTGTAAAGCGGTTTGTTATCACAAAAAGATTAACAGGAAGATTGATATCAACTTTTAGATCTTTTAGGATTTTTGAATCAAATGATTTCACAGCATGATGAACATAGATCTATACTCGCTACGTGGAAGATTTTGAAAGAGTGTTTTGTTTTTACTTTTCCATGAGATTAAACAATCATTAAAGAAAACACAATAACTTTGTGACAGTTTTACGGTTTTCTTGCATTTAGCCCAATCAAGATCACTATATCCTTGAAGATGATTTTGAGTTCTTGAAATTGTACCTTAGACCTTTTCACGGAGCTCCTTTTAGATATCTCGAACATTGAGGCACATTCGGATGAGATTTTAAGGAGAATGCATATATTGTGCGGACAATGAGCGAGTATGAGATGTCGGTCTTGTATGGGTGAGATAGATAAGTTTCCCAGTAACCGATAACCGATGATGTTGACAAGCAAGGGTCATCGGCGGTGGGAATGTATGGAAGCACAAAGTGGGTTCCATAGGGTGGACACGGTTTGCACCCAAGAAGACCAAATTCTTTTAGGAGTTCAAGGCAGTATTTTCTTTGGGAAAGACAAATGTCATTCCAGTTTTAAACCTCAATGCCAAGGAAATATTTTAGATTTCCCAAGTCTTTGATATGAAATTTGGATTTTAGAAACTCTTTAAAAGATTTATCTCATCAATATAGTTTCCAGATGAACTATATCATCCATAAACAAGCGAGCAATAAACTTGTTATTCTCTTTTTGGTGAACAAAGAGTGATCATTATGATTGAACAAAGTTATTTTCTTTTAAAACAACGACAAGTTTTTCATTCCATTTCACGAGAGCTTGTTTTAGGCCATATAGAGACTTGACAAGTTTACAAACTTTATTTTTATTGTTCTCATTCTGAGAACCCCATGGGGATGGTCATATAGATATCCTCATCAAGATCTCCATCTGGAAAGCATTGTTAACATCAAGTTGAAAAAGAGGCCATTTGTTTTTACACTAAGGCAATAAGACATCTAACGATGAACATTTTCTAGCAGGGAAAAAGTTTCATCATAGTCTATTCCTTCCCTTTGGTTATAACCTTTAACAACTAATCTATCCTTGTATCTATCAACTTCACCATTGGCTTTATATTTGATTTTAAAGATCCATTTGTAGCCAATAGGAGTTCTATTAGGAGGTAGATCGGTTATATCCCAAGCATGGTTTTCATTTAATGCCTCAATTTGAGTTCATTGCATCAACCCAATTACTATCAAGGATAGCTTCTTCATAATGTGGGTTCAATACTTTTATTAAGACTAGATGCAAAGCGATGATTATCTTTGTTAAGATTAGAGTAATTAACAACCTTTTCAACACCATATTTGACTTTTCCTTCTACAATAAAGTCGTTAAGATTCTTGGGCAACTTAGAGACTACGGTTGACCTTCTAGCGATGATGGTGGCAAGCCTCTTTCTAGTCAAAGAATCGGGTGTAGTATCGGTGAGAATCGAGAAGATGCATTAGCGAGGATGTGATATGGTGCCCTCGGGGTGTGTATTATCATCTATAGATGTTGCAACGGTTCGTCAATCCTAGTAGGATGACTTACCAGCGTGCCATCATCATAGGATGTCACTCTCCTTCATCATTGGGACTTATTTGTGAGTCAAAGAATTTTTGTGATTTAAATCTTTTGGTACAAAAGTTTCAACAAAAGGTTTTAACAAAGTATTTTTCATTTTGAAGGAAAAGCAGTTTCATAAAATTTGACATCATTGGAGTAAAAGATATTTTTGTTTCTAGGCTCAAGAGTTTATAGCCTTTTTCTCATTTGAGTAACCAATAAGGACACTTTTTGGATCTACTACCAAATTTATCGAGATGTTGAGAATGGTGGCATAACATAAGCGACCAAAGACTCTAAGGAGAGAGTGAAGGGTCATGCCTATACACAAGGAAGAATGGGGACTTTCAGACAGGCTGAAGAGGTAACTTTGTTTATGACATAGGCGTGATTAGAACACATTTAGACCAAAGATTTAGAGGTAATTCCCCACGAAACATAAGGGATCTAGCCACATTAAGGAGATGCCTATGTTTCCTTTCTGCAATACCATTTTGTTGTGGTGTATAAACACAAGAGGTTTGATGTAAAATTCCTTTTCATGAAAAAATGTTGAAGTTTATTATTGACAAATTACGTCCCATTATCACTTCTAAAATCTTGACATTGTGTTCAAATTGATTTGATAGCATATGAGTAAAGTTAACAATGGAAACATAAACATCATCCTTTCCTTAAGCATATAAACCCACTTTTACTGGAATAGTCATCAACAATGTTAAAAATATTTGTAACCATCTCTGCTAGTGACTTTATATGGTCCCCATACATCAAGATGGACAAGTTGACCAATTTTAGTTGATTTATGTTCACTTAGAGGAATGGTTCCACTGGTTTGTTTAGCTTTATTACAAGTGTCACGAGATGATCGAGTTTGGATGTATTATCAAATTTAAGAGTGGGTTTAAGTATGTGTAGGACTTGGTCGGAGGATGACCAAGTCTTAGATGCCAAAGATTTTTTGAAACATGACAAGCAGATATGCAATTATTAGAAATAACCTTACATGTAGAATCAATATCAAACATATATAACCCATTGTATTGTTTACCAATCCCACAATCCTTTTTGATGTAAATCCTGTATATAGCAATTAGATTCATTAAACCCAACAAACATCTTATTGTCTCTAGCAATTTTATGAGCAGACGGACTAACATTGTACTCGGGAACAACAAGTACATCAAAAGAGTTAGGTCATTATTGACCTTTAAATCACCAATTTTAGTAATTAAGGCACGAGTACCGTTGGGATGTCCAACAGTTAAGCCAAGATTTGAAATGTTAACAACATTGATTAGAAAGTTTTCGAGACACGGTCATGTCTTTGATTTGCACCGTAGTCAACAATCCAACCAAGGCGATATTTCGGATAAAGATTTTGTGTTGTTGTTAAAAATTTGTTGAAGTTTATATTAAACTTGACAACGCCATTAAAGAAGGTTCTGAAAAATTCTTACACCTTAAGTTGGCATTGCGGATGACACATTCTTTGTCATTGAGAAGACTCATAAGTCTAGAGAGGCATTCATTAGACAAGGAAGCAGAAGAGTTGCTAGCACTATTATTAGTGACATGATTAGTTTAGTGAAACATTATTCTTCTTGAAGGTTTACCATTAAAATTCCTTTTAACATATCCACAAGGATAACCAACAAGATCATAACATCTATCAACGGTGTGACGGGTTTTTGCAATTAGTACATTTGAGATTCATGTTTGGTCCTCTGCTATTTGAAATTACCATTATTAAAACGGAACCTTTGTTGTTAAAACCTTTTTGTTATCAAAAAATTTCCACCATCGAGCGTTTTTGCGGACAAAGGTCGTAGCATTGGGTTTAGCGAGCTATTCGGATGAAACATTTATGTGAGATTCTTCTCGAGACAACGAAGCAGTTTGACATTAGGTAAAGGATCTCGGTTAAGATATTGCTTCGATGGGGACATAGGGTCATCAAGACCCATAAGTAATTGCATTAACTTGATTAGCGATTATGTTTTCAAAATTTTTGCGACCTCACAAGTGCGGGGAGGCAAGTGATCATACAATCAAATTGTTTCCATAAAGAGTTAAGGTTGTTATAATAATCGATAAGAGGACCCACTTTGACTAAGAGTTTATATTTTTATGCAAATTAAAGATAGGTGAACCATCAACCTTATCATAGGTATCTTTAAGATCATTCCACATTTCATAAGCGGTTTAGCATATATAGCACCGACCAGAATAGTTCGAGTGAGAGAATTAAGAATCAAGTAACCACAGCGAGTTACAAGTATCCCATTGATTAGCAAGACTAGGGTTCGAATCATCTCTTATCAAGTACCATCAATAAACCCTAACTTATTATGGTTCCTTAGAGCAAAAGTCATGGCCATATTCCATATTTTATAATTTCGGTTCGGTGAGTTTAATAGAAATAATGGGAGTACCATTGGTATTGTTAGGATGCAAATACAAAGCATCATCAAATGATAAGCTTTTCTCAGTGGAAGAGCCACCAATATTATCATCACCAATAGCCATAATTCAAGCAATAAGACAGACATATATAATAAGACAGACAAAGAGTCTCAGACAGAGATAATAATAAGACCAAATAGACAAAGAAATAAGACCTTGAATTTAAGAAACAACAAGCACCAAGCCTGTGGACTAGGGTAAACCAGAGCAGGTATTCGTACCACTCAAAGGTGGCAGATCAAGATGTTAGTCTACCCGTTTGCACCCACAAGGACTTAAGTACTGTATGTTTGAAGAAAGGATAAGACTTAGACTTACAGAGAAATATGCGTGAAGAACAACTCACAATTACCCTAGATTCACTTAGTCTAGGGCTAATTGTAAAGTGAAGATAACCGGTGATTCGCGGTGTAATATGTCACAATTCTCAATTTTCGGTCATTTCTCAAACTCCATATTCATCATTTCATATCAATTCATGCATGGTTTTGCATTTCACATTAAGCATAATTTCTTATTAAATAAACACTATCGCATAACTAATTATTTTGAATAATTGATCCAATACTTCTAAAAATTATCCGATATATTTTATATTCATATTAAGATTATAAAAATATTATTACGAGTTTACCCAATGTTTTAAATTTATTTAGTATATAAATTGTTATGTTTATATAAATTACGACGGTTTCTTAAATTCAACCCGATAAATATTTATTCACTCAAATCTTTCAAGAAATGTATTTTTATAATTTTATGACCTCAATACATTTTATCTTGACCCGTGAAAAGTTATTTTTATCTAACGCTACCCTAAAAGCTCAAATATGTATACAAGTTATTAATTATTCTTCAATATCTATACAACTACTAATACACTTATGCACTAAATGGTACAAAATATTCAAGTTTTTCTTTCTTTTACATATGTGTGTGTCGACACATATGGGTGATTCACTTACTTATTTGATACAAAATATCTTGACTTTATATTGTATATTATACTCATTGCAAAACATACAAACTAAATTCACAAAGTGTTAAAGACCAAGTTCCTTCTTCTCTTCCTCTCCAAGATTCGGCAGCCATTAGACCAAAGGAGGAATCATCATAAAATTTCAAGACAAGTTTTAATACACTCTAGTATCACTCTTGTTAAGGTTTTGTAATATAAACCTTGAGTGATTAGGAAAAACCCTTTGTTCTAATAACCTCATCAAGTTACTTGTAAGCTTTTCATTTTTATGATCATATTTTATATTCATTTCATATTCATTTCATCATATTTAATAATCATGCAAGTCATATTGATGTTTATACCACTTTTTATTGATTTTTAAGTGTTATATATATATAATCCATCCTATAATTACTCCTTGTTATATATTATTTTTGGCTATGTCTAAGAATCCATGACACCCTAAGAAGGTGTATGGTAGGATTAGAATAGCTTCGGAGTTGTTTTGAATGGGTTAGAATAGGTTTGGCGCGAGAAAAACTCATTTCGACAAGTTTGGAAAAGGGTCTGTCCTTATTTTTAAAATCTGGAAAATCCGACGATAGATGAAAATTTTTGGCCTAGATATTTAGAAAATATACTTTAAAAGCGAAACCGTGGCGCTTGAGCGGGTTAAAAGCGGAGTTATAACGAAGAAGATATGAATTTTTCAAGTTAGGCGTCGAAAACTAATAATTTACGGAAATTTCAGCATGAAAATGTCACTCTTTACGAGTCAAAAATAAGTCTTAAGCTTTATGAAATGTGTCGACTTATCGAAATATATTAGTATACTTTGACACGAAGCTAAGGGTATAAAAGCGTGAAAGCGGACTTGTAACGAGTAAATTACACGCGATAAACAAAGTTGCCGTAACTTTATTCTATTAGCAACATTAATATATTTTCTATTAAACATATACTACGGCAACTAGGGGCCATGTTGAGGGTCGTTTTAACATTGATAGGTTACTCTTTATAAAAGATGTCTTCTAGTAAAATCAAGTTCGCCAACCATATTTTCCAAAATATCCAACCGTTCGTCAAGCGGAGTTGTAATGAATAAAATATAGTCGCTCAAAGTTTACGAAAACCACTCTTAAACACACAAGTACCATACTTAACCTATATTTTCCTTATGTTCGAGACCTCTAGGATGGAAATGTATGTACTAAAACTTTGAGATAATGGTGCGAGCTTCCCAAACCGTTGAGTTCGTTTCCTAACAGCTCGGCGTGCACCATTTCGACTAGCTTTTAGAGGCCGTTTTGTCACTTTCATGGAAATTTCAACGACATTATTTTACGACGAAAAGTTATATTCTCTTAATAAATCACTAAATGATTATCGTTGGATATCATTTCGAGTAAACACATGTGAAGTAATTTAAAAATGGTCAAGGCGTTAAAAGATTATATTTTAACGAGAAGTATTGTTTTCAAAAATACATAAGTGGTATAAATATCATCCGAATTGTGTACATAACATTACATCATGACTTATTGCATATCATATCATTCATAATAGGTCGGTTTGAGATTCACGCTACATTTCGGTGTAACCACTTTTGTCATCGCATCTATTCATCAAGTGAGTAATCACATCCCTTTTTACCGTTTTACTATATTTTTGGGCGAAATGCATGAACCATTCTTGAGCTAAACTGATTACTACTTTTATTAACTAGTTTGACTAGAACTTGTGAACTTGAAATCAAATCCTTGAACTTAATTACGAAATTATGACTTATTTGAATTTATTGAACCGTACGTGTTATGACCTTGTCCTAAAGTCTCCCATGTTCGGAGCATCACTATAAAGTCTCCCATGTTCGGAGCATCACTATAAAGTCTCCTATGTTCGGAGTATATCTTTGGGAAGAGGCACCCAGTATATCTTTGGGAAGAGGCACCCAATATATCTTTGGGAAGAGGCACCCAGTATATCTTTGGGAAGAGGCACCCAACATAACTTTGGGTAGTGGCACCAGCATAATTTGGTTTCATCGGGAGCATCCACGAATTATTATATTCGTGGTACTATATTGTGAACTATTATGACCGCTTATACTTGACTACTTGATCTGCTGTATTTTGTGCAATGGGTTGTGAACACACAGGTTGCAAGTTTTGTATGGGCGAACTTGGGCCGAGTGGATTTACAATGCCTTTGCTTTGTGGACTATTTCCGATGACCGAAACCTTTGAATATTTCTTCGAGTTTTCTTATTTTACTAAACATGTTTACTCACCAACTATTTTCATAGTTGACCGTTTTCTCTCATGCATTTGGTGATCGTTAGTAAGCTTTTTCTACCGGGTCTTGCATAATGAAGTTTTCACTTGTCACTACAAATCGTTATGTAATAGAGCGCAATATTTTGGGAACTAAACTTTGTAATATATATGCCGATGTCGGCTAAAGCGGTGTTGTAATGGTGTACTCTTTCTTTTAAATCTTAACGTTGGTATGTTCCTTGTGCGTTACACCTCGTGTTTCCGCCTCCGTGAGGTGTGACAGATTGGTACGAGCCAAGGTTATAGAGAATGCCGATTTTTGAAATAAAAATCACATTATAACCGAATTTTTTTTATTAAACATTGAACATCATCCGAGTCATCTAGTCCTATCGTTGCATCGTTAATCATAAATTATACATAGCACGATCAACTATGTCTAATTTATGAAGAACCATCTACAATGATAAGAAGAATAATTTTAAATCATGTTTAGTCGAGTCTTTTGAGTCCGGTCACTGAAGTTTCATTGGTCGGGTGGGTATGCATAGCATGTTTTACGTTCACGTCTACATTACCGTATCTTATTTACACCTCTCTTTTCCATCTTTCGACTTGTTAGACATAGCATGTCACGATCTGTCATAATTCGATCACTATAACACATTACCACCGTTCTAAACCTCATACGCCTTCGTCAGAGTGTCATTTACTCAACCCGATATTTTGGTCCATTGCGGGATCATGGTGCGAAACACACGCTCGAGTCAACAACAGCGCCGATTCGAATAACAATGTCAACCTAAACAACAATGACAATCCAAACAACAACCTTCTTTGGAATAGCGGATCTACTCACCCAATTATAACACATCTCGATGCTAGGCAGAACCAACAACGGAGAAGGTACTTCAACACGGTCATGGATGCACCTACAAGACTTTCATGACATGCAAGCCGATGGAATTTTATGGTGCGAGGGTGCCATTGGATTTATTAACTGGTTCGAGAATGTTGAGTCGAAGCTTAGTATCACGAAGTGTGTTGAAGGAAGCAGAGTTGAGTTCTCTGTTGGTCTACTACAAGGTCGAGCATTGACACGGTGGAACAACCAATTGCAAACTAGAGGAAGAGGGCTGCAAATCGTTTTCTTGGGAAGCATTTAAGAAACTATTAGCGATGAGTCTTGCAAAAAGATGAAGTCACGAAGTTGGGCGGAATTTTGGAATCACTTGATGGTTGGGTAGAAGTCGACAAGTACGATCCGTTTCCATGAGTTAACTAGGATGGTTCCTCACATGGTTTCCACTTGTGGAGAAGTTGATCGACCGATATATATGGGGATTGATACAGGAAATTAGGAGGGCGTCACCTCATCAAACCCAACCACTCTGCAAGCCGTGTGGGTATGGCGTGTCGCTTGACAAATGATGTGATCGGTGCGGAGGACTAGCAAAGCGAATGACAATGGACGAAAGCGGCGGAGGATCACCGGGAAGCCGAGACCGGGTCGGCAAGACAAGAGGCAGCGAATAACCGGGAACTATGGGCGACTACTCGGGAGCGCAAAAGATCTGTGAGTCCACATCCTTTGTGCACTCGATGTAACTATTACCACTCGGGAGGCGCGAGTGCGACAAATGTGGACGGGACGGGCGGCCAGCGCAAAATTGCTCAAGCAGGGAGGGAATCAGGGCGAGAGAAAGCATGTTACGAGTGTGGAAGTCTAGATCACCTTCGCAATACATCCAAAGTGAAAAGAACTCCCAATCAAGGAGGTGTCGTCCAAACTGGCATTAGCAATAGAAGGCCCACAAGATCGAACAATGATGTTCCCCATGCGTGGTCGAGCATTCTATCCGGGTGCCGAAGCCCATAGCGTAACGGGTACATTCTTTCGAACAACTACCTTATTTACATGCGACATGATTTTGAGTGCATAACTTCCTTCAATTTTACCACGTTCACGGCATTGATTAATTTGTGACCCATCGATATCGGCCTTAGTTGTATTATATTTTGTTGATTTGATTTGATTTGTGTAAGCGAATCCAATATCGGCGAATCTTTCAAAGACTTCATTCAAAAGACTTGTTTCTAGCTTGATCTAGTGGCGGTTCTTGTTTGATGAAGTTGCAAAAGTCAAGCTAAGAAACAAGTTTACTCAAGTCACTATCTAAAGGTCTTTTGAGGGCTACGTTCAATATTGGGTAAGTTTACCCTATCAAATCTAATCACAGACGCGTACTTAGTTGAATGGGAACACACGCATGGGCATTGATATGATCATTTAGGCATTCGTACGAGCATAAACTTTTAGAATCCTTGTCGAGGTTCGGACCATAGTATCATTAATCGAATCACGAGGGCGTGATTCACTCGACATGGGAAGAATGTCACAATTCTCAATTTCGGTCATTTCTCAAACTCCATATTCATCATTTCATATCAATTCATGCATGGTTTTGCATTTCACATTAAGCGCATAATTTCTTATTAAATAAACACTATCGCATAACTAATTATTTTGAATAATTGATCCAATACTTCTAAAATTATCCGATATATTTTATATTCATATTAAGATTATAAAAATATTATTATGAGTTTACCCAATGTTTTAAATTTATTTAGTATATAAATTGTTATGTTTATATAAATTACTGACGGTTTTCTTAAATTCAACCCGATAAATATTTATTCACTCAAATCTTTCAAGAAATGTATTTTTATAATTTTATGACCTCAATACATTTTATCTTGACCCGTGAAAAGTTATTTTATCTAACGCTACCCTAAAAGCTCAAATATGTATACAAGTTATTAATTATTCTTCAATATCTATACAACTACTAATACACTTATGCACTAAATGGTACAAAATATTCAAGTTTTCTTTCTTTTACATATGTGTGTGTCGACATATGGGTGATTCACCACTTATTTGATACAAAATATCTTGACTTTATATTGTATAATATACTCATTGCAAAACATACAAACTAAATTCACAAAGTGTTAAAGACCAAGTTCCCTTCTTCACTTCCTCTCCAAGATTCGGCACCATTAGACCAAAGGAGGAATCATCATAAAATTTCAAGACAAGTTTTAATACACTCTAGTATCACTCTTGTTAAGGTTTTGTAATATAAACCTTGAGTGATTAGGAAAACCCTTTGTTCTAATAACCTCATCAAGTTACTTGTAAGCTTTTCATTTTTATGATCATATTTCATATTCATTCCTTATTCATTTCATCATATTTAATAAAACATGCAAGTCATATTGATGTTTATACCACTTTTATTGATTTTTAAGTGTTATATATATATAATCCATCTTATAATTACTCCTTGTTATATATTATTTTTGGTTATGTCTAGGAATCCATGACACCCTAAGAAGGTGTATGGTGCGATTAGAATAACCGGAGTTGTTTTGAATGGGTTAGAATAGGTTTGGTGCGAGAAAAACTCATTTCGACAAGTTTGGAAAAGGGTCATCCTTATTTTTAAAATCTGGAAAATCCGACGGTAGATGAAAATTTTTGCCTAGATATTTAGAAAATATACTTTAAAAGCGAAACCGTGGCGCTTGAGCGGGTTAAAGCGGAGTTACAACGAAGAAGATATGAATTTTCAAGTTAGGCGTCGAAAACTAATAATTTACGGAAATTTCGACATGAAAATGTCACTCTTTACGAGTAAAAAATAAGTCTTAAGCTTTATGAAATGTGTCGACTTATCGAAAATATATTAGTATACTTTGACACGAAGCTAAGGGTATAAGCGTGAAAGCGGACTTGTAACGAGTAAATTACACGCGATAAACAAAGTTGCCGTAACTTTATTCTATTAGCAACATTAATATATTTTCTATTAAACATATACTACGGCAACTAGGGGCCATGTTGAGGGTCGTTTTAACATTTATAGGATACTCTTTATAAAAGATGTCATCTAGTAAAATCAAGTTCGCCAACCATATTTTCCAAAATATCCAACCGTTAAATCAGCGGAGTTGTAATGAATAAAATATAGTCGCTCAAAGTTTACGAAAACCACTCTTAAACACACAAGTACCATACTTAACCTATATTTTTCCTTATGTTCGAGACCTCTAGGATGGAAATGTATGTACTAAAACTTTGAGATAATGGTACGAGCTTCCCAAAACCGTTGAGTTCGTTTCCTAACGCTCGATGTGTACCATTTCGACTAGCTTTTAGAGGCCGTTTTGTCACTTTCATGGAAATTTCAACGACATTATTTTACTGACGAAAAGTTATATTCTCTTAATAAATCACTAAATGATTATCGTTGGATATCATTTCAAAGTAAACACATGTGAAGTAATTTAAAATGGTCAAGGCGTTAAAAGATTATATTTTCGACGAAAGTATTGTTTTCAAAAATACATAAGTGGTATAAATATCATCCGAATGCGTACATAACATTACATCATGACTTATTGCATATCATATCATTCATAATAGGTCGGTTTAGAGATTCACGCTACATTTCGGTGTAACCACTTTTGTCATCGCATCTATTCATCAAGTGAGTAATCACATCCCTTTTACCGTTTACTATATTTTGGGGCGAAATGCATGAACCATTCTTGAGCTAAGCGATTACTACTTTTATTAACTAGTTTGACTAGAACTTGTGAACTTGAAATCAAATCCTTGAACTTAATTACGAAATTATGACTTATTTGAACTTATTGAACCGTCGTGTTATGACCTTGTCCCAAAGTCTCCCGTGTTCGGACATCACTATAAAGTCTCCTATGTTGGAACATCACTATAAAGTCTCCTATGTTCGGAGTATATCTTTGGGAAGAGGCACCAGTATATCTTTGGGAAGAGGCACCGGTATATCTTTGGGAAGAGGCACTCAGTATATCTTTGGGAAGAGGCACCCACATAACTTTGGTAGTGGCACCCAACATAATTTGGTTTCATCGGGAGGATCCACAATTATTATATTCGTGGTACTATATTGTGAACTATTATGACCGCTTATACTTGACTACTTGATCTGTTGTATTTTGTGCAATGGGTTGTGAACACACGGGTTGCAAGTTTTGTATGGGCGGAACTTGGGCCGAGTGGATTACAATGCCTTTGCTTTGTGGACTATTTCCGATGACGAAACCTTTGAATATTTCTTCGAGTTTTCTTATTTTACTAAACATGTTTACTCACCAACTATTTTCATAGATGACCGTTTTCTCTCATGCATTTGGTGATCGTTAGTAAGCTTTTTCTACGGGTCTTGCATAATGAAGTTTTCACTTGTCACTACAAATCGTTATGTAATAGAGCGCAATATTTTAGGAACTAAACTTTGTAATATATTTGCCGATGTCGGCTAAAGCTGTGTTGTAATGGTGTACTCTTTCTTTTAAATCTTAACGTTGGTATGTTCTATTATCTTGTGCTTATGTTCCCTTTCGTTACACCTCGTGTTTCCGCCTCCGGCGAGGGTGTGACACAATAACCCCAAACCACCAATTTGTTGCCAAAGAGAATCAATGAGCACAAGCTACGATACCATGTCACGAAAGTATAGGCAACACAAGATGAACAATAGAACCTTTATTCGGATCTAAGGCGCAATAGTCGACTTAGATTAAGTTCTAATAGTAACCAAATGTTACAAGATTAGATTAATGTCAATGAGACAATAATCATGTAAATGTAAAGACAAGACAAGATCGGTTAAATGATCGAGAAAGAAGAAGAGAGTGATACAAAGGCGCACACTCAAGTGTGTGTAACCTAGATTAAGGGACTTATTAAATAGGAGATTAAGATTCACTAAGACTCTCTAGCGACTATAAATGACTCATCACGAAAGCGATGAAAGCTTGATGAAATGAAAATCTTGGAACTATAAATCTTTTATCCTTTGTCCAGTTTAACCCTCGTAATTAATCCTGCAATGAGCCATAACTTGAAAGCCATTAGCAATTGATAGAATGATATGTTTGCCACAGTTATCACCCCAAAATTTAACGATGGCTACATGTTTGGCGCAAATATTTGCACCAAAGAAAATGTTTGGCCTAAATATCATAAAAGAGTTGAGTTGGAAGTGTCATGTGTGATAAGCATCGGGTGTAGTGGAGCCATGGCTTCAAGCCGTGGAGAAAAAATGTCACGACACCACTCTTTCACATGATACCAAAACCTCCTCCTCGTTGACACCTAGAAAATGTGGTGCCATGACTCCTTTTATAATACGAGCTTTAGTATGGTTGGCGCAAAAAAGTGGTGCTATGGATCTATGGCGTGGGTTGGTATTCTCTAGCAGAGATGCGATGGCACGACATCTAGTATGGTTGGTGCGAGAAAAGTTGGGCGATCACGATGACTTGAAGCCGCCAACCAACCGTACCCATACTCTTTAATACGTTAAGATGAGATGTTTTGATGTGACATTTTAACTTCTTTTTTTAGAGCACAGGTGTCGTGTGCCATGGCGAGCCATCTCAAGCGCACTCGATGGAATCGGGGCATACCACAAGTGGCGTTTTCGAGTGTTGAGCCATCACACCGGCCGATAGGTCTCGGAAAAAGCCACTGATGGCGCCAAGACCGCACGACTTGAGTTTTCGAGTAATTTTATGAAGGGAAGGGTGTTTTTGGTACTTGACGGCATAAGAAATGTGGTGTTATGGATGGAGAGGTGTTTTTGGTGTTATTGTATTCTGATGTTATAGGAAAAAGTGATGATGTGTCAGCGTTTTTTCAAAACACCAACTTGATGGCTTGGTGGGTAACTAGTGCTCTTAGTATGTTTATCAACAATCAATCACAACCCAACTCTACTAAAATATTATTTTTCTTTTCTTCACCTACACAACCAATCTATACATTTTACCAACAACCCAACCCAACCTATACATCTGACCAATCTATTCTTTAAGAAAAAGAAAAAAAAAGCAAATAGCCATTCACTACCATTGCAATGTAATGATTTGAGGTTAGGCAATCTAGGTTGTCATGTAACCTTGGTCATGGGAGAATTTAAAATTTTGATTAAAACATTATTATTTGTGTATAATATATCCAACCAGTTTGGGTTGTCAACCCATTGATAAACATAGTCTTAATGTATCGTGTGTGGAAATGAGTTGTATCGGTACGGATACTAAGAATGTAATTTTTGAGTAATCATAATTCTTGACATTTTGATAATGAGGCTTGAGTCAACCATGCTCATACTCATATTCAATCTAGGCCTCTAAGATTGGGGCTAGCATGACTCCATAAATTGTTTAAAAACGATTGCCATTTTCGCTATCTCAAATGCTAAACTATCAATCGTTCAAAAACAAACTGTTGTACAAATATATATATCTAAATATATAAGATGATCTTAGTGTTGAACAGTACGCATGCTATATTAGCACTTCATTCTCCGAATACATGACATTTATGACGGCCAACCAACCAAAACCGAACTACTCAAGTGTTTGACCGTTAACGGCTATTGGTGATTTAATAAAGTTTGTTATCTTCGGTTATTTGTGTTCATCTTATAAAAGGCAGAGGTACAGTTTATTAACATTAACAATTTAACATAGTCAATAGCTTGTACTAATTATAACACGTTTGTACTTTGTACTACCAAAAGACGGATCCAAGATTATCATGGGGTGTTGCACAATTGCAGATTTGGGTTAGCTAAAGTTGCGTCATAAAAAGCGAAAGTTGCAAAAAGAATTATCCGGGTTGCCCATATCAAAACCTGACGGTATTTTAAAAGTTTTGCCTCCGTGAATTAAAATCGGAGTAGCGCATGTCACACCAAACAACACTGTAGGTCCGTCACTGCCCAAATGTGTAATGTTAAGTTGCTAAAGCGTAGTGAAACTTGAATGTATTTTGAAACACTGAGGACGATAATAGTAAAATAACAAAGGATGACACTGAAATTTATTTTCACATGAGTTGACCATTTTGTTGGAGAATAAAACAAAAAACAGATTTTGGACACTTGGTATTGGGATTTGTATTTCTTAAAAGGTTTTGGATCTAATCTCAAGATCTCAACATTGTAGCAAAGTAATGGTTGTCGGGATCGGGATCGCCATCTTGGGATCTTACGATTTTACGATCTTGTAAAGAAAAAGCGATCAGGATCCTACATGGGATCTTTCTGTTTAAGATCTTATAGGATCTCGATCTTGTGTCTGATTTCTGATCTAACCCGATCCGATCTTCTTTCCGGATTCTGTTAAAAAGCTTCTGAATTTATGGGTTGTTTGTTTGTAGAATTCAAAAACAACATGTTAATATTTTTAAACGTTTTGTAATCGTAATTTAGAATGACATTTATATGAAACGTTTATAGTATTTTATGGTTTATAATATATTAGAATTTGTAGATTTCATAAAATTACGTGAAGTATTAAGAAATAACATTAAAGTAGGATCTTAAGATCCCGTCCGATCTTCGATCGCGATCTTGTAAAGATAAAAGCGATCATGCGTGGGATCCGTCTTGTGACAACCATTATTAAACCATTCAAAACATATTTGGTGATGTCGAAAAAAGGATAAAGAATAACGTGTATGATATCATTGGATGTGTAGTCACTTTTCACAAAGTGTACCATAACAATAATAAGATAAGATAGTACAACAAGATACAAAATGTATTTTGGTACCCTTAAAGTTATAGCGATACCTTCCTAATTTTACCATATTTTTTATTTTTATGATTTTTTTATTACAAAACTGCAAAATAAAAATTATAAAGTTAAAGTAGTAAAACATAAAAAAATACGTAGCAAGAAACCATAAAACTGTCATTTCCTCATAATAAAGTGAGTAAATCTGTCGAGAAATTTACGGAACATAAAATATAATGTTTGACAAGTCAAAAGTAGTAAAACACAAAAGATACGGAATAAAAAACCGTACAAAAATTGTCTTGTGCTGTTAATAAAATTGATAAAAGAGGTAATGTCTTAAGATTTTTCTATAGAATTATAATAAATCTTTTATACTTGCAAAGTTATAATGCATGTGCACGCTCGGGTTTTAACGTAACTTTTTCATTATGTATTAAATGATTAATATTTTGCATAAATTTTTGTTGCACGAAGGATTTTACTTTGTTTATCTCACATAGTATTTAGGTTGATCTAATTTAAATTTAACTGTTGATATCATGTTTTAGACATTATGTTAATTGATATACATATCAAATTGATACAAGGTGAAAAGTGTAACGAATTGACCCACTTGGGAGTTGGGTATTGCATGAGCTACACTTGCTTTGGGTCATGAGGTGTAATTGGTTTTTGATTATCTTATTTTTTGCTACGTGCAACTTTCGATAATACTACTAATACTTGACATAATTTTGAAAATTCTAATAAAGGAAAAAATATGCGATACCATCTCAAAATTCTTAGATCCGTCTCTAAACATCTTTAATTTCTAAAAATCAACATTATTGAATTATTAGATAGCTATTTTCTTTTGTTTTGGCGTTGTTAAGTATGGGAGATAGAATGTCATGAATGTTGTAACGAGACTTATGTACAAAAGAGTGATCATGATTAATCGATATGATTTGGTTCGAGTCATTTTCGTTGGTTTTGGTCGCGATGCCAAGTAACAACATTCTTTTCTAATAGGAAACAAAGTCATCAATCAACCAAAACCAAGAAGGTTAGGTAATTTTGGATTTAACGAGTAGTTTCGGATTTTGAGCCGTAAAGATTGTGACTAGTATACCGAATGAATATGATTAATGAAATACTTGGCGTGTTTTGGTATTTTAGACCATTCCTTTCTGGTGAAACAAAAACATTTTTACAATTCTGTTGTTACAAGTTTGTCATTAAAAGTTAAAAAGATGTTCCTAATCACGAAAGAAACAACAATTAGCTCCATATTCAAGAAGTATTTCGATACGATTCTTTTTCTTTCTTTTTTAAAAGAGTTTGAGTAAATGTTAAATACACTTGGATCATTTTGAAAAGAGTTTGATTTTAATGTTGTCACTTATATTTTGTGTAATTGTGATTTACTTGAGATCATGAGTTGAGTCAGGTTAATTAGCTTATAGTCGAGTCAGGAGGTGCGGAATGCACACTCACCCTAGCTTGCTTGATGCCGCCACAACTAAGTGTGGGGATCAAAGGGGCAGCGCCCCAAAACCTAAACAAATTTTTGTTGATTCGGGTACCACCCATTTTCCCTCTAACCAGTTTTTGTCAACAAAAGACACACCTTTTACAAAGAATTGTGATTGTTCCCACAAATCGCTTTTAACCTAAAATAACTAAATTTCGGATGTGTTCATGTAAAAGACGTGATATCTTCCAAATAAAACTTACATAACAACTTTTTGTATATTGTTTTGCTCTTTCGTGTTTTAGAAACAAAATGCGATTTTCTGAATTATTCAAATTAGGATTTCATCCATTGTATGGATGTTCAAGATGGCATGTCGAAACATGACGGGTACAATACAAATGGATTTTGATTAAAAATAAATAAATAAATAAGAAAAAAAAAAAAAAAAAAAAAAAAAACCTTCGATGGGAAAGAAATGTCGATCCCATTGCTTAATTGATGGGTAAACACTCTAGTTAAAAGCTTTACAAGCAAAATAATAATGATGTTTTTGAATATAACTACTTAGCGTATTGTGCACGTAACGATAAAATTTTTCTTTTTAATCTATTGTTCAGAAATTCTCTTTTGTCTGTCTACTAACTTGACCTTTTAGGTAAAAGTCAAGTAAAATCGACTCATATGTCTAGCAATTACTTGAATTGTCACCATTATACTTCAAAACAAAAATGTCCATTTCAGTGGAATAAATTCGCAATACTAAATGAATTTACCTAATAGTAAATAACTTTGGTTAAAGATGACAAAAGACAAGAAGAAGAGATTGCTCATGTTTTTGGTTTTATGCCATTAAATTTCAGACCCGTGACTCGACCATGACCAATATGCCCCTTATCCTATCCAATTAAATAACTAGTCCAATTAAATAAGAGAAAAGTACAAAAATAAATCAAAATCTTTTTTGAAGTCACTCTGTGGTCGAGTTTAACTCGATATCTAAAATGGTCGTGCATGAACCATTTCCATGTTTCCCTTTGAAAATTCGCCAGCGTGTCGAAATGAAATCACTTTTGTACTTTTTAGTTAGTGTAAACTACAAATCGTTTGGTTTTGGTTTTCTTGATTACGGTTTACTTTATGACATTGATTTGTAGTCACGAACATTATTAGTTCATTAGAGGTATTAAAATCTTTCTTAGTATGCGGTCGAATCTAGATGTTTTCACTCTTTCTCTTTATGAACGAAAAATAAAAACAAACACACTTAACAAAAAGCTCTGGCCGACTAAGAGCTTTGGTCATTAAGAGGTTGTTAAGACTTTTAAAAAGAAAACAAACAACACCTAAGAATGTGTTTGGTTGGGGTATATTTGAGGGATTTCATGACACTTTTATTTAAAATTTTTAAAATAGTGTGTTTGATATACTAAATAAAGGATATTAAAATTTCATATATTGGCAAAATGAAGTAATTAGAATCATAAAAGTGAAGAATTTGATATCTTGAAAACATTTTTTTATAGTGACCAAAATACTATTTTACAATTTTTTCTTTTTGTTTATCTTTGTTTTGGCGTCGAGTTTTCTTTATTATTTATTTTTTTTAAAATAGTAAACCCATGACTTACTAAAAAATTGCAATAACAAACATTATGACGTAATTCAAAATCTATAAATTTACATCAACCAAACACGTGAAGATATTTTAAATTTGAAATTCTAAATCGTCGATAATTGAAATTTTACAGAATTTGAAATTAGAATTCAATTTCATGAACCAAAGCTACTAAGAGTAAAACCTTTACATTTTGTTTAAAAAAAAAATACATTTCACTTTTAGACTAGTACCCTTCAAGTACCAACTATTTTATAGGATGGGTTATTAGTGTCCTCTAAAACACCAACAATATCTTCCATATTTTTTTGATTTTTTTTATATTTTTATAATTTTATTTATATTAAAAAATTATAAAACAGAAAGTACGGACATAAAATATAAAGTGTAATAAGTCAAAATATTAAATTGACAAAAAATACGAAACAATCTTGATAAAAAGCATGTTGTATAGTAAGCAGGCTAAGGAGGTAGACAATATAAAAAGTAGGTAGGGGGGTCTTCATAGTAGCCATGTTTTATTTTTCAAGCAGTGCTTGAGATCATAGGCGGAGATAGGGAGGGGTCCGGGGTTCGTGCCACTCTAGAAAAGAATTGTATTGTAAATTTTTAAAATATTTGAATTATTATTTTACTTTTTTTCCTTTTTTTTATTATTATTTTGTTTTTGTAATTTGACTCCTTTAATAATTATTTTATAATGTAGTTTTAAAATTATTAAAATATGTCTCCTCAACAAAATTCGAGACTCGCCTTGTTTGAGATGTTCACTGCTACACGAACTATGATGAAATATTTATGGTGCGATGGTTTAGTTGAACAACTAGTAAACTCGATGGTTCATCAAAAGTTATTCTAGACTAAAATACACGTTAGTCACTAAACTTGTATCGGAGGATCGCGATGGGATGAACCTCGCCCTTTCATCGCCACAGGTCCAAACAGGTGGCCATTAAATCTGATTAGTCCATTGACCAAGTCAAACTCGATTTTTGTTTTGTAGTCGAGGGTATTTTAGTCCATACACATTTATACTTTTATAACACATTTATATTTTACCCTTCATCTTTCATTCTCTTCATCATCTACCCAATCATCATCTCCCCAACATCATCCCGGTCATTATCTCCCCAACATAATCATCATCTTCCCATAACAATTAATGTGTTTCATATGCTCTTCCTTAACACAACTCGTATTTACACTCGACACATGTTCATCATCCGGTCTTGTGATCCATGTGTTTACATGCTATTCTCTTTCATATCCTTTCTTCATTCTATGATCATCATATGTTACCGTCGCATTGTTATAACATCGAACAACAATGATTCTACATAACAACCCACAACCACAATATTTCTACATAACAAGATTGGTTTGTTAAAACTTAACCTTACATTATAACTCCAAAGTAAACAAACTTGATAGTCTTGGTTCCCCGTATAAGTATTGCTACAATGAGTTCAAAATTTAGATACTTATCCAACCAAACTCAATAAAGGCGACCAAAATTTTTAAAGTTTTTGAATCGTAGATTTACATTCTTGATTACGTGAGCTTTAAATAGAGTCTTGCATCGCCATAGGCAAAGGCTCAGCAACATGTGGTACATATTCCTCCACTTCCTTGGGTGGGTGTACAATTACATCGTCCTTTGGCATGTGAATGACAACATGATCTTAACCTTGATACCAAGCACATCCTGTCATTTCACACCATTTCAGTTAGCTGTTGGTATATGAATCATGAACGCTATGTGATACAAACCATTTAAGTGTATATTCGATTTACCTGTCTAAGGAGGACGTGTCTCACAGCCATCCACCCTATATTCAGAATCTAGATTGAGTGTGTAAACCAATAAACTGAGGTGATCGAGTAACACCTTTCACGATTCTTGATTAAGTAATGGGTCTTCATTTGTTGTGTCCTTTTACTTGCCAAATACCCACTCACGGTTCTGCCGCACCAAAGAAACAACATTGGTCAACCATGAGGTGCTACGGGTCAACCAACCACCACCTTGTGCCTGCTCGTTATTCTCGACAAATTTGCTTTTTTCCTCCTCTTCTATCAAAGCATCGAGCAACCTCTTAGCCATGAACTCCTTCACAGATTCCACTCCCTCATCCACTACTTCCTTAGGCGGGATCACCAACGGATTTTCTCCCAGATATCTTCCTTAGGCGGGATCATCACCGCCCCGCGGCCCACTTCCTAACCTTAGTGAGGGGTCCTTTTGCAACAGCTAAAATTATATATAAAAAACAATATATAATTGAATAAGTGTTAGTGATCAAGGTGAATGGCAGAAGCATAATCACAATTAGCTGAACTTACTCCTTTAAGCAAAGTGAGCTTCACCGCTTAAGCGTGTAACAACTTCACTTTTTCATTGATTATCTTTTCTGAAGTTTCTTTACATTGGAGTGAGTGTATGGTGGTGAATAATAGATGATTAAAGTACATTCAATCAAAATCCAGTGAGATTCCAAAATACAAGATCCAACTATAGAGATGCCAAAATGGGCGGGGACAAGTCAATGGGTCGAAAGCAGGTCACGTTGGATTCACCGAAATACTTTTGTCCAATGTTTTTTCGAATTTTCTAAGCAGTCGAATAACAAAAATCATATATCCGGATAAAAATATGATACTTGAACAAAATGATTTTGGAAATTTTATGCATTTTGGCAACTTTCGGCTGTTTCCATTTTCTTTTCAAACTTTATGTGTGATCATTTTGAGATCTGAGTAAAACATAACCCAATCGACCCATTCATAAGTAAATGGGTCAATTGCACTTTAGATGCAACCATGGAATGCAATGAAAATGAGCAAAACTTTTAAGAACACCTTTGTTATGATATTCACATATCTATTTTACCTTCCATTAAGCATTTCATACAAGAGTATCCAACACTCCACCAAATCTGCATTTTAATTGTGGCCTTTAGCCAATAATATTTCGGGGCCATGTATTCGGTGGTTCCACACATTGAATTCGATCGGCTTGATTCATCAATTTCCTTTGCTGGATAAAATCATTAGCATAACATGGACAAAACGAATACCAAGTTTAATGAACATGGAAAGAGTACAAACTTTGTTTTCAAGTAGTTCAAAGCATGTTGGTTAAAGAGTATCAAGTTTAATGAACATAAAAAATACAAACTTTACATGCCCATCCGCATCCATGAGTATGTTTTCGGGTTTAAGATCTCTATGCACGATCCTCTCGGTGAAGATGTGAAGCAATGAGACACAATCTCGGATATAAACCCTTGCACGATCCTCACTACCCAAGGCGTGCCGAGAACAAGAATTAGAAAACATAACCATACATCATTATAAAACGATCGACGGTTAATGAACATGTACATGAAGATCCGCGTCGGTATAGGTGAAAGAAAAGATGTCCTCCATTAATGAAATCCAAGATCAAATACAACTTGGTTTTTGTCTATAGGAACACGAAACATCATTAAAAAGAAAAGCTAAAGCGATATCATGAACAATACAATTATTTCTTGACTAGTTATCAACTTTTGAAAAATGGTTTCATGGTTGCATAGACTCTTTATAGATCAAATAAAAGCCGACATATAAAGGTATGAAGTAGTGCTACAAGGCTACAAGCTACATAATCCATTAAATGCGAAAATATCATACTTGATTGATCTCTATATAACCATGACTTAACATTAAGTAATGAACATGATTTACTTGTTTAAAAAGGTTGGAATCCATACGGATAAACAAGGCGACATTTGACTATTTACTAGTATCGAGCTGTAACATACTATAACAACCAATACATCCTTACATAAAAGAAATATAATAGACTTGCAATTAATCTACATTACATCATGATGTAGAAGGCACTTCTTGAACTTAGAAAATTTCAATTAAAATGAAGCTTGAGCAATCTAGATTACCAAGGCATCAAACTTCAATAACCAATGTGTCGTTGAATAAGACATAAATACTAAATTTACTACTAATCTAGATTACGTCATGATCTAAAGTTGTGTTTTGTGAACATTTTGATGATTGAGGGTTTCTATCAAACTTTTAAAGTTTGGTTTTTATGAAAAAGAAAAGATTTCTAAAATAGGAATCGAATAAAAAAAATGTTCTGGAATGAATCCTAGATAAACTCAACAATGGACATTGACATTGCAAAACGCCAAAACATGATGCCCATTCCATTGTATGACCTTGCCACTGCTTGCCTCGATCCTTACATATTCATCTTCACGATTTGGCTAATTTAGCAATCAAAAGAAAATAAAGGTGAAGGGGTAAAAATGTTCATCAATGATTTTTCGGGATGATTGTTGGGAAGATGATGATGTTGGGAGATGAATGATTTGGGTAGATGATGAAGAGGATGAAAGATGAAGGGTAAAATATAAATGTGTTATAAAAATATAAATGTGTATGGACTAAAATACCCCGACTACAAAACAAAAATCGTGGTTGACTTTGTCAAAGGACATGTAACGAGTATGAACAGTGAAAATAGGGAACCCCGACGATGAAAAGGGCGAGGTTCGTCCCATCGCGATCCTTCGAGCCAAGTTTAGGGACCAACGGTGTATTTTAGTCTTATTACTATTTACGTAAAAAAGATAAGTAAACAAGATGTCAAGGTTGCTAAAAAATTAAAATGAAGAAAGAGGCACTTTATTTTGCTTACTCACAAATTCTTGCTTACCAAGGGACAAATCACCACCATCCATTTAGTTTGATCTAATTGTGAGGATTAACCTAAGATTTAAATGGTAAACCTAAGTCTATGTTTTTTTTCTTGTCTTTTTGTCTTTCTTTTTTATTCACATATTTTTTTTTGTCTTATTTTTTTTATAAATTCACGTTTTTTTATATTTAATTCATTTTTTTTAATTCGCGTTTTTTAAAATTCGTTTTTTAATTAATTCACGTTTTTCTTATTAATTCGTTTTTTTAGTTTTCGTTTATTTTCATCGTTTTCCGTTTTCATCGGTTTCTTTCGTTTTCGTCAATTTTCATACGTTTTATCCATTTTCAAGCGTATTTTTACGCTTTCATACGTTTTCATACGTGTTAGTCCATTTCTTCGTTTCGTCCGCTTTCTTACGTTTTCATCGTTTCGACTATCGCAGTATTACGAATATCACTTTGTGATATTATGAATATCACTTGTGATTTTACGGATATCACTTTGTGGTATTACGAATATCACTTGTAATTTTCATATTACAAAGCATTGGTTGAAAATCACTTATAATATTGAGAAAATCGCTTGATATTCTCGAATATCACAGTAATTTTGAATATCACGAGTGATTTTCGAATATCACGAAATATCGCTTGTGATCATCTTAATATCACGAATATCACTTGTGATATTGAGAATATTATTGTGATAATCGAATATCGCGAATGTCACTTGTGATATTGAAAACATATAAGCGGTAGAAAACTTTAAAAGCGAGACAGCGTATAAACGGATGAATATGTATAAACTATAAACCAAAACTTGACCATTTGCTCTATATCGTGGTAAATATAAACTTACATATTTTTATCGTTTCAAATTAAGCTTGTGAAACATAAACATTTAATAGCGGACGGACGTATGAAAGCGGATGAAAGCGTAAGAAAGCGGACGAATGTGTGAAGCGTAAAACATGTATGAAAGCGGACGACGTATGAATAATGGAGGAAAGCGTGAAAGCGTGTAAGCGGACGCAAATGTGAAAGCGGACAAAACGGGTGAAAGCGTGTGAAAGCGGACGAAAAATAGATGAAAGCGTATGAAAGGAACAAAAAACGCGAATTAAAAAGCGTAAATAACGTGAATTAAAAAAGCAAACAAACAAAAGAAACGTGAATATAAAAAATGTGAATTTAAAAAAGCGTGAATATTAAAAAACGTTTAAAAAAAACGTGATTATACAAAAAAAAGCTTTAATAATTAGAAAAACAAAAAGAAAGAAAGAAATACAAAAAAAAAAAAAAAAAAAATGTGTATAAAAAAACAAAAAACAAGAAAAAAACATGGACTTTGGGTTTAGGCATATTAAATCTTAGGTTAATCATGAAAGCTCCTTATCTTAATTCCTAAACATTATCTATGATTTGCCACTTGATAAATTCTTTTTTGAAAAACATATAACATACTGATTACTTTTATAATATGCACAGGTATATCTCTTTACTTTTTGGTTAAAATTATACTCCGTTAACTTGCTAGTTAAGAATATACCAGTTAACTTGCTAGTTAAGCCTATATATAAACATCCCATGTTCTCTTATCCAACAAAACCAAATAACACGTTCCAAAACGCGTTACACCCTTCATACACCAAACCCAAACCTTAAAGTCACCAATGGCCAAATCAACACTATTCCTAACTGTCACAACTTTTATGTGCATCGTCTTCCTAGCAAACGCAATACCGGGTGGTCGTACCAAGATAAAGGACGTGAAAAACAACCAAGAAGTGCAAGAGCTAGGAAGGTATTGTGTCCAAGAAAATAACCGAAAAGTTGGTTCGAATGGTTTAAAGTTTGTGGAAGTTGTTAAGGCCGAGAGTCAAGTGGTGTCCGGGACTAAATATTATTTGACAATTAAAGCGATAAGTTCCAAAGGTGGTAAGAATAGTTTTTTTGAAGCTGAAATTGTGGTGAAACCATGGGTGCATTCTAAAGAGTTGCTTACTTTTCGACCCGGAAAAGGTTTGAAGTAGATTCACAAATGGAGTTGAGCAAGTTTTTCGGTGTGTGTTATGAAGGTGTTATGAATAAATTATGTGATCTGGCTAACAGGTATTGGTATAAACTATAAAGTAAGAAGTTTGATCAGTTTCTTATAAGCTTAAAGTTTGAGCTTGTTGCCATTATTTTAGTTGAGCTTGGAAATACTTTCTGTTTTGTTGGTAGTACCTTTTTGATTACAACTTAATTTCTCAGTGTTTTTTTATCTAACTGCCAACCATCTGGAAAACAGAACAGTTTCATTGTCAAAGGATGCAGGGGATGTTTGGGTTTAGCTTATATTGGGTGCTTATTGGCTTATTTCACTTTCAAAATGCAATAAGCACTCAAAACATAATAAGCCCAAAAAATGGAGTTTAATTGCAAGACTTATTTATGTCATAATTATTTTTTTTCTTTTAGGTGTTTGAAACATCTTAAACTCTCCTGAAAATGCTAATCCAAACACTCCATTATGCAAGGTGTATGTAACGTATAGGACTTGTCTAGCTCTTGGTTGCTTCTCTATTGCTTGTGCATCTTAGTAACAAAATTTTTTATCACAGTTTTGTACGGTTGTACCAATTAGTCAATGTTTTTCAAGTTAAGCCGATACTAATCATGATACCTCACACGAGATCGAATATCCCTATCTAGTTTTTATTCATAAGTTTAGCTTGAAACCCAATAAAGAAAAATGTTGGCCCATTATTTTGTGACATGTTAGGCCAAAATCGAATAAGCCATGAGGAACAATTGGGTTTTGGTTATCCCACATCGAGCTGCGAAGTAAAGTAGCTAGAAGATGTTGAGTTTAAATAGGAAGGGAAGGATACCATCATATGTAGGCTAGTTGATGTCTTCAAATGCCTTTTTTTTTGGACTTTTCGCATGTGTCTGCTACGCAAGCTTATATTTGGCTTAGTAATGTCAATTCATATGCGTAAAGAGCCTAAAAAATGGCATTTTTGAATCTCATTTAGCTTCTAATATTATAAAAAAGTTTTTTTAAGCTCTTGTTCTTAAGACATCACCTAAAACTAAAGCGCAGTTGGATTAACATAAAGCGGTAGGTTGTGTGACCATGTATTATCATATTGATTATAATAGCCTCTCTCATACATGCAACATAAAACATAAGTTAATGGCTTAAATCTTGTCCTTTTAATTATTTCACTTACGTGATTTGCTTATCATATTGATTATAAGACCAGTTGTTGTGGTCGTTAGAAAATCGGTTCTTTTCAATTAATTTTATGTTATTGTTATTTCTTCGTATGGTTTTTATAGTGATGAGCGGCAATTTTAGATTACATTTCTATGTTATTTGAGTGATAAAAAGAAGAGATATAGACTTGTGCATTAAACATTTGAGTGATAGATTCGATACTATGTGATGATTAAGCGCTTGGTTTTATCCTACAAATTGATAGAAAAGATAATTGGCTATGTTCACATTGAAAAATAGAGTGATATAAAATTTAAAGAGAGATTGGTGTCAGGTTTTAACAAAGATTAGTAAAAAGCAACTCAGGTTGTTTCCACATTAAATAGCTTATAACAAACACATTCAATGTAGTTTTACGTGAGATTGTTTAGATAACGAACACTTAATCTTAGTTATAAATCTATTATATGTTTGTTCTTTCACCTATGTGGGACAAAGTTATGAAACCAACACTCATTTCCTTCTTACTCACAAAAAATACCTGGCTACACTCCTTTGTGTTTGACGAGAGCAATTTGAAGCTTTTGTTATAATAAGTGTTCAACCTTTGTATTACGTTTAAGTGTCCATATTTGATTAAAACACTAATAAAACAAATATTGAGCAGTTAATTCTTAACAATTACATTACAACTATATTACTAAACGATTATATAACAATTAGCCAAAACAACAATCTTGACCGTCACAACTTTGATGTTCATGCTTTCCACAGCAAACGCGATAGGTACAAAGATCGTAGGCATGAAAACAACCAAGAAGTGCAAGACCTAAGGCGGTGTTCTATCTTATACTATGATCGAAAGTTTTGGTCTAATGGCAGTTTAAATATCTTGTAGTGACTAGCCTATAGCTTGATTCTTAACTGTACTTCGCATTGGTGTGCAAAATTCAATACGGAAAACTGAAATAAGACCAAACTGGATAATTGCATCTAGATGGTAAGGTTGTTTTGGTCCGTTTCAAAATCGGGTTGGATACGCACAAAAAAGGCTTGCAATTTATAAATGAGTTTTGGTCCGTTTCAAAAAAGGCTTGCAATTCAGACAAAATGCATTGAACACTTTATAAGAAAGTATTTCAAATACATTTCATCTTGAATTTCAATATAACTTCATAATTTTGCTTATAAACCTGTTGTATGTTTCTTCTTTCATCTATGTAGGACAAATTTATAAATCCAAAATTCATTTCCTTCTCACTCACAAAAAAAACTTCGCTACCCTCCTTTGTGTTTGGCGGTGAAATTATACATCAAATCCAACCAAATGAATCAATTCAACAATCTGTAACTTAAGTTCTAGCAAACTCAATAATTTTTTTTACATCTCAACAAAATCGTAATTTTTATTTATATACTAGTTACACTTTATATTACTAACTTTCAAATTTTGTTCTAATTCGCACACTCATAACTTTTTTTCTCATCCAACTTGTCTAGTCCAATAACTTGACCGAGCTCATATTTGGGTTTGGCCATGGTAATTAGCAGGCTCTCTATTACTTTTGACATTGCTTATTCCAACGTACTCTCCATTGTATTCAGTTGCAGCAACAAAGAAGTCATCGTATACAATTGTTGAAAAACATTAAAAATATATGGAAGTACGTGACGTGTACATATGTTATTTACTAAATTGTTTTGGAAAAAAGTTTTGCGAGTAAGTTATAAACAAAATGATGAAAAGATAATTGGATATGTTGAAATTGAACAAAGGCATTCACCCCAACAAAGGCATAATTAAAATTTCTTAGTCTTACAAAGGTTGATGAAAAAGATAATTGGCTTATGTTGAGATTGAAAAATAGAGTGGTCTAAACTTTAAAGCCAGATTGATGTGACGATTTGGTGTTAGGTTTTATTTGACAAAGATTAGTAAAAAGTTTCGTGGTTATTCTCACAATTAAGAGCTTATAACAAAGACATTTAATGTGAAAATAACAGCAAAACTTAAATAATAACCATTTAATTTTAGTTAAAAACAGCTTACTTGTTTGTTTATTCACCAATGTGGGACAAAGTCATAAATCCAACACTCATATCCTTCGTACTCACAAAAATACGTAGCGGATTGTGCACGTATTAATACAATTTTCTTTCTTTTTAATCTATTTTCTATAGACTCATTCTCATTTTTGACTACTTACTTGTCACCTTTATACCTGAAAACAAAAATGTAACATTTCATTGGAACAAACACAACAAATTTACTCATTGCTCATTTTTTGGTCTTATGCTGTTAAATTTGAGACATGTGACTTGACCATTGCCATTATGCGCCTAATCCTAAATCCATGTATAATAATGCAACATGCTAGCTGCTTTTTCTAGAACAAACAATTACAAATGAGTAACAACAAATAGAACTGAGCACGACACTAAAACCATTCGGCGTTACGACTGCACAAGATATGAAGGCTACAAAGATAGAAAATATCGATGGTGCAATAGCGAACAACTAATCAACTACGGTGTTTCAGCTTGTAGAGTGTGTTAGATTTTTGAGCGAGATAGCGTGGTCACTTTGCAGGTGCGTTTGTTTGTAACAAAGTTAATAAAAAGAACAAGCATTTGTTTGTCACAAAGTTTAAAAGATAAGAGATTTGGCTACGCACACATTGAAGAGTTTGTAACCACCACATCATAACCAACTACTAATGTGGGTTCATTCCTTGAATCTCTTCTTCATAGGTTATGTTTTGAAAATATAATTTGAGATCATCAAATCAAAATATTCGGAAATTTAAAATGTTCGGAAATCCATTTTGGCTCATATCCCAAATCGAAAATGCCTTATCATATTCTTTTATGTCAAACAACAAAGTCTAAATCTCTTGCACCTGTTGTGAGGAACAATTGGGTTTTGGTTATCCACGTCGAGCTGCGAGTAAAGTAGCTAGAAGATCTTGAGTTTAAATAGGAAGGAAGGAAACCAACATATGTAGGCTAGTTGATGTCTTCAACTTCCCTTTTGTTGGTTATTTTCTCATGTATCTATTACCAAAGCTCATATTCAGCTTAGTAAAGTAAATTCATATCGAAAAGAACCTTTAATAAGTGGCCTTTTGTATCTCATTTAGCTTCTAATACTATAACGAAGTTTGTTTTTTTTTGGCTTTTTGTTTTTTAAATTAAATTTAAACAATTCTTCTTGAGGCATAACTCAAGCTTAGAGATTAAAAAAACTAAACCATGATAACACCTAAAACTAAAGCTCAATCGAATTAACATATTGCGGGTGAAAACTAAAGCACAGTTGAATTAACATATCGCGGGTGAAGGTGTCGCGGATTGTGTGACAATGTCAAGACTACCATATGAAATGAGCATTTACAGCAAATTCTGGGGGCGTTTGGTTTGTTGTCATGAATCACAATGGATATGGGTATAGGTATAAGATGGAATGACAATGGATATACCATTACCATATCACTTGTTTGGTTGAGTAATAAGTAGGTATCAACTAACAGTAATCTTATCTTCATTATCCAAAGTTATTAAACAAAAATAAAAGAAGACAGGACATGATTTTCAACCAATCAACTAACAAAAACCTTATCTTCATCATCCAATCTTCATCTTTATTTCAAGTTTCAGATACACATAAAGATACTTTATCATCTTCATACTCACATGACACATGAGCTCTAAAGTTTATCACTTCATTTCATATAAAAAGATGATACGTGGAAGATAAACAGTTACACCCACATCCACACCCAGAATAAAATGCAAATTACAAGCAACAACCAACACTGTTGATCATTCAAAAGCATGAGATGTAAAAGGAGAAGAAAAGAAAGAAAAAAATCACTATGAAGAGACCCAAAATAAAATTTGATGATATGAGAAACGAGAAAATTTATGAGATGATATATAAGATGAAGCATTTTTATATAGTCAAGAAAGTGAAAAAAAAAAAAAGAAGAAGCTTGGTACTGAAATTTCATCATTATCGAGAGAACCAAGGAATGGTTTGTGGATACCAGCCCATCCACCTTGGTATGTGCAAACCTTCACCTGGTGGGTCTTGTCAAACCCATATATCCATAACAAACAAAAACAATGACTATGAAAGTCATACTTCCATACCCATATACCCATACCAAACGGCACCTTAATCTTTTTTGACACATGATGTTAGCAAGCAAAATCTGAACGTGCGTTATGATGTTCAATGAATGTTTTATCATAACAATCTTAATCCTACTAGAGTTGGCGTACATCGAGAATGTAAATCTTGTTCAACTAAGGCGAGTACAATATTTGTTCAAGCTCAAGATCCAGCTAAGGTAAGAGCGAAATTACAAAACGCACTTGATGAACACAAAGGCGTGTGGTAGGGTGTTTTGATGAGTAAGAAGGAAATGAGCGTTAGATTTTTGAGTTTGCCCCAAATTTGTTCACGTTCAAAACAAATTTAAACCCAAATTAGACTGCAAACCAAACTCCAACTTTGAGCTAAGATAAACATAAAGTTCATTATATACAAAATCATTTCATTCAAATGTAAAGGTTTAGAGACTCTAAATAATTAGTTAAGTTTTAGAGGTTAAATTTTATCGTTCAACAAAATCATCATTATTAACTACACTCTAAGAATATTATAATCGATATATAACTCTAAATATATAAAGTACATGTATCAAGTATCATCTCGCATTTTGTAATTCATGTTCATAATAGCCTCTCATACATGCCACATAAAACATAAGTCAATGGCTTAAATCTTGTCCTTATCCTTTTAATTATGTTAGCTACATGATTTGCTTCTCATATGAGTTCTTTTTAATTAATTTTATGTTATTGTTATTACAATAAATGGTTTTTATAGTGATAAGCGATGAACTTTAGCTTATGGTTACATTTACATGTTATGTTATTTGAGTGATATAAAAGAATAAGAGATTTAGACTTGTGTGATAGATTCAATATTGTGTGATGATTAAATGATTGGTTCTATCCTACAAAGATCGATGAAAAGATAATTCGTGTTAAGTTTAGTTTTATTTGACAAAGATTGATGAAAAGATAATTCGTGTTAAGTTTAGTTTTATTTGACAAAGATTGATGAAAAGATAATTCGTGTTAAGTTTTATTTGACAAAGATTAGTAAAAAGTTATTACAGGTAATTCTCATATTGAGGAGCTTATAACATAGACATTTAATATGAAAACATGTGTAATAACTTAAAAAATAACTACTTTATCTTAGTTATAAATCTCTTACATGTTTCTTCTTTCACCTATGTGGGATAAAGTCGCAAATCCAACACTCATTTACTTCTTACTCACAAAAATATGTTAACAGCGACAACTCATTCCTTAAATGAAAACTATAACCAAACAATGGCCAAAACAACCTATGTTAACCGTCACATTTTTTATGCGCATGATTTTCCTAGCAAATACGATACCGGGTGGTCGTACTAAGAAAAAATACGTGAAAACAACTAGGAAGTGCAAGAGCTAGGAAGGTACTGTGTCGAAGAAAATAATCGAAAAGTTGGGTCTAATGGTTTAAAGTTTGTGGAAGTTGTTAAGGCTGAGAGTCAAGTGGTGTCCGGGACTAAATATTATTTGACAATTAAAGCAATAAGTTCGAAAGGTGGAGAGAATACCTTTTTTATGCTGAAATTGTGGAAAAACTATGGGTGCATTCACCTTACTTTTCGACCGGAAAAGGGTTCAAGTAGATTTACAAAGTCTTACTATTTCGGCTCTACAAGAACGCTTGTCTTTAAACAGTTGAGTATGTTTTTAATCTATGTTATGTTGTTAATTGTGGAGATGTGAATAGTTATGCGTGCAATCAAGGTCTTATAAATGAATTATGTATGAAGTAAGAACTTTGAGCTTGTTATAACTTATAAGTTTGAAAGTTGTAGCCCACTATCTATAGGATACAGGAAAACAAGAATAGATTCATTCGGAAAGGATATATGTAGGAATGTTTGATTTAGGCATTTAGCTTATATAGGGTGCTTATTGGCTTATTTCAGTTTCAAAACATAACAAGTCCAATAAATGGAGTTTAAACGTTAAGACTTATTTTTGGCTTATTTATGTAAGAATCTTTTTTCCTAGCTGATTGAAACATTTCTCTATTGACGTTGCCTCTTGGAAACAAAGGATATTACCCAAGTATTGTACCGATTAGTCAATATTTTGCAAGTTAAATCGATACTAATCATGATAACAAACGCGCGATCAAAATATACACAAATTAAAAAAGAGTTGGCACTTGGCAACAGGGGCGTGCAACAAAAAGGATATCAAAATATGACCAAACTAAAACCAAAGTTTTAACAATATTAGAACCAAGAATCAAACCAGGGAGTATCGGTTTTAGTTTGTTAATTTTCAAAACAAATTTAAACTCGAATTAGACCGCAAACCAAATTCTAACTTTGAGCTTATAGTTACATGTTATTTGAGTGATAACAAAAGATATATAGACTTGTACGATAGATTCGATACTATGTGATGATTATATGTTTGGTCAAATCCTACAAAGATTGATGAAAAGATAATTGATGAGGTATAAACTTTAGTGAATTTGATATGACGGTGTTAGGTTTTATTTACAAAAAGAAAACCAAATAATAAGCACATCATACTGAAGAGTTTATAACAAACACAATGTGCTTATCAGAAAGTTGACTTATATAATAACTTCATAGTCTTGTTTATAAATCTGTTACATGTTTGTTCCATCACCTATGTTGGAAAAAGTCACAAATCCATACTCATTTCCTTCCTAATCACAAAAATACTGGCTAGTCACTCCTTTGTGTTTGACGACGAGCAATTTATTAAGTGTCCGTATTTTATTAAAACACTAATAAAACAAGTATTTATCAGTTAAACTTTTCTTCTCCGTGTTTAAAACATCTTAATCTCTTCTTAAAATGCTAACGCAAAGCTAGTACTTAACAATAGGGGTGTGCAACAACACGAAATAAAATCGTGACCAAGCCAAAATCAAAGTTTTAACAATATTAGCACCGAGAATCAAACCAAAAGAGTATCAATTTGGTTCGTGTTGAAAGCAAATCCGAACCTAAATTAGACCGTGGACCAAACTCAGACTTTGAGCTTAAGATAAGTACAACGTTTGGTTTACACTTTCCACCATAAGCTTACATTAGAACATAAAGGTTGTTCGGACCAAACCAAATTATAAATTTTTTTTGAAGACTATATAGTAGTAGCTTATTAAGAATTTAAGTTTTAACATTTCAACGAAGTCATTAATTAGTGGTACCGATCCCGTACCGAATTAGTGGTACTGATTTTTTCCCGAGCATAAGTGGTACCGGTACCGTATCGAACGGGATTCGGACACCGATACGGTATCGGAAATCGGGTTTTCTCCGCTTTTTGAATTTCGATTGGGTACCGTCCGTGCAATTAGTGGTTCGATTTTTCACCTTATTTCGTAGTCCCGATACGTACCGAGAATCAAACCAAAAGAGTATCCTTTGGTTCACGTTGAAAGAAAATTTATACCTAAATTAGACCGTGAACCAAACTCAGAAACCTCTATAAATATTTGAAGTACACGTACCATCAACACGTATTCTGTGATTCATGTTCCTAATAGCCTAATAGGTATGGCATAAAACATAAGTTTTTAGAGGTTAATTTTTAACGTTTCAACAAAATCACCATTGTTAACTACTACATTATAAGAATATTGTACACGATATATAAAACTCAAAATATTATTTAAAGTACATGTATAAGTAATTTATGTTCCTAATAGCCTCGTACATGCCTTAAATCTAGTCCCTGTCCTTTTAATTATGTTAGTTACATGATTTGCTTCACACATCGATTACGAGACCGGTTGTTGTGGTGGTTAGAAAATCGGTTATTTTAATTATTTTATGTTGTTGTTATTACTTCAAATGGTTTTTATAGTGATGAGCGACAAACTTTAGCTTGTGCAAATTACTATGTGATGATGAATGCTTGGGGTTATCCTACGAAGATCTATGAAAAGATAATCGATTATGTTCATATTAAGACAGAGAGTGGTGAAATTTAAAGATAGATTGAACAAAGATTAGTAAAAAGATTGGTGTTAGGTTCTATTTGAAAAAGATTAGTAAAACAAATATTAGTAAAAAGATTGATGTTAGGTTCTAGTTGAAAAAGATTAGTAAAAAGTAGCATGTTATTCCCACATTGAAGAGCTTCTTACAAAGCCATTTAATGTAGGAGTTTTCACACTAATTTATTTAACATCTATTTAATCTTAGTTATAAACCTTTTCTATGTTTGTTCCATTGTCTATGTGGGACAAAGTCACAAATTCAACACTCATTTCCTTCCTACCCCTTGTGGATTCTGATACTTAAGAGTTTTCTTTCCCTGAGTATGAGATGTCGGAAGGAACAAATATGTTGATATAAGTATTTAAGCTCGAAGACAAAGAGATATTGGTTCATATGATAAAAGGTTGTGTGATCTACTTCTATTTATCAATTCTTAAAATTTGATTGCAAAAGGTTAGCATGCACGTCAATTCAATCAACTATAACTAAAACAAAGTTGTAACAATACTAGAAAACTATATCAAACCACAAAGTATTAAGTGTGTTTTGTTTGACAAAACCATAATTGGCTACGCCCACATTGAAAAATAGAATGATACAAGCCTGAATTATAAATTCGATATGACGATTAAGTGTCAGGTTTTGTTTGACAAAGATCAACAAAAAGATAATTGACTACGCCCACATCATAGAGTTTATGACAAAGTCGTTTGATGTACATGTTCTTGTTTAATATCTTATGGTTGCACTTTATTTGAGTTTATAATAGAGCGATATAAATTCGATAGGGTCCATATTATGTGATGGTTAAATGGTACAAACATCAATATAAACTTATAAAGATAAAAAAAATAATTGTTGTGCTTACTAATCATGCCTAAAAATGTATCTAATGATTTGATTGATTGATTTCAAAAAAAATGATTGGTGAAAATTTGGAGAGAGAAAATACATAATAGAAATGTACAAGTGATTTATGCATTAGACATATATTTAGACATGTGTTGTAGGTCTAAATAGCACTACTAAGAAGATAATTGGCTTTGACTATCGACATGAGTGATATAAACTTTGAAAGTGCAATGATAGTCCTCGTTTTAAAGTTTGGATTGCATTTTTGGTCCCTAATCGGTGTGAAATGACCAAATTACCCTTGTCTTCTCTAAATAAGACAAAGGGTATTTTAGTCATTTCACTTTATCCATGGATCAAAATTGCAATTCAAACTTTAAAATGTAGACTATTATTGCACTTTTAAAATTTTAGGGACCAAACCTACAATTTAACCATACCACAGAGACCAAAAATACAATTAACTCTTTGAAAAAGGTCAACAAAAACTAACTCAAGTATTACGCAGATTAAAGAGTTAATGTGCAAACATGAAGAGTTAGTTGTTAATTTACTTCATAATCATGGTTATAAACTTCTCACACGTTTGTTCTTTCAATAGTGTGGGTGAAAGTGACAAATCAAACACTCATTTACTTCTTACTCACAAAAAAAAAACTTGGCTACACTCTTTTGTGTTTGAGGATGAGCAATTTGAAGCTTTTCGTGATAAGTGTACCAACTTTTTTATTATGTTTAAGTCTCCATATTTGATTATAAACACTAGTAATAAAATAAATATTGGTCGGTCAAAATGCGATAAGCCGTCAAAACATAACAAGCCCGATAAATGGAGTTTTAACGCAAGACTTATTTTGGGCTTATTTATGTTAGATATTTTTTCTTCTAGCTGTATGAAACATCTTAAGCCTTTCTTAAAATGCTAATCCAAACACCCCATAATACCATTTTGTGCAAGTTGTAAAAAACATAGACGATCAAGCTTATATAGTTTGTAACTACGTGATGTGGTACTTTGTTTGAGATATCGAGTAAGGAATTGTCTCTTGGTGACAAAGAATTTTATCTAAACATTGTAACTTATAAGTCAATATTTTTCAACTTAAACCGATACTAATCATGATACCTCACACAGAATCGAAATATAGACAAACTAAAACAAAGTTAGTACCCTGTATTTGATAATAAAATATGGGTGTGCAACCACTCAAAACCAAATATCCTTTCATTCAAATATTAAGGTTGTTTGGAGTTGGAGACAACCAAACTAAATTTAGTTGCTTGGAGACTGTAAATAATGAGCACCTTCGAAGAGGTTAAGTTTTGTTGTTTCAATAAAATCATCATTGTTAGTTACATGATTTGCTTCTCATATTAGTTAGGAGACTGGTTGGTGTGGTCGCTAGATTATCGGTTTCTTTTTTAATTAATTTTATATTATTGGTTAGTACCTTAAATGATATTTTTATTGATGAGCCAGGACTTTAGCTTATAGTTACGTAACATTTATGTGAGTGATAAAAAAAGATTCGATACATTGATAAATGCCTCGTCCTATCCTATAAAGATTGATGAACAGATAATTGGCTACACCTACATAATATCAAAGCCGTTTTTTGAGAATATATAAGGTGAGCAACCGTTCAGGACTTTAAGTATTTTGAGGCTTCAAAATTTGTCTTGTTAACAACTATATGCATGTATACCATATTTTTCACAAAAAAAAATATTTATATGAGAATTTATGTTAAATGAGTAATATGTTAAACATTTAGATAATTAATTACGTTATATCTTATAAACAGTGTCACTTTATATATACGTTATTTCTCAACATGCCTCATCATATAATTTCGTTCAAATCCTCAAAAGTATCGAAAATTCGGTGAGTGCCCTGGCCTACATTGATAAATAGATAGATTGATATGAAGATTAGGTGTTAGGTTCAATTTAAAAAGGATTAACTAAAATAAATCAAGTAACACACACATTAAATAGTTACTTAATGTAAGTATTACAAGACCTAATTATTTGATAAATAGATAGATTGATATGAAGATTAGGTGTTAGGTTCAATTTAAAAAAGATTAACTAAAATAAATCAAGTAACACACACATTAAAGAGTTACTTAATGTAAGTATTACAAGACCTAATTATTTGATAATTTCATAATCTTGTTTATAAATATCTTACATTTCTGTTCATGCACCTATGTGGGACAAAGTCACAAACCCAACACTCATTTCCGTCTTACTCACAATAGTAATTGGCTACACTCTTTTGTGTTGACGATGAGCAATCTGAAGCTTTTCGTAATAGGTTCTCAAACTTTTTAATTATACTTAAGTGACCATATCTGATTAAAACACTAATAGAATAAATATAGATCGGTTAATTCTTACTTAACAATTACATAACAACTATATTACTTAATGATTATATAACCAATGGCCAAACCAACAATCTTAACCGTAACAACTTTGATGTGCATGTTTTTCCTAGCAAACGTGATACTGTGTGGTCGTACAAACATTACCGACGTGAAGAACAACAAAGAAGTGCAAGAACTAGGACGGGTTTTCTATTGAAGCGTATAAGTTTGTGGAAGTTGTTAAGGCTGTGAGTCAAATGGTGTCCGGTACAAAATATTATTTGAAAATTGGAGCAAAAGGTGCCTATAGTAAGTTTTTTTATGCTGAAGGTATGGTGAAACCGTGGTTGCATTATAAAGAGTTGTTTACTTTTCAACCCAGAGTTGGGAGCAAGTGTGATACGCGCCAATTTGGATTCCACTGATAAGCTAAACCATCAGTGGAAACCATCAGTGGAAACCATTGCTAAGCCAAAAGTTAGTTATAACTTTTGGCGGGAAAAGTCTGTTTACTCCTTCCTCCTATTTCTCCTTCCTCCCAACTGTATAAATACTCTTTCCCATTTCATTTGTAATTCATTCACGAAAAGACTTGTAATATTCCTCTCTCTTAATTTCATTACAAACTAAGTGAATCATTTGATTACAAATACGGTTTCATTTCTTCTTATGTGATCCCCTGTTTGTTTTCATCAACAACTACATTTCATAACTGATTTCTAGTTGTTTACAATTTGGTATACATCAAGTGGTATTCAGAGCCCTTTTCTGGCACCATATTATCTTCAAGAGTGTTATATTGGCATTCTTGATTTTCCGGTTATCTTCTCCGTTTCAATTCCGGCAAGAAACATTTATCTTTCCGGCAAATTTCGTTATTACGGGTTAAATTCTTGGTCGATTATTGTTCAATTTGGGTCAAGAAACAGTTACTTTAGTCAAGATTCTTCTTGGGTTGTGAATTCAGTTGCTTAACCTTATAGTACACTTTTGGTCATCAATGGCGGTTGCAGCTATGATGTTGGCTGAGTTGTCTATGGAAGATTTTTTTGCAAGATATGGTACAGTTCAAGAGTATTATGAATCACTTACTTCAGCGTTTATTAAAGAGGGTTTGAAGGAACGGTATCTAGTAAACTATTTTGTACGTGGGTTGCCATCTCAAATTAGTTATGAGTTTCAATTTTTTCCACCCAAAACCATCTCAGATGCATGTCATTTGGCAAAATTGGAAGAAAAAAAGTACCACCTAATCAATGGAAAAACTTATCCACCATCACTTGTTAGTTCACATTCTAAAGATTTAAGTGGACTCACGAACAATACAAGAGATTCATTTGATTTGGGTTATGGTGTTTCAAAAAAGGAAGAGTTAGTTGCAAATGGCTGGAACAATCAAGAAAGTTCATTGACCATGTCAACAACTATTGGGAGTAAGTTGGGATGTCCACTGGTTAATATTCATACGTATAGTGTGACTTCTGGGTAAATTAGAGAACGAAATAGTGGAATTGATAATGGTATAACTGATGCATACAAAGTGTTCGATAAAAGCATACCGAAAAACTTCCCAAACAAGAAGGCTCGATTAGTGGTAAAAGCGATTGTGTGGAAGAAAATGTAAAGGGTAAAGTAACGATCGTGTGGAGTTGGTTGTTCTTGATGAACTTTGTGAAAAGAATGTTGAGGATTTGGGAATGAAATCAAAGAAGTTGATTGAATTGGATGACAAAAAAATGGTACAGTGAGTCTTGATAGTTTTGAAGATGTTGATAGGGGTGGTTATGATATTCAACTAACAACCGATGTTGGAGACAAGGAAAAGTTTGAGGAGCATAGTGTCAAGGATAGTGGAAATGAGGGTGTGGCCATGGAGTGTAATGATGGTATGAGTAAGAAATATGAGACATCAAAGCTTGATGAAATGTTAATTGCTGATATGGAGAAAATATTCTCAAAAGATATCAAGGTTAATAGCGAGAATGTGGTGGTTTTAGATAGTACTACAAGGAAGAAAATGAGTAAGATACAATGTAAAGTTGTAAAAGGTAAATGTAGCAGCTTGGTAGAAAATAAAGATGAGTATGGCATAGATCAAAATATGAGTAAAGAGGATAATGATCTTATTTTAAGCGACTTGGTGTTGAGAACATACTGTGATCAAAAGTGTTTTGAAGGTTGGGTAGATGGGTATAAAAGTTTTGGTGTGGCTACTTATGCATCGATGTGATTACTTGTGATGATCGGTTGTATAAGCAGGTTGAAGGCAAAGCAAGTTAAAATGAAGATGAGTGATAGAAAAGTTGTTGAAAAGAATGAAGATAAGGGTACAAAGGAGGCAACTTTTAATTGCTTAATATTTGATACATGGAAGGGGTGAAAAGAAAATGAAACACAATACGACTAAAATGGTTTGTTCATGGTGGGTGAACAAGCGAAAAGGAATAAGGCTCGTCCATGGTGGCGGGACAAACAAAGAAAGAATATGGGCAAAATGAGTTTGAGTTGGTACTTAATGCAAAGAGAGGTGTGAAAAGGAAATTGACATGTGAAATGGCCAAAAGGAAAAAGGGAGTTGTGGGATGTTTCATGGTTACTCAAAAATTTGTTTACTTAGTACAATGTTTTGATCAAGATGGGTTATACACTAGCGATTGAGTAGGGTAACTGGAAATGGTTTGAAGACCAAAATCATCAAGACTAGTGTGCATTTTGATTATTTTGAGGTTTTACGGTTGCAACCGGTAGATTCTTGGAAGAATGGCATGGTTACTACGGGGGTTATTCTTGGCATGGTGTTATTGGTGGATCGATCACTTTTGATTTACGGTGTTAATGATGGATCAGCTCGAGTTTTGACACTTCTGATGGTGTTTGTTTTGAAGTGTGGACTGTTTGTTTCATTTCATTCATGGAAGAATAGATCAACAAAGGTGGCATCTAAATACTGTTTAGTTTATGTTCATCAGCCTGCACACTTGGTGACATGTTGGAATATTCATCAGCTTATCCACTTGATGACATTCATCGAGGATATATTATATGTTAGTTGGTCTGAAGGAACAAGTGAACAAGACATGTGGTAACTCTTGGAATTGCGAAGTTGTTTGCGACAATTGTCGGTGGTGATATTCCACTTAAGGGGTGTTTGGGCTCAAGATTCTTACTAGCATTAGGAGTGTTTTGTTTCAATTCAGCGAAATGGGTCAGTTTTGTATGTTACTTAGAAGCCTATTGAAGAAGTACCCTGGGTTTGATCAAGAGGAAGCAACTGAAGATGCTATTTGACTGTGGAAAGTCAAATGTTAAGGGGAAGGGTTTGATACGCGCCAATTTGGATTCCACTGATAAGCTAAACCATCAGTGGAAACCATTGCTAAGCCAAAAGTTAGTTATAACTTTTGGCGGGAAAAGTATGTTTACTCCTTCCTCCTATTTCTCCTTCCTCCCAACTGTATAAATACTCTTTCCCATTTCATTTGTAATTCATTCACGAAAAGACTTGTAATATTCCTCTCTCTTAATTCCATTACAAACTAAGTGAATCATTTGATTACAAATACAGTTTCATTTCTTCTTATGTGATCCCCTGTTTGTTTTCATCAACAACTACATTTCATAACTGATTTCTAGTTGTTTACAATTTGGTATACATCAAAGTGATGCTTTTTTGTTTGTTTTAATGTTGATTGTGGGGATCTGTTTGGTAGTTATTGTTTTGTAACCTGATTTTTATCAATTGAATATGTGGATCTATATCGTAAGTTTGATATGGAGGAACACCTAATAGCTCCGTTCTGATTTCTGGGTGGATTTATGCACCTATGTGCAAATTGTATATGGAACACTTAATAGCAAACATGTATAGTTTGAAACACAACTTGACTCAAGTTAGGGACTTATGAGCCATTGGATTTAAACCAATGGTTCAAATCAAAATATTGATTTGAGCCATTAGATTAAATCTAAAGGCTTACAATCGTCTAACTTGAGTCAAGTTGTGTTATACAACTTGAGAGGATCTTGACCCGTTTTAAACTTATTCGAAGCTTGAACATGAATGAATTGTTCTTAATTTATCACCCACTTTAAACTCATATTTTGGTCTGGTAATTTGGCCACGTTACGTTACTGTTCTGATGAACACGTATCATATTGTTGTTGGACATGCAAATTAGGTCCCTGAATTGTTGGACTTATTATGTTTAAGCCCCTGAACTTTTTACTTATGAGGATCAATACATTCTTCTTTTTATAATATTTTGAACTTTTTCCGCTATACATACTTTTTGGCCTATTAACCAGGACGCGTTCTTTCCTTTATGACTCCGGCGAACGACTTTTTTTTATTTTTATTTTTATTTATTATTATGATTATTATTATTATTATTATTATTTTTGCGTGTGTGAGTGCATTGTGAGATATGTTTGTGCTTAAAGTGGGGTATATTTGTGTTTATGTGTGATATGTTTGTGTGATGAAGTTGTGGTTGGTGTTCGTCGGTTCGATTATTGGTTGTTTGATTTACTCAGCTAGAAAATTTTTTAGGTAAATCGAAAACGGAACTGAACCGAAATCAAATCGAATCAAACCGAAGAAAAAACTGGAGATGAATTCGATTACATTTTCGTGTTGACCCAAATAACCCGAATTTCTTTTCCTTTAATTATGTAGATTTTTAGCACAAAAACCTAATTTCTTTTCTTCTAATTATGTAGATTTTTAGCACAAAAACCTTTTTCAAGCTTGAAAAGAGTTTTATTGTTTTTTATATAAATTTACAAATATATATATATATATATGTTGGTGGTTATTCGTCCCAAATCGGGGTGTAGATAATCAACTTGAGAAACTATCAACTGTTTCGTGAGAAACAAACAATGGTCGTGATGTGAGATACCACCGGTGGTTACGGATATCACTTGGAATCGTGTGATCACTTTCCAAAGTAAACTATTCGACCCTAATGCACGGGTATCACGAATATCTACTTGGATAAGACCAAATGCGGTTAGAGAATTAGGCACAATTCTTTAACCCTTGCGCTTATAAGTGTTTAGTGTTTTCTGTTTGTTTTTCATGCATGTTCGGATCTCCTATTTATAGGAGGTTACTCTTGACCGTTCAATGGAATTATGAGTATTAATCGGCCCATTAATAGCCTCATAATTATCCCATTATAGCCGTTAGTGGTTACATGACCAATTAAGCGTGGTCATAATGATGCGATTATGCTTGTCATTTATCGATGCTTATATCGATTACTTTTATAGTGCTTTCGGTGGTTACACCGCCCGATTAGAACGCCAACGCTTGATGTAAACACAACTTGGTGAGATACCACCGGTGGAAACACCGCCGGTGGAAACAACGATCCTGGCGGCAATCTTGCTTGATGGAAACACCGATAATCGGTGTTAACCACAACATACTTTCACCAAGCACTACCAAATCATACCACTATTAGAGTAAGGGTGTTCATGGACCTTATGGGTGTACACTCCGTACCTCCTAACCCATTATAAGGTGTGAACCATCCCACAAGTGCACTAAATTTTCCAACAATCCTCCCAATTTAGTTCACTCCCTTTGCATGTAAAATAAACATCAAGCAAAACATGTGCATAAGCGAAAATGTCACGAGTTGAATTTCCATCTTAGTAATTACCGTTCAAATATTCGAGAATCGGGTGTTCTAAAATTGAACCCTTCAACCCATTTGAATACGAAGATAACTACACACAAGTTTTCAAACACTTAAAAGCTCCCGACACTATACAAGCCATGTGTCCATATCCAAATTCATAAATGTTGTAAAAGCTAAAGTCCAAAAGCTTCAAGCGGCAAAACTTCAACATTTACATAGGCGGTTCCTCTTTATTCATGCTCTGCCAAGCACTTTTCAAAGATAAGTTAACCATTAAGTAAAGACTTCATCCTCCTTTCGGCGAGTTCGAGCACAACCTTGGGATGTAAAATAAACATGTGCTCCAGTCCACTGAATATTCGACTTTCCACATTGAACTCGGCTCCTAAGTTTCCTCGGGAGGAGTTGGGTGTCCTAGCATTCGGTGACTAAGTTGGACTTAAACCCATCCCTTTAGCGACTTTATAACCAAGTCTCTAGCCGATCCCTTCGTCAAGTGATCGGCTAAGTTACATTGAGATCTAACAAACTCTATAGATACCACCCCATTCATGATAAGCTCACGAATCATGCTATGCACGACCCCTAGTGTCTAGACTTACCATTGTACATCGGCTATAAGCCCCAGCCAATGTATTTGCACTATCACAATCGGATAGAAATGGGTGCTATAGGTTTAGGCCACAATGGAATCTCAAAACAAGTTTTCAACCATTGACTTCTTTACCGGTTGCTAAAGCCACAAATTCAGATTCCATTGTTGAGCTGGTGATGCAAGTTTGCTTCTTGGATGCCCAAGAAATTGCACCTCCACTAGTAGAATACCCGACCATGGTAGCGAATTGTCTTGATGTTCTTGATCCAACTTGCATCGGTGTAACCTTCCAACATCGATGGGTAACCGTATATGAGAGACTATAATCCATAGTTCTCTTCAAATACTTGATGCCCTTTGAGCGCTTGCGATTGATGAGCACTAGGATTACTAGTATACCGCTCAATTTTCCCACTGCAAAGCCAATATCGGGCCTTATACGGTCATGGCTTACATCGGCGACCAATTACCTAGAATACTCAAGTTGAGATACAACCTTGCCATGATTAGGCATTAACTTCTCACAAGTATCCATAGGTGTACTCACTTTGAGTACAATCAAAGTAATTAATTTCCTCGGCCTTCTCAATATAATGAGGCGAGAGATAGAAATTCTTTTACTTTCATGTTTAATCCTAATACCAAGGATAACATCGCCTCCCCATGTCCTTCATGGAGAACCTTGATGACAAAATTCCTTTGTCGAGTCAACTGATTTTGGTCGGTGCAAAGATCAACATGTCATCAACATATAGACAAATGATGACTCCTTTACAGTTCATCAAATTTGCTATATACGCATTTGTCGACTTGGTTAAGAACATAACCACTAGACAAAACCACATCATCAAATTTTTGATGCCATTGCTTAGGTGCTGCTTGATCCATAAAGAGACTTAATCGGTTTACACACCTTGTTTTCATTTCCGAGCAAGATGAAGCCACGAGGTTGGTTCATATAAACCTCTCTTCGATTCACCATTCAAGAAAGTCGTCTTCACATCCATCGATGAATAATCAGTTGTGAATAGATGCCATAGCAATCGGCGATCTTATGGTATGCGATCTGAGCCACGGGGCATAAGTATCAAAATAGTCTATCCATGACTTTTGTTTAAAGCCACATGATGAGTGTCAAATACTCATCATTTTGTACCATTTAGAATGCCAAAACATCAAAAACACTCGAAATGAATCAAAATGATGAAAATATCACAAATAAGTGTTTTATGCGTTTTAAATGCAAAATATCAAAATCGGATGAAAAGCGTATCAAGTTTGCATAATTGGCGCTTTTAGTCCCTCAAGTTTCAAAAGTTGTCAAAAACAGGCCCTGGTAAATCAAAAATAAAGAAAATGTTATTTAAAGTCCCTAGGATTCATGAGTTGTCAAATTTGATCTTTAAAATTTAAAATTGCAAAATGACAACTTTAGTCCTCAACTTTACAAAAGTGTCAAAAATAGTCCTTGGATATTTAAAATGTAAAATAATCAAATATGGTCCTTGTACTATTAAAGTTTGTCAAGTTTAGTCCTTGTGATAACTTTGGAGAAATAGCGGTTTGGTCCTCAGTTTGCGAAATTACAACTATGGTCCTTATGTATTTAACAAACCAAATGGACCCCTTGTAATATTAAAACCCACCAAATCAAAAGACCCACCTTGAATTAACCTTGACCCCCATTTTGGACCCCCACTTATTAATATCTGGTCAAATTTGGTCAAACGCGCCTAAAACCACACCTACTGTACATCCCCTTCCTCACGCCTGTAAAACCAAAACCAGGGTGGTTTTTCACCACCACCTCATCACCCAGTTGTCTAAAACACTCATCACCTCCCTTCCACCTATATACCATTCATCGAGCAATAAATGCTTCCCCACCATACTGCAGTTTCATTGTTACACTCACAACCCCTGTTTTGCTTCCACATAACACCAAATCCATTAAAACTTCACCTTTTGTGTCCCCTACACTCCACAATATACCAAAGTTCTTTAATTGCTCTAAACTGTCTCAAGCAACCGTGTACACTTTTGGCGTAAAAAGTAAATTTTAAGGCTAGGATGACTTTGATCGCATCAATGGCCAAGATTTGAAGTGGGAAGATTCAGAGGCATGTGAGAAGTCCGAAGATCATTATAAAGAGGAGGAGATGCAATGTATATATCTATCTAGTATAATTTTATTTTATGTATGTCGAATTAATTAAGTTTCAATTTCGATTGTAATGTTAAGCTTTCAAATCTTGTTTTAGCAATTTCGATGTATTGTTAAACTTTTCAAGTATCAATTTCAAGTTTAAATCATATTTCAGTTTATGCAATTTTCCTAATTCAAATTCTCAAAATCTGTCAATGTTGTTGTTAGTTGTTATTAAGGACTGATAAGCCCACATAAGCTCCTAGATAGCTTATTTAAGCTATTAGAAACTCTTAAAATTCAGTTTAGAAACAAAAAGCAAAAATTCATAAAAATCAAGAAAAATTAGTTAAAAATAAAAAAGCAATGAAAATGGTGATCAAAGCTGGAGCAGGGTTAATAAAGGATTGCCTTTGGGTTTAGTGCTTATTGGGAAGCTATAGGATGTGTTTGTGTGCCTCAGTTCTCAGTCTTGTGCTTGGATCCAATTTGTAAGCCTTTTGATCTAATTTGGCATTTCACTGTTTAAGTGTTCATAAGCTTAAATCTCTGTGTATTTATGTTCATTAGTTGTAGTTAAGCATAATCAAACAATAAAAACAGTCACTTGTTCTTTTTAATTTGTAGTTAATAAAAATCTTATTTTAAGCAATCAAAATAGCATAAGTGGAATCTCTTGGTTTCATGTTGTTAGTATTATTGTTTAATGCTTATTTAGCTTTAATATATGATATTATAAGGTGCGTAATCATTGGCATGGTCTTAATCTATGTTTTGCTTTGAAAATCTCAAAACAATCTAGTTAAAGGGTTGTTTGGTTTAACTTGTTTAACATGTTGAAGGTTGTTTAAGCCTTTGTCCTTGGTTTTATCATCATACTTGGTCTTAATAACCCACAACAACAAAGAAAACGGTCCTTATTTAGTAAAAAGTCAAAATATTTTGTAATCTCACCTTTTTAGTTCACTGTTTATGTTATAAAAATCATCATATTAGCTTAAAACTTGTTAACCTAGCTTAATTTAATCTTATTATAGCTTAATATATCATAATCAGTAAGTGGTATTGATTTAAACTTCATCAAAGTCAACTTAGTTCATTTTCTTAAAAGTCAAAACATGCCTTGTGCAGTTGAGCCTTTCACTTTCACAAGCTCACACAGCTCATCGATTAGCTTTAGCTTGTGATTCTTGGTTCTTTGGAAAGCTAACCTAGCCATCTTTAAGTCCCAAGCTTAGTATTTCATTTTGCGACTTATTTAATAAAATTTGCACATAGCTAGTTTGTCCCATTTGATTCGAAGATACTTCGAGTCATTACTCGATGTTTACAGTTTTTCTCAAGCTCACCATAAGCTCATTAGTCATCACCACGGTGAGCTTTAGCTTTTGGAAAGTCGAGTTGGTCAACTTATTAGTTTCGTGCTTATTTTATTTCTTAGCTTATTTCGATTGCTTAAATATAAGCTTAAAGTTGCCTAGAAACTTAAAAGTGTCATGTGCAACCGCTAAGTTTAAGCTTATTTGATATTGTTCGATGCTTATTTCTTATTAAATGTGCTTTTAGGTTGTTAATTTAGCTTATTACAAGTTATTTAGCTTATTTCCAGTTTCCTTTTGCTTATTGAATAACTTATTGGCCACTTGGCTTAATACTTTTGCTTATTTCCAATTCTTGTTCAACTGTTAAGAAAAATAAGCTCAAACTGAGCTTATTAGTAGATTTCATAAAAAGTTTCAGTTTTATAAATTGCTTATCTCAGTGTGCTTATTCATTTTCAAAAGAAAAATCAAAAATAAATAGTTTGCAAAAGTCATTCTTTGGGATTGAACCACAGCCACCCATCTCACCACACACACACCATACCAACCGCCTTGGGTCTTTTCTTGGTTTAACTTTGCGTTTTAATATATACCCGTTTGTCCATTTAAGCTTATTCATTATTTAGCTTATTTCCACTTATTCAAATAAGCTCTTACAACTTTTGTATTTTTCTTAGCTTTGTTTTAGTATAAAGTATTTTATAAAAAGTTTGATTTTTACGAATAGTTTTAGTATTTTTAAACATTTAATTAGTTTAAAAGAGTATTTAATTTATAATAAAAATATAAAGTCAAAAAATACAATTCTTTTTCTAAAATTTTCTTTTGTCATTTAGTAAGTAATAAAATTGTTTTTACATTAGTAGGATTTTATTTCACAAATTTTACGTTTTTTACTTGCGCTTTCGTAATTTTATACATAACGCACGTTTTCATTCTAGGTCGCGTTTTAGATAATTTAAGTTTACGTTTTAATTAAAATAGTTTATTTAAGTTATTTTGTTTTATAAATCAGAAAAAACATCACTTTAAATATAGTGATAGCGTTTATTTAATATAATTTAGCTTTTTAATTTTTTTTAATTTGCATTTAAGCCCCTGTAATTTACAAAACTTTTTCTTTAGGTATAAATAATCCAAGATCCTTACTGATCACTATCCTTAGTGATTATTCGACATCTGAATTTGTTCAAACACCATTAAGTCTCCGTGGGACTTAACGACCTGTGGAAACACTATACTCTCCAGATCTTAATTGCATTTGTTTCTAAGCTGTTTGAAGTTTATTACGGTTGACCATTCACAAGTGGTTAGCTTGTGTGTTTAAACTTGATTGTTTAGGAGCGAATCAAATTTTGGCGCTTGTGGGAGGTCAAGCGTGTTCTAAGCATTTTCGGATCCATTCTTGCACATATACCACTTTTTGTAAACAGTTTTTTGTAAAGTTATCATAAATCAAAAATTTCATTAACACTTTTCCTAAAGTGTTAACAACTCCAAAAAAAAATATAAAATAACAAAACAATCGTAACGTTTTCTAGCTTGTGTTTCCTTTAAGGTGATTCTTAAAGCGATACGATTTGGATAAACGAGACGATACCAAAAATATTGTCCAAAAGTTTTTAAACCCTTTGCACAAATCCATACCTCGTCTTTTCGGTGGTACTTAATAAATACATAAAATCAACCACCGCAAATCAAGGCGGTACACACCTACCAACCGGGGTGTGAACATTAATAAGTTCCCGAACAAAAGATTTAAAACTTGCCTTTGTGTCCTTGTGATTTGGTGTACCTTTTCAAAGAAGCCATTTCATTTGTGATTATTGGTTTAAGTTCACTTGTCGTTTTGCCTCGCATTTGTTTTGAAAACCGATTTTTATACTTAGTGCATGCGCACTCGTTCTTCCGATTCTACAAGTCCACTTTCGAGCTTGCAAATATTCCTCGTGAGCGTGAGGACGTTACGCTCCTTCACCGTAGTCGAGGCGTCTACCACCACCACCCTGTCGTAATGGCGAAGACAAACCTTTGAATGAGCTTCTCCAAGCACCCATCGAGGGTTACGGAGATGCCATTATTGTCGCAACCATCGTGGTGATACCTTGAGCTCAAAACCGGGTTGCTTAATCTTGTAACCCAAAGCCAATTTTATGGTTTTGAGTGGGATGATCCTCATGCACATATTCGATGGTTTAACAAGATTGCATCTACCATCAAATACAAGAATGTCCCACATGAAGCAATTAAGCTTCTTCATTCCCATTCTCTCAGAGGACAAGCCCGGAATTGGCTTGTGAAACAACCCCTCGTTCCATTGAGACATGGGAGGATTTAGTCACTAAGTTTGTTAACAATTCTATCCTCCATCCCGAACTACAAGTCTTAAGAATGAGATAATGAAATTCTCTCAAAGATTTGATGAATCATTCGGGAGGCATGGGATCGTTACAAAGAATTGCTCCATAGTGTCCACATCATGGTTTTACCGAGTTAATGCAAATGGATACTTTCTACAATGGTGCGAGACAAAGCGACCAAGACTCTCTAAATGCCTCCAGCGGAGGTAATTTCTTGAGCAAGACCACAAAAGAAGCCTTACAAATCATAGAAAACAAGTCCCGGTCCGCCTTTCCGCACAAAGACATATCAATCTCGGTCTAATCTTTGGACCTTCTACTTCATCTCCGTGAGTACATCTAGCACCGATGCTAAGATTGACAAACTCACGGATATTGTTCGAGCTTTGGTTCTTGCTAACCAAAGAAAGTCACTTTCACGCACACCATCACATGGTGAAGTGAAGAAAGTTGAAGTACGTGTTACTTGTGGTGGCCCTCATGCATACTACAACTGTCTCGCCACCGATGGTAGTCCGTTTGAAGCCAATGCTATAGCCGGTACTTCACATCGGGAGGTAATCAATACCGTCCTCAAAATGAACCAAGTTACTGCTAATACTTATCGGGACCACCGGTTTAACCGAATCCTAACATACAAAACCGGAATCGAACCAACCTAGAATGAACCAAGGTTATCAAAACCAAGGTAATTTCTATCCGGACCAAATCAAGGTTTCCAACATCAAGGGAACCTTAATCAAAACAATTTCAATCGAGGGAATCAATTTCAAGGAAATGTGAATCTATCCAAGGAATTTTCAACAACAAGGTCATAATCAAAATATCCGACCTCAAAATTTCCCTCACATCCTCGATACCATCATCGATGAGTTATTGAAGCAATTCATGAAATCCCAAGATGAAATGAGCAAAGTTGTTGGTCGGTCGGATCGGCGATCTTAAAAGTCTTTAAATGATCAACCCTCGGGCTCGGGAAAACTTCCGAGCAACACGATCGCTAACCCGAGGGGCGATGCAAAGGCGATCACAACCGGTGGTGTTTCATACAATGGACCCGCTATTCCTACTACCTCTTCTTCTTCTTCTCCCGAAGGTAGTGGAAAGTGAATGCGAAAACAAAGGACAAGGAACTTCCTACTAATAACGGAGGTACCAACAATGTCCAACCTCAAGTTGTCCCGAAACCCAAATCCAATCCAGAGTTGTTTTGAACCTCCAGGTAGCTCCGTTGAAAACTCCAAATCCAAAACTTCTATTCCTTACCCATCACGTTTGAATGAGCAAAGCTCCGAAAAATCCGGTCATCGAATGGACAAATTTTTTCAAATTTTCCAAGAACTACATTTTGACATAAACTGCGGATGCTATCATCTTTGATGCCCAAATTTGCATCAACTCTCAAACACATGTTAAGCAACAAGGAAAAAGCTGCTTGAAATGGCAAAACTCCTCTTAACGAAAATGCTCGCAGTTATCTGAAGAAGCTTCGAAAAGCTTGGAGATCCCGGAAAATTTCTCTTACCTTGTGTATTTCCGGGAATGGTTGAATGCTTTGCCTTATCCGATCTTGGTGCAAGCATCAATCGATGCCTTATTCGAGATGGAAGAAACTTTCTCTTAGGATCTTACTCCTACATGCATGACTCTCGAGCTTGCGGATCGTACAATATCCGTCCGCTTGGCATTGCCGAGGCGTTTTGAATAGTAGGAAAGTTCCATTTTCCACCGACTTTGTGGTTGTTGATTTCGATGCCGATCATCGAGTTCCTCTCATTTTGGACGAGGATTCCTAAGAGCGGGTCGTGCTCTCATTGATGTATTTGAGCAAGAAATCACGTTACGTGTAGGTAATGAAGCGGTCACCTTTAACCTTGATCAAACTTGAGTACTCCGCAAACTATGATTACGAGTCGATTAACGAATAGATATAATTGATGTTGCTTCAAGAGTACTCTCAAGAAGTTCTTGGTTATGATCATAATTCTTGAGTGATAATATCACTCATTCATCTCAACCCATCATTGCCAATTCTACTCCTTCTCTCGCTCCGTTTGAGGAAAGTGACTTCATCTTGGAAGAGATTGAAGCCTACTTGTCTAGTGATTACATTCCATGGGAAATTGATCACGCTCCCATCGACATTGAGGGGACATACTTCTCATTGAGAGTTGCTTAATGATGATCCATCTCCACTCCCTCCCGTCGAGCTTCATAACAAGGAAGTCAAGTCGGTTGAAAAAGCGAAGAATTTCTGAAGTCGAACTTAGGACTTACCACCTCATCTCGGTATGCATTTCTTGAAGGTGATGATAAATTACATCATTATTTCTAGATTTGAGTAAAGATGAAAAGATCGCTCATAAAGGTTTGAAGTCACACAAGCAAGCAATTGCTTGGAAACTCTCCGACATTAAGGTATCAACCACGAGTTTTGTACTCACAAAATCTTGATGGAGGATGACTTCAAACCAATGAGCTTCAACATCGAGAGAAGAGTAAATCCAAAATCCATGATGTTATCAAACGGAGGTTATCAAACTTCTTGATGCATGATTGATTTACCCAATCTCGAGATAGTCCTTGGGTTAGCCCAATTCAACGTGTTCCTAAAAGGGTGGCATAATTGTTGTCACAAATGAAGATAATGAGTTAATTCCAAATCGGCTGGTTACGGGATGGCGTGTTTGCATTGACTATCGTAAGTTGAATGACGCCACCCGTAAAGACCATTTTCCTCTGTAACGCCCCGACCCTACAAGGGTAAAGGAATCACAAGTAATGGTGTCATATCAAAGCAAACATATAAACCAAAAGAAATCTTCAACATAAATATTGAAATAATCCAAGTCAAAAGACTTCAATACATAGGTCCCAGCGGAAAAGAAACTCCAAATGAAATGTCTAAAGCATAAAGTTTAAATGGCATCATAAGATCAAAGCTAAAATCTCTAAGGTAAGTCCACTCAAGACTCATCCCAAAGCAATACCCGGCTCGATGCTTAGATACCGCGGAAGAAAAGAAAAGTGCGGTGAGCTTCAAAAGCCGGTGAGCAGGATATACAAGCAAAGCGAATACGAAACGAAAGCGAATACGAAACAAAGTGAAAGAAAAACGGTGAAGTCATATTCATTTCAAAAGATAATTCGAATATAAGAATAAGTTTTATAGCTAACTACCTCGAGCCCGACACATATGCCATATCGAAACATATCATAATCACATAAGGCAACATTTTTGTAGGGAGACCTACGAGTTATGAAGGGCGTGCATGCACGCAAAGATCAATCATCGAGATAACATATAGCATATAACAGATAATATATAGCATATAACGGATCTAGGATGCACCCATACGCCCACGAGCAGATATTAATATAATTCAAACCGAGCTCATACGATAACGAGATAAGGGCGTGAGAACATCACTCTCGCCCTAGAGTCATGTCGTAAGTGCATTTGTTGACACGGACATGGAACCCCATGACTAGTTAATAATTGGCTCGGGTGTCAAACTATCGGAGGTCAAATAAGAATGTCATAACCGACATAGATCATGTTTATCAAATGTTTAGTCATGTTTTCAAAATCAAAGTCTTCATATCATATAGTTCAAAATCAAATGTTTTAAGATTCAAAATCAAAGTTGAGATAAGCAACACCAAAATAGACACATTAGGGTTCATAGCAAAGGATTAGGAAATCCTAATATGAAAGCGAAAAGAAAACTTCATACGAAACCTTTACTGAAAAGGTCAGAATATCCGTACCTTATTCGAAAGCAAAAGATCAAAAGTCGAAATAGGGAAGCAAAGAATTACTCCTTCTTCACAGAACCTATATACATTAATGTCGTATATATTATTAATGATTCCATAATCGTCAAAATGATCTTTTAATATTTAGGGTTTCTATAATTAAATGAGACTTACATGTTTTAATATTAATATCGTAAATTAGGGTTTCATATGTTCTAGTTAGGTTTTTTTTTTAATATTCGCAAGTTAATCTTTTAATTTCTTTAAATGTTATAAATATATTTTACGTATTTTATAATTTTTTTGTTCCAAGGGTATTTTAGTCTTTATTCAGATTTTATATTTTCAGGTTTTACAATTCTTCCTCTAAAGAAAAATTTTCGTCCTCGAAAATTGAATGAAACGAAATGAAATGAAAGCGAAACGAAAACAAACGAAATGAGAACATACCAAACTATTCAAAGAAATGAGGGTAACTAGCACGCATCGACTCCTCGGTTTCCCAAGTAGCCTCACGTTCGGGATGATTTTTCCACGATACTAACGAATGGAATAACTTTATTCCTCATAACTCTTTCTTGTCTTTCCGAATAGCTTCGGTTCTTCGATAAAGACATATCGGATTGAATTTGATCAAACGGATGTTAAGCAGCGCGTAACAGATGATAGTTGTATCCCTTAGAGTGATACATGAAAACGCCATGAACATGCGATAACCGAGGCGGAAGTGCTAAACGATACGAAACTTCTCCTATTCGCTCCGAATCTCAAACGGTCCAATAAATCGAGGACTAAGCTTGCCCTTGATTCCAAAACGCTTTCACACCTCTAAACGGCGAAACTTTCAAAAACACACGATCTCCAACCCGAAATTCTAAATCACGACGATGCTTATCAAGATAACTTTTCCGACGAGACCTAGCTTCCTTCAATTTCTCTCTAGCCACGCCTACTTTCTCATTAGCGATCTCGATCATTTCCGTCCTTCAATCAAACGCTCACCTACTTCGTCCCAACAAATAGGTGCTCTACATTTCCTTCCATAAAGAAGTTCAAACGGTGTCGCCTTAATGCTAGCATGCCAATCGTTGTTATATGCAAACTCTACTAAACATAAATATTCATCCCAACCGCCACCCATTCTAGAGCACAAGCCCTTAGCATATCCTCTAAGGTCCGTAGATAGTCCTCTCGACCGACCATCCGTTTGAGGATGAAATGTCGTACTAAAGTTAAGTCGAGTACCCCAAGCTTTCGCAAACCCTTCCGAAACGAGAAGTAAAACGCGGATCTCTATCGGACACAATAGATGTCGAGTACCATGAAGTCTAACGATCTCTTGTCAAAAATCTCCGCCAATTTACCAATACCAAAATCCTTTCGATTGGCAAGAATGAGCGATTTGGTTAGCCGATCAACAACCACCCAAATCGCATCATGTTTCTTCCTAGTAAGAGGTAGTCCACCACAAAATCCATGGATATCTTATCCCACTTCCATGTTGGAATCTCCAATGGTCAGTAATAATCCACTAGCCCTCCGATGTTCAATCTTAACTTGCGACAAATCATACACTTCGACACAAACGCCGCCACATCTTCCTTCATGCCGCTCCACCAAAGTATTGTTTCAAATCCCTATACATCTTGGTAGAACCAGATGAATAGTGAAAGGAGAACTATGAGCTTCACCATAACTTTCTCATGGCACACGATCATTGGGAACACAAAGCCTATCTCCATACCATACAATACCGTCATTATCAACCTTAAACTCCGCTCGCTTACCTTCTTCAACATTTTGCACCACGGCCCACAACCGTCATCTTTCTCGAGCTTCTTTAATTTGCGAGATAAGGTTCGACTCCACCTTCATACTAGCCCAAGATCCATCAAAACCTCGTACACACAACTCAACATCCAAACTTTCTAAGTCACGCAAAATCCTAGGCTCAATCTTGATACTCGCAAGAATGCACGATTCACGGCTAAGTCACGTCAACAACTACGTTAGCCTTACCTGGATGGTATTGAATGTTAGTGTCATAATCCTTAAGAAGTTCTAACCATCTTCTTTGTCTCATGTTAAGTTCCTTCTGAGTGAAAATATACTTGAGACTCTTATGATCAGTGAATATATCACACGTCTCTCCATACAAATAATGTCTCCAAATCTTCAACGCAAGCACCACCGCAGCTAACTCAAGATCGTGGGTTGGGTAATTCTCCTCATAAGGTTTTAGCTGCCTCGAAGCATAAGCTATTACCTTCCCATGTTGCATCAAAACACGACTAATCCTTTCTTAGATGCATCAGAGATTTGAAATCCTCGAACCGCTTGGAAGAGTCAAAATAGGAGCCGACACCAATCTCCGTTTCAACTCTTCTCTCGCTCATCCGTCCATACAAACTTTTCACCTTTCCTCATCGGTTGGGTTAGGGGTAGAGCTAAGCGAGAAAACCTTCAACAAAACGTCTATAGTAACCAAGAAGTCCAAGAAAACTCCCGACCTCGCCTTCGTCGTAGGTCTTGGCCATTTAGTGATAGCCTCAACTTTAGACGGATCCATGGTAATACCATCACCGACACGATATGACCAAGGAAAGCAACTTGTCTCAACCAAAATTCGACTTCAAAATTTGGCGTACAACTTCTTCTTTCTCAAAATCTCCAAAACTATACGGAGATGTTCTTCATGCTCTTCTTCGACTTAGAGTAAACCAAAATATCGTCGATGAAAAAATAACGAACTTGTCGAGAAACTCATGGAAAACACGATTCATCGTGTCCATAAACACAAGCGCATTGGTCAAACCAAAAGGCATAACGAGAAATTGTAATGACCATATCCGTACGAAACGCGGTCTTAGGAACATCTTGCTCCTTCACACGTGGCGATGGTAGCGGACTCGTGTCAATCTTGAAAAGAACTTAGCTCCTTGCGGTTGATCAAACAAATTGTCTATACGTGGCAAAGGATAACGGTTACGAATAGTGTCGATTGAGTTCACGATAGTCGATACATAGACGCGTGCTTCCATCCTTCTTCTTCACAAACAAGGCAGGTGCACCCTACGGAGAAACACCGGGGCGAATAAATCCACTTTCTATCATCTCTTGCGCTTGTTCCTTCAACTCCTTGATTCTACTTGTGCCATACGATACGGAGCCTTCAAATCGGTTCGGCACCGTGAATTAACTCAATGCTAAACTCAACTTCTCGAGCCTGGGAAGTCCAGGGAGTTCATCGAAAAACGTCGACAAATTCGCAAACAACCGAGAGATTTTCAATGTTAGGACTCTCCAAAGATGTGTCCTTAACGGATGCTAGAAAACCTTGGCACCCATGAGCGATCATGATCCGCGCCTTCATAGCGGAAATGAGCTTAACAGATTTAAGGGTTGAGAACCATGATAAACGAATTCGGGATGTTTCGTCTCCAAAGATCACCGTTCTAGCATGGCGGTCGATTGAAGCTCTATGGTAAGCCAACCAATCCATGCCTAGAATGATATCAAAGTCGACCATATCGAGAGGATACAGATTTGTAAAGTTTAATACGATCATCAAAACGAAGAGGACACTTAACATATTTACGATCAATGATCACATGATTTTCATAGGCATAGAAATCGATAAGTGATTTGTTAACGGTTTGGGCTTCATATTAAGTTTCTTAGCGATGTGATAGATATAATGGAGTGTGGCGCGAAGATCAAATAAAACGAAGACAAAAAAATCATCAATGAAAAGAGTGCCTGTAATGGTACTCCAAGTTCGCTCCGCGATTACGAGTAGTAGCATAAACACGTCCGATAGTAGTCGGTGACGATGTAGTTTCCGAGAACCGCCGGATTCTTCTTAGGGCAATCTTTAATCTTGTGAGTAGTGGAACCACAACCAAAACATCCACCGGTGGCCTTGAAACACCGCCTGGATGAGCCTTTCCACAAGTAGTACAAATAGGTGGGGTGGCAAAACCTCACCGTCCTCTCACGACCGGAAGATCCCGAAGCACGACCGATTTGTTCCTCTAGCTGGTGATCCTGTTATGCCGGTTATTGTTACCTTGGTTCGATGATCACTTCCATTCCTACCAAGATTTCTATTATCTTGACCCTCGTCTCGGGCGCCCGGTGTCAACATTCCTTCCCGTGACCCGATGATCATAACTCCTATCAACATAACCTCTCGAATCATAACTCCTACCGTAGTTTCCCTTATAGTCATTGCCTTGAGTCCTACCTTGAATCAGATCACCATCGCGATTACGCTTGTTAGAACCGAAACCTCATGAAAGATCTCAATGTTACGATTGCGTCATTGCAGGCCGACACATTCTCATACTCAATATTAAGCAATCGGTCCAACACCCACTTCTTCGGTCCCAGCTGAGTGCTTAGCTTGACGCCTACCATCTCCAAAGAATGGCTCCAACAAAACTCACCAACCTCATAAATCTACCCATGTACTCATTAGAGTTCTCATGATCAAACCGGTAGATCGCCTGATAATCCTCTCATACCTTTGTCGCTCGGCATCGTGGAAATGTGGTTATAGAAGATAGTCCAAATTCACCAAGTACAAGTCACAAAGAAAAGCGTCACCTCCTCTTGCTTGTTTGGCGCCTTCCACCAACTCAAAGCATCACCTTCCAATTTGAATGAAGCCAAACGAGTCTTAAACTCGTCTCCACAACCCAAGATTTCAAACAACTTCTCAATATGAGTGATCCATCCTCGGCCTCGAGAGGGAGTAGCGGCGGTGCTAAACGAAGAGGCTTCACTTACCAAAATGCTCGAGCCAAGTATGAATACCGGCGGGTTGATTTCCTCCACCACTACTCAAGCACCATTCGATTACGAATGTTGATGATCACCGCTCCATCATCTCGGTGTAGTCAACCCGGGGAAAAGAGAGTTGAGAGCATTACGCAATCGCAGATCCATGTTAATAGCATCATCGTCTCCATCCGCGCCACCGTAGTACGAGTTCGAACCATCTAAACGATTAGCAAAATGAACAAGGTGAGATACGAAATGGAAGTACGAAGGAATCCTAAAGTCTACCCAAATCCTCACGGTCAAATCCTAAGCTCTAAAGTCTCAAAACCTAGGCTCCATATGTCATGTGTCCCGACTACAAGTCAGTAAACACTGGCTCGATGCCATAAATTGTAACGCCCACCCCACAAGGGTAAAGGAATCACAAGTAATGGTGTCATATCAAAGCAAACATATAAACCAAAAGAAATCTTCAACATAAATATTGAAATAATCCAAGTCAAAAGACTTCAATACATAGGTCCCAGCGGAAAAGAAACTCCAAATGAAATGTCTAAAGCATAAAGTTTAAATGGCATCATAAGATCAAAGCTAAAATCTCTAAGGTAAGTCCACTCAGCACTCATCCCAAAGCAATACCCAGCTCCAATGCTTAGATACCTGCCGCGGAAGAAAAGAAAAGTGCGGCTGAGCTTCAAAAGCCCAGTGAACAGATATACAAGTAAAACGAATAAGAAACGAGAAACGAATACGAAACAAAGTGAAAGAAAAACAGTGAAGTCATATTCATTTCAAAAGATAATTCAGAATATAAGAATAAGTTTTATAGCTAACTACCTCGAGCCCAGACACATATGCCATATCAGAAACATATCATAATCACATAAGGCAACATTTTTGTAGGGGAGACCTACCAGAGTTATGAAGGACGTGCATGCACGCAGCATCAATCATCAGATAACATATAGCATATAACAGATAATATATAGCATATAATGATCTAGGATGCACCCATACGCCTACGCAGATATTAATATAATTCAAACCGAGCTCATACGGATAATGAGATAAGGGACGTGGCGAACATCACTCTCGCCTAGAGTCATGTCGGAAGTGCATTTGTCGACACGGACATGGAACCCCCATGACTAGTTAATAATTGGCTCGGGTGTCAAACTATCAGAGGTCAAATAAGAATGTCATAACTGACATAGATCATGTTTATCAAATGTTTAGTCATGTTTTCAAAATCAAAGTCTTCATATCATATAGTTCAAAATCAAATGTTTTAAGATTCAAAAATCAAAGTTCAGATAAGCAACAGCTCAAATAGACACATTAGGGTTCATAGCAAAGGCTTAGGAAATCCTAATATGAAAACGAAAAGAAAACTTCATACGAAACCTTTACTGAAAAGGTCAGAATATCCGTACCTTATTCGAAAGCAAAAGATCAAAAGTCGAAATAGGGAAGCAAAGAATTACTCCTTCTTCACAGAACCTATATACATTAATGTCGTATATATTATTAATGATTCCATAATCGTCAAAATGATCTTTTAATATTTAGGGTTTCTATAATTAAATGAGACTTACATGTTTTAATATTAATATCGTAAATTAGGGTTTCATATGTCCTTTATTAAAGTTTAGGGTTTCTCATTCTTTAATATCTCATTAATATGCATTAACTTACATGTTACGTCTTTTAATGACTAGTTACTTAACCTAACACGTCACATAATACTCTTTCCTTTTATGTTTCACCATACACGTTTATGATTTTATGTGATATATAAGTTACTCATTACTCGTATTAATTACACATTTACTCTATTAGGGTTTAGCATAACTTATTAAATTAACATATCAAAACTAGGGTTTACGTTAACATAACCTTTACTTAATTAATGCATCTTCAAAAACTCATATGTAACTCGATTCAAATTAAGGTTTCGGTTATTAGGGTTTAACACTAGTCTTAGCTCATCTAAATACTTCACATATTCAAGTTATTAAGTTATATTCATTATTCGAAAGTTAAACATGGTTCGGTTCTAGTTAATATGTTTCGGCCCTTATTAAATAAACACAAACATGACTCGATTCATTATTACATCTTACATATCCAACTCTTAATTAGTTACTAGGTTAAATTAGTTAGGGTTTCTTGTTTTTCGATTCACACCTCTCGGCCACAAAAGAAAAGAAACAAAACGCGACGAAACAAATATAACTTGACATATACATGCAAGGTACGTTAAAGGAAGACAAATAAACGATATACCTTAACTTGATTGAGCAAAATCGACACCAAGGGTTGTTTGTTTAGGCTCGGCCGAATAGGGAGAAAAAGAAAAAAGGAAGAGCAAAATAACTAGGGTTCCAAACTTATGATTATGTATGGTATATATAGTTGTAGTATTTGAGTTAAACTAGGAAAGTAATTGGGTTTGGGTTTTTGGGTCCAACCGAACACCATCACCACGCCACCAATGGGCTTCGGTCCTTGGCTCACGAACACAACAATCACGGCCCAAATCATTTACGAAACTTTAATTCTTCGTCGTACCAAAATCAATTTCGTAATATATTTTAGTTAGGTTTTTTTTTAATATTCGCAAGTTAATCTTTTAATTTCTTTAAATGTTATAAATATATTTTACGTATTTTATAATTTTTTAGTTCCAAGGGTATTTTAGTCTTTATTCAGATTTTATATTTTCAGGTTTTACATCCTCTACCCTTCATGGACCAAATGCTTGAGAGATTAGCGAGGAGCGAATACTATTGTTTCCTTGATGGTTTCTCGGGTTATTTTAGATTCCATTGATCCACGTGATCAAGAGAAGACCACATTCACCGCCCATACGGAACTTTTGCCTACGCACGTATGCCTTTTGGCCTATGTAATGCTCCCGCACGTTCCAACGATGTATGATGGCCATTTTCCACGACATGATCGGGAAACAATGGAGGTGTTTATGGATGACTTCTCGGTCATTGGGGATTCATTTCAAACATGTCTCGCCATTTAGATAAAATGCTAAAGCGGTGTGAAGACACCAATCTTTGTCTAAATTGAGAGAAGAGCCACTTTATGGTCAAAGAAGGCATAGCCCTTGGCCATAAGATTTCAAAAATGGGATTGAGGTAGATAGAGCAAAAGTCGATGTTATTGCTAAATTACCTCATCCTACTACCGCCAAAGGTATTAGGAGTTTTTAGGTCATGCCGGTTTTTCGCAGATTCATACAAGATTTTTCTAAAATCGCCTTGACCTATGACCCATCTTCTGAAAAGATGCTCCTTTTATCTTCTCACCCGAGTGCATCAAGATTTTGAAACATTAAAGAAAAGCTTCTTGAAGCACCCATTCTCGTTGCTCCCGATCGGGACTTGCCTTTTGAGCTCATGTGCGATGCAAGTGATTTTGCTATCGGTGCGGTCTTAGGGCAACGTAGATCCAAGCATTTTCACCTATTCACTACGCAAGTAAGACTACGATCAAGCTCAAACCCATTACACCACCACGTAAAAAGAGTTATTAGCCGTGGTGTATGCATTTGAGAAGTTTCGGTCGTGTTAATCTTGACCAAATGCGTGGTGTATACGGATCATTTGGCTCTCAAATACCTCTTTGCAAAACAAGATGCAAAGCCGAGATTGCTCGTTGGGTTCTCCTCCTGCAAGAATTTGATATCATTATACGTGATAAAAAGGAGCCGAACACGTTGTCGATCATTTGTCCAGTTAGAAAACCCTCACCAAGATGTTTTCGAGAAAAGGAAATAAATGAAACATTTCCTCTCGAGACACTCAACGTGGTTTCTTTTCGTGAAACTCTACTACCCCATGGTTTCTTGACCGCAAATTACCATGCGGGTAACTTCATAGTGAAAGGATGTCGACCCAACGGAAGAACAAATTCTTCAAAGATGTTAAACATTACTTACGGGACGACCCTACTTATTCAAAATCATGCGGATCAAGTCATCGGCGGTGTGTTTATGGACGAGAAGCTATGGACATTCTCAAAGCTTGCCATCTTGGACCCATCGAGGGCCATCATAGTCCAAATTACTTTGCCAAAAGGTGTTTGATTCCGGGTTTTATTGGCCTACTATTTATAAAGATGCCCATGAATTTGTCAAAACTTGTGGCGCTTGTCAACGTCACGGAAATATCTCGCAAAGAAATGAAATGCCGCAAAACGCTATTCAAGTGTGTGAGATCTTTGACATCCGGGGCATTGACTTTATAGAGCAATTTCCATCATCTCGAGGAAACAAATACATACTTGTGGTCATTGACTATTTGTCAAAATGGGTTGAGCGAAAGCTTTACCTACCAATGATGCCCGAGTTGTTGTAAAATTCTTAAAATCTCTTTTGCTAGGTTTGGAACTCCGCGAGCTATAATCGATGATCGTGGTATGCATTTACTGCAATGATCAATTTGATCGTGTCATGCAAAAGTATGGTGTAACCCACCGTCTCTCATCGCATACCACCCCAAACAAGTGGGCAAGTGGAAGTTTCCAACCGTGGTATAAAAAGAATTCTTGAAAGGACGATGGCGAAAATCGTGCATCCCGGTCGGATAAACCGGATGACGCTCACTGGCTTTCCGTGCGACTTATAAAACACCAATTGGGTGTACTCCATACAAGCTAGTGTACGGTAAGGCATGTCATCTTCCGATTGAGCTTGAGCACAAGGCATCTTGGGCCTTGAAATATGCAAACTCGATATTCGACGGTGGTGATCACGTAAAAGTTCAAATGAATGAATTAAATGAACTACGCGATCAAGCATACGAGAACTCTTTGATCTACAAACAAAAGACAAAGAAGATTCATGACTCCAAAATCAAGAACCACGTTTTCAACGTTGGTGATCGAGTCCTTCTTTTCAATTCTTGAAGATTTTCTCGGGAAAGCTCAAGTCCCGTTGGTCTAGTCCATTTACTATTGCTAAGGTTTATCCTTATGGCACCATTGAGTTATCTCAAGCCGATGGTCCAAATTTGAAAGTGAATGGTCATCGATTGAAGCACTATTTTGGAGAGGACATTTTGAGTTATCTCAAGACTATAATCCATAGTTCTCTTCAAATACTTGATACCATTTGAACGACTTGCGATGATGAGCACTAGGATTACTAGTATACCTTCAATTTTCCCAACGCAGCCAATATCAAGCCTTATCGGTCATGGCTTACATCAGCAACCAATTACCCTAGAATACTCAAGTTGAGATACAGCCTTGCCATGATTAGGCATTAGCTTCTCACAGTATCCATAGGTGTACTCATCGAGTACAATCAAAGTAATTGAATTTCCTCAAGACCTTCTCAATATAATGAGGCGAGAGATAGAAATTCTTTTACTTTCATGTTTAATCCTAATACCAAGGATAACATCGCCTCCCCATGTCCTTCATGGAGAACCTTGATGACAAAATTCCTTTGTCGTCAACTGATTTTGGTCGGTGCCAAAGATCAACATGTCATCAACATATAGACAAATGATGACTCTTTACCGTATTCATCAAATTTGCTATATACACATTTGTCGACTTGGTTAAGAACATAACCACTAGACAAAACCACTTCATCAAATTTTGATGCCATTGCTTAGGTGCCTGCTTGATTCATAAAGAGACTTAATCGGTTTACACCTTGTTTTCATTTCGAGCAAGATGAAGCCACGAGGTTGGTTCATATAAACCTCCTCTTCCAATTCACCATTCAAGAAAGTCGTCTTCACATCCATCGATGAATAATCAGTTGTGAATAGATGCCATAGCAATCGGCGAGTCTTATGGTATCGATACGAGCCACGTGGGCATAAGTATCAAAATAGTCTATCCACGACTTTTGTTTAAAGCCACGTGATGAGTGTCTAAATACTCATCATTTTGTACCATTTAAAATGCCAAAACATCCGAAACACTTTCGAAATGCATCAAAATGATGAAAATATCACAAATAAGTGTTTTATGCATTTTAAATGCAAAATATCAAAATCGATGAAAAAGCGATCAAGTTTGCATAATTGGCGCTTTAGTCCCTCAAGTTTCAAAAGTTGTCAAAAAGCAGGTCCTCGTAAATCAAAAATAAAGAAAATGTTATTTAAAGTCCCTAGGATTCATGAGTTGTCAAATTTGATCTTTGAAATTTAAAATTGCAAAATGACAACTTTAGTCCTCAACTTTACAAAAGTGTCAAAATAGTCCTTGGGTATTTAAGAATGTAAAATAAACAAATATGGTCCTTGTACTATTACAGTTAGTCAATTTTAGTCCTTGTGATAACTTTGGAGAAATGATAGGTTTGGTCCCTCAAGTTTGCAGAAATTACAACTATGGTCCTTATGTATTTAACAAACCAAATGGACCCCTTGTAATATTAAAACCCCAGCCAAATCAAAAGACCCACGCCAATTAACTTGACCCCCATTTTGGACCCCCACTTATTAATATCTGGTCAAATTTGGTCAAACGCGCCTAAAACCACACCTACTCAGACATCCCCTTCCTCACCAGAAACCAAAACCAGGGTGATTTTTCACCACCACCTCATCACCCCAGTTGTCTAAAACACTCATCACCTCCCCCTTCCACCTATATACCAGCCCACCGAGCAATAAATGCTTCCCCACCATACGGTTTCATTTACACTCACAACCCTGCTTTTGCTTCCACATCACACCAAATCCATTAAAACTTCACCTTTTGTGTCCCCACACCTCCACAATATACCAAAGTTCTTTTATTGCTCTAAACTGCCTCAAGCAACCGTGTACACTTTTGGCGCCAAAAGTAAATTTAAAGGCTAGGATGACTTTGATCGCATCAATGGCCAAGATTTGAAGTGGGAAAGATTCGAGAGGCATGTGAAAGTCCGAAAGATCATTATAAAGAGGAGGAGATGCAATGTATATATCTATCTAGTATAATTTTATTTTATGTATGTCGAATTAATTAAGTTTCAATTTCGATGTAATGTTAAGCTTTCAAATCTTGTTTTTAGCAATTTCAAAGGTATTGTTAAACTTTTCAAGTATCAATTTCAAGTTTAAATCATATTTCCGCTTATGCAATTTTCCTAGTTCAAATTCTCAAAATCATCAATGTTGTTGTTAGTTGTTATTAAGGACTGATAAGCCCACATAAGCTCCTAGATAGCTTATTTAAGCTATTAGAAACTCTTAAAATTCAGGTTTAGAAGCAAAAGCAAAATTCATAAAATCAAGAAAAATTAGTTAAAAATAAAAAGCAATGAAAATGGTGATCAAAGTCGGAGCAGGTTAATAAAGGATTGCCCTTGGGTTTAGCGCTTATTGGGAAGCTATAGGATGTGTTTGTGTGCCTCGCCTCGATCTTGTGCTTGGATCCAATTTGTAAGCCTTTTGATCTAATTTGGCATTTCACTTGCTTAAGTGTTCATAAGCTTAAATCTACGTGTATTTATGTTCATTAGTTGTAGTTAAGCATAATCAAATAATAAAAGCAAATACTTGTTCTTTTTAATTTGTAGTTAATAAAAATCTTATTTTAAGCGATCAAAATAGCATAAGTGGAATCTCTTAGTTTCATGTTGTTAGTATTATTGTTTAATGCTTATTTAGCTTTAATATATGATATTATAAGTTACGTAATCATTGGCATGGTCTTAATCTATGTTTTGCTTTGAAAATCTCAAAACAATCTAGTTAAAGGGTTGTTTGGTTTAACTTGTTTAACTGTTGAAGGTTGTTTAAGCCTTTGTCCTTGGTTTTTATCATCATACTTGGTCTTAATAACCCACAACAAAGAAAACCAGTCCTTATTTAGTAAAAAGTCAAAATATTTTGTAATCTCACCTTTTAGTTCATTTGTAGGATTTATGATATAAAAATCATCATATTAGCTTAAAACTTGTTAACCTAGCTTAATTTAATCTTATTATAGCTTAATATATCATAATCGATAAGTGGTATTGATTTAAACTTCATCAAAGTCAACTTAGTTCATTTTCTTAAAAGTCAAAACATGCCTTGTGCAGTTGAGCCTATCACTTTCACAAGCTCACACATGAGCTCATCGCTTAGCTTTAGCTTGTGATTCTTGGTTCTTTGGAAAGCTAACCTAGCCATCTTTAAGTCCCAAGCTTAGTATTTCATTTTGCGACTTATTTAATAAAGTTGCACATAGCTTTTAGTTTGTTCCATTTGATTCAAGATAATCGAGTCATTACTCGATGTTTACCGCTTTTTCTCAAGCTCACCATAAGCTCATTAGTCATCACCACGGTGAGAGCTTTAGCTTTTGGAAAGTCGAGTTGGTCAACTTATTAGTTTCAAGCTTATTTTTATTTCTTAGCTTATTTCGATTGCTTAAATATAAGTTTAAAGTTGCCTAGAAACTTAAAAAGTGTCCTGTGCAAGCAGTTAAGTTTAAGCTTATTTGATATTGTTCGGTGCTTATTTCTTATTAAATGTGCTTTTAGGTTGTTAATTTAGCTTATTACAAGTTATTTAGCTTATTTACGCTTCCTTTTGCTTATTGAATAACTTATTGGCCACTTGGCTTAATACTTTTGCTTATTTCCAATTCTTGTTCAACTGTTAAGAAAAATAAGCTCAAACTGAGCTTATTAGTAGATTTCATAAAAGTTTCGCTTTATAAATTGCTTATCTCAAGGTGCTTATTCATTTTCAAAAGAAAAATCAAAAAATAAATAGTTTGCAAAAGTCATTCTTTGGGATTCGAACCTGCCACTCACTCACCACACACACACCATACCAACCGCCTTGGGTCTTTTCTTGGTTTAACTTTGCGCTTTAATATATACCCGCTTTGTCCATTTAAGCTTATTCGTATTATTTAGCTTATTTCCAGCTTATTCAAATAAGCTCTTACAACTTTTGTATTTTTCTTAGCTTTGTTTTAGTATAAAGTATTTTATAAAAAAGGTTCAGATTTTTCTGAATAGTTTTAGTATTTTAAAACATTTAATTAGTTTAAAAGAGTATTTAATTTATAATAAAAAATATAAAAGTAAAAAAAAATATAATTCTTTTTTCTAAAATTTTCTTTTGTCATTTAGTAAGTAATAAAATTGTTTTTACACTCGTAGGATTTTTATTTCACAAATTTTACGCTTTTACTTGCATACTCGTAATTTTATACATAACGACGTTTTCATTCTAGGTCACGCTTTTAGATAATTTAAGTTTACGCTTTAATTAAAATAGTTTATTTAAGTTATTTTGTTTTATAAATCAGAAAAACATCACTTTAAATATAGTGATAGCGTTTATTTAATATAATTTAGCTTTTTAATTTTCTTTAATTTATATTTAAGCCCCTGTAATTTACAAAACTTTTTCTTTAGGTATAAATAATCCAAGATCCTTACTGATCACTATCCTTAGTGATTATTCGACATCTAAATTTGTTCAAACACCATTAAGTCTCCGTGGGACTTAACGACCTGTGGAAACACTATACTCTCCAGATCTTAATTGCATTTGTTTCTAAGCTGTTTGAAGTTTATTACGGTTGACCATTCACAAGTGGTTAGCTTGTGTGTTTAAACTTGACTGTCTAGGAGTGAATCACCCTGAATAACTAATCTAGCCTTGAACTTTTCAATAGTTCTATCTACCTTCATTTTCCTTTTGAAAATCCATTTGCAACCCAGAGGTTTGCAACCTGGTGGTAGATCAACCAACACCCAAGTGTTGTTGCCCATGATGGAATCCATCTCATCATTGATTGCTTCTTTCCGAGCAATGTCTTGGGACTTCATTGCTTCTTCAAATGTCTTGGGATCATCCTCAACAATGAAGCAATAGGAGTATTGGTCTGAGACCTCATCCTTGTACCTTCAACTAAGTATAGTTGAAACTCGAGTCCAAATGACTTTGGAGTCGACCTTTTGCTCTTCCCGAGCACGTGTTCAGTTGTTGAACCACAACCTCATCGGGACCACCGATGGTTCATCATCGTGACTTCGATACACCGGTGTCATGAGTTCCATTAGGAATCCTCGACTTGGTCTAGGGGCCGATGTGAATCTATTCTCATTAAAAGTTGCATCCCTTGATTCAATTATAGAGTTAATTGAAACATGCTCATTAGGTTCAATAACATAGAACCTAAAAGCCTTGGAATGCTCAAGATATCCAACAAAGATGCGATCAATGCCTCTTTCACCCAAAGTCTTTTGCTTTGGATAAGGAGTCTTACACCACCTACAACCCTGCACCTCGAGATAGTTCAGATTGGTTTCCTTTTAGTCCGAGTTCATAAGGGGTAACCTTGTTCCTTTTGTTGGGAACCCTATTTAATAAATAGCAAGTCATTAACATAGCTTCACCCCGAACCCTCGACTCGGTCCCGAATAGGACAACATGGAATTAACCATCTCCTTGAAAGACCGCTTTTCCTTCGTAAATGCCATTTCTTTGAGGAGTATAAGGGGCGATCTTTTCATGGATTATTCCAACGATAAATACAGAGTATCCATGTACTCACCTCCCTATCGGTCCTTAATCTTTTGATCAAAGACCCAAGTTGTAATTCAACTTCGCTTTAAACACTTTGAATTTATCTAATGCTTCATCCTTGGTATGTAACAAATAGACATAACAAAATCTAGAAGCATCATCAATAAATGTCACAAAGTACTTCTTATTTCCCAAAGAAGGGTGGCATGCAAATCACACAGTCATCGGTACAAGCTCGGTGAGCTAGTCTCACGACTAACACCACGAAAGGGTTTCTTGGTAATCTTGGTCAACATGCAAGTTTTACACTTTTCGGTGTCCATGTCAAAGGTCGATCAACCCATCCTTAGACATATCTTGCAACCTTTATAATGTACATGACCAAGTCTTGCATGCCGAGGATAGAATTAGTCCGATCAAAAGTAGACACAAAAGTCGAAATAACATTGTCGGTGGTAACAGACATACTATCGATGGAAACATTAAGCCCGAACATTTGATTACATAAATAACCAAAACCAATAAAAACACCATGCTTAGAAAGCACAAATTTATCGACTCAATAACTTGTTTATAACCATAATTATTCAAAATACTACTTGAAACCAAGTTCTTCCCGATATCGGGATCATGAATAACATCAAACAAAGTTACAATCTTTCCGAACTAAACATAAGATCTACACAACCACGACCATGCACCAAGGTCGTTGACTCATTTCCCATGTGAAGAATATAACCATCATTCGGTGACTCATAAGTCTTGAACCAGCTTCTATCTTTACACACATGAACTGTTGCTCGAGTCAACCCACCACGCAACATCATCATCCCGCATAAAAGATTCGAGACATATGTAACATAATAAATCGAAAAGACTTATTAAACATATTCGACCTTTCAAAGAGTTGGTGAACCACCACTCCACGAACTTTTAGTGCTCGATCCATTGGCTTTACCACCAACATTAACACCCTTAGGTCCCCTTTTAATGTGACCGGTCTTGCCACATTTCCAACAAGTAGGTGTTGCCTTCTTGTTAGGATCCGCCTTGTGTTATCATGATGTTTGCGCTTGCCTTTGTTGTCATTGTACCGTGGAGTTGTTATGCTCCACCATATTGACAACAGATAGTCCAAGAGCAGATGCTACTCTTTGGCTTGTCATCATCCTGCGCACCGAGAGAATCCTCAATGCGCAGATGACCGCCCAACTCAACCGAGTTAATTCCTCTTTCTTATGTTTCAAGATATGCTTGAAATCTTTCCAAGAAGGAGGAAGTTTGTCAATAACACAAGAGACCGAAATAGCCTCATCCATGTGCATATTGTGTTGTGTAAACCTTCCAAGTATTCCAAGAAGTTCATTGTATTGTTCCATAACCGGTCTTGAATCGGTCATTTTGTAATTTGTGAAATTACTAACAAGGAACTTCTTACTGATGCATCCTCACCATATATTTGGCATCCAAGGAATCCTACGCTTCTTTGGAAGATTCGAGTTCGATAAATATCAAGCGGAGAATCGAGACATACCATTGAATAAGACCTCTGCATATGTAGTCATCATTCTCCCACTTGCTCCTCCTCCCGATCCGCTCCACAAGAGCATCATCCCCACCATCATCGTGAATTGGAGTAGTCGGCATAGACCACACTCATGCTTGACAAAGAAGAAGTGCATCTTCTTCCGCCACCTCCTAAAGTCCACCCTTCAAACTTGTCCATCTTTGCAAAGTTTGAAGCCATATGTTCATAGCGGCGGTTGCCATTGATTATCACTAAATAGTTTACTTTGATTGTTGGTGGTTATTCGTCCTAAATCGTGGTGTAGATAATCAACTTCACAGAAACGATCAACTATTTCAACAGAAACAAACAATGGTCGCTAGATGTGATACCACCGGTGGTTACGGATATCACTTGGAATCGTGTGATCACTTTCCAAAGTAAACTATTCGACCCTAATGCCCGGGTATCACGAATATCTACTTGGGATAAGACCAAATGCGGTTAGAGAATTAGGCACAATTCTTTAACCCTTGCGCTTATAAGTGTTTAGTGTTTTCGTGTCCGTTATCCTAACAGTATCCTCTGCTCCACCGGAGCCCTGACCCTTCTTCTATCTTATCTAACGCCTTGCTCCTCGATTCCATCTCGCTCAGCCGCCGTAATAATAGCTTGCTTCTCGGGTGGCTCGCACCGGTGGTGTTTTTCATGCATGTTCGGATCTCCTATTTATAGGAGGTTACTCTGACCGTTCCAATGGAATTATGAGTATTAATCGCCCATTAATAGCCTCGTAATTATCCCCATTATAGCCGTTAGTGGTTACATGACCAATTAAGCGTGGTCATAATGATGCGATTGTAATCGCTATTTATCAAGACTTATATCGATTTTCATAGTGCTTTCGGTGGTTACATCGCTTGATTAAACGCCACCGCTTCATGTAAACACAACTTCATGAGATACCACTTCGGTGGAAACACCGCCGGTGGAAACATCGATCTCTGGCATCGCCGATTGGAAACACGATAATCGGTGTTAACCACAACAAGATACTTTCACCAAGCACTACCAAATCATACCACTATTAGAGTCGAGGTGTTCATGGACCTTATGGGTGTACACTTCATACCTCCTAACCCATTACAAGGTGTGAACCATCCCACAAGTGCACTAAATTTTCAACAATATATATATATATATATATATATATATATATATATATATATATATATATATATATATATATATATATATATATATATATATATATATATATATATATATATATATATATATATATAATGTAAATCGGTTTTAGTTTGGTTATGTTTTCATTTTGCCAAAACTATATTAAAAAAAATCAAATATTTAATTCGGTTCAGTTTGATATTAGCAAATCTAGTTCGGTTTTAAATTTGATTCGGTTTTTTCAGTTCGGTTTTTTATTCATATGAGTATTACTCGATGTGATGAAAATATACATTGAATCCAACCAAATGAACCAATTCAACAATCTGTAACTTTTATAAGTTCTAACAAACTCACTAAAGTTTTTTACACTTCAACAAAATCACAATTTTTATGTGTAAGGTTCAAATTTATGTAATTAAAAACAAGAGTAAAGTCCAAAAAACATCCCTGTGGTTTGCCCCGTAACGCTGTATACATCCCTAAACTTTTTTTGGCACAAAATCATCCCTCCGTTAGTAAAGTTGGCACAAATATCCCTCCGTTAGCAAATTCAGTTAATGAGGACTAACGGTGCAAATTTTTCTCCGTTATCTGCCGCGTGTCATTGGGTCGGATCAATGAACGGGTCAGGTTGCCACGTGGACCAATGATGTGGTGTCACGTGGCATTGGTAAAATATCGAGTAAAGTCCAAAATACATCCCTGTGGTTTGCCCCGTAACGCTGTTTACATCCCTAAACTTTTTTTACTCTAAAAACAACGTACTTTCTTCATTGACTTGTTTATGTATTATTTACACTTTTTATAACGAACTTTAAAATCTTGTTATAATATGCACACACATAACGAGACTTATAGACAAAAGCGTGATCATGATTAATCAATATGATTTGGTTCGAGTTGTTTTCGTCGATATGCCAAGTCCTCTATCTTAACCTTTCATTCTTACACTTTAAGGCTTCATTAAAAAAGGCTTATAGCTTGTTAGGAGCTTTTTGGACATTTCATTCTTTAACTAACATTAGATACAATACATTTAAAATTTTACAGATAACATTTACCATTTGGTGTTACTTAATTGATTAAAAAAGTAACCACAAAGGTAAATGGTGTTTTTAAAATTTTAAACTTGTAATCGTAATCCCTCAACAAACCATACAAGGGATTGAATGAAGATGTGAGTAATAGAGACATAATCCTCTCAAAGCTTCGACTTCCAATTTATAACTGATTTCCCCGATGTCATTTGGTTCATCAAGGCAATGTGGGTTGCAAAACACATTATCTACAAAACCACCCTCCCCCTTAGGCCATTTAGTTTCAAACAAAAAAACCAATCTTGTTTTCTCAAACATAAACATAACATTATAACAGAAACACATAGTAATTAGATAATTATGGTCTTATAATTACATCAATCTATCTTGTGTCTTGTTTGTTAAGCTTATTCATAAATCTGACTTTATTTGTATCTTTTTAAAAATATCTTTTTCACACATCTTGAACTACAATGTCATTAACAACATGAATCGGATATTTCCGAGGTGAAATAAAGATGTTCCGTCATAAGCGTAAGACTAACTTAATTGTTGTACAAGCTCATATATCTTGACGCCACAAGTAAAATATGTTAGACCAAGTCATACCCGGCCATTCTTGATGGAGTTGTAATAGCTGTTAACTTTAGCTAACCCATCCCTTCATGGGATGTAGGAATGGCAATGGGGCGGGTTTGGGGGGGGCGGTTATCCCCATCCCCAAACCCGCCCCAATCCCCATTAGGGCGAGATACTCCCCCAAACCCGCCCCATTACCCATTAGAGTCTTATCGGGTTGTTTTTTTTAGGGCGATACTCCATCATACTCGTGTCGCTCCCCGTTTATTCTTATTTCTACACTATTAACAATATGATTTTATGGAATAGCCTGAATTATCGAGAAACCATTAGTAATATATTAATCATTGTAATAAATCACAACTTTATAGAATAGTATGATACAAAACAAGCTTCTATAATCACAATTTGAAATATCACAAAAATAAAAACTAACAAAAATAGAAATTATATTTAGACGTAAATACTTACACAATATTTTATGTATATAGATATATGTATATATTTGGGCGGGGGGGCGGGGTGGGGATAGTGTCTGCCGTCCGCCCAAACCCGATAAGAATCCTGTAAGGCCCAAAACGATAAGCATGCCCGCCCGCCCAATAAGTTCGGTTTCGGGTTTCCCGTCGGGTTCCGATTTTTTTGCCATCCCTAAATTGGCATGTATTGTTTTACTGTAAGTAAATGAGTGATGTGTGAGTCGCCAGCTCATTCTTCAACAGGCACGCGGTCAGAGCCGTGAGCTCCTCCCACTGCTTGGGAGCTTACGGTTTCATGTGTTTCGCTATGTTTTTAATAGGAGCTAGAATTACATAGCACAAGAAAAGAAAAACAATAGAAGCCACCAAGACATCATATATTTGCAATGAGAGTTAGAGTTTTGGTTACGTCACAACTTATTATGTTTCTTGGTTCATGCTTCTTATGATGCTAGATTCGTGTTCACTAAGTAGTAACAGATGAAACCGAAAAGCGAGTTCGCTTTACAACTTCCTTAGTGCAAAATGCTAGACAAGGTGTGAATTTCTAGTATCAAAACTAGATAAATTATGTAAATAGAAAGGTAGTTACATCAATAGTGGTTGAGTCGGTTAAAGTAAGATAATCGTCGTGAGTGAAGCTGCTTAAAAATTCTATGAATGTCTGCATGGATTGATTTCAGTTTTAGTAGTACATTTCATTAGGTAGGGATCGAGGTCAATTAATATTTTGAAGAATGAAAGTTCAATGCCTTGAATATTACCCAATGCCTTTGGTCTTGTGGTATATGAGTTGCTCACCAACCTAGAGGTTGTAGGTTCAAGTCTCGCTGGAGACAATTGTAAGATATGTGACATAGGTTTGAAAAACAATTGTTGTTCTAGATATTGTACAATGAGCACATACATTGCATTGTATTGATTATAAATATTGTACAAATGCATGAGCTTGGTAAATCTAGATACCTTATTATTATTTGATGAAACCCTACTTTTTGTCCCACATCAGATAATAACACAAACTATGTTTACTTAATATTTAAAATGTACTCAAGCAATGCATGTTTGGATTGGTATCATATTTCACAACTATGTTGAATGACTTGTTCGACTTAACAAGTGTATGAACATAGTTGGGGAAAATATATACCAATTCTTAACTTTTTAATAGTTAAGCACAATTTATAAACTTTTATTATCAAGTGGCGTTAAGCACAATTTATACACTTTCCTTATCAAGTGCTCGAAATATTGTACGTCTTTTTTATAAAGCTCGCACCTAAACAAATACCATCTAAAGTCTAAACAATGAAATTACTACATGTAAAATTAGGGTGCAACTATTATACAATGCCTTGTTAGTTGCATACTTGCATGTAGATATGATATGTCAGATGTATATAACTATCAAAACTGAATCTTTTCGAATTAGTCCCGTTTCCAGATTGATTGAAATGCCATCGTTGTGTTTGAGGGGGGTGAATACTCATAGAACTTGATGTCATCTATGTTAATAACTTCATAAGATACAATCATACAAAGTTAAATACGATTTATAAAATGATCATTAATAACATGGATCATAATAGCAAAGACGCATGTCCCATTCCAATATGTAAGTTGAGAAATTTTTATTTGAACACTCCACAGTATTTAAGTATAACATGTTTTAACTACTTGTATAATGAAGTGTTCCAATAAAAATGAAGAGTGTGTCAATCACTTGACTTAAGAGTTAAGAGTACTTGTCATGTGCATAATTTTATTTTTTCTAATTATGTTACGAAAATTTGATGATTAAATTGCATATAAAAGGGGACCTTAAAATTTTCATTTTAACTACGATATCTAGATGCTGATTAATCAATTAGTTATATGTAGTTTGTTATGTACACCTTCAAAATAAACATTTCGGTTATGTTCAGTCATTTATATTTAACTAATTTGTGTATGGTAAATATATTTGGAAGTTCACGAATTGTGTACTAAGTTAGCCTTTTAATAGGAAGACTATGGCAGATTTATGTTGGAAAATGGAAAACGTTTTTGGTGTATAGTCTAACTCTTCTTCCATACTCATTGTTAGGCTAGCCCCAATAAGGACCAATCCTCATCGATCGAGAGGTAATGGCGATCGAGTGCATGTCGATCGTGCTGCTGTGGACCAAATCGATCGCCTCCCATTTTAGCCAATTCAATCGCTTGGCCGATCGACTCATGTTAACGTTTAAAATGTTTACGTTGCAATCAAAAAAAAAAAAAAAAAAAAAAAATTACCCTATAAATACAACTAAAATCTCACAATCCTCACAAATCTCATAACATATTTACACACTAAACTCACAAATCTCACAATCCTCTCTATCAAAAATCTCACAATCCTCTTTATCAAAAATGTCTAAGAAAACACCACCAACCAAAGGCCGAAAATCCCGTTTGGCAAACGCCCCGCATATTTTAACACCAAATCCGAATTTCCAGTTAACCGGTGTCTCACCAAGAATCAATTTCCAACCCCCTGCTTTTGAATATCAATCCCAGCAAGCTCCACAACAACAAGCTAACAATCCATTTTTTTTAATCGTCCATTTGTTCCACCGTATCAAAACATCCAACAACAACAACAACAACAAAGCAACTCCCGTCGAAGCAACCAATCTATGTATGGGTCACCCGAATCTGTGTACCGTCCAACAATGGATTCATCAACGTCTTCCTATTCAAATTATCAAGAATATTCTCCGGTTAACCGTATCAATCTTGAGGGTTTTGATTTCGAAGACCAATTGTACAACAATCCTAATTTTATCTTGGAACCGGATCGGGTTATCCGCTCAAGAGTATCACGGTTCGGTACCGTTCGGCTCATGGATCGTATCATGATTCGGTTAACCTTGATGGCGTAGAAGAAGAAGAATGTCGAGAAGAGACATCCCCAACAAACCAAAGAAACGAGCTACTAAGGCGAAGAAGAAGGTAGTCGAGAAAGAAGGCAAGAATGATTCGGCGCTTTGGTCAAAAGAAGAAGAGATCGCCTTGTGCAACGCTTGTGTGATGTATCCGAGAATAGTGTAACGGAAACAACCAAAATGCTAAAGGATTTTGCCGAAAGTCATTACATACTTTGAGAAGGAGGTTCTTTGTAGAAAGAACGTACAACTCTATCATTACAAAGTGGAAAAATAGGATTAGTCCTAGAGTTGGTCATTTTGTGCCATTTACAACAATCTTGTCGGGAACTACGGTGGTGAGAATGACCTCACCATTTATACACGAGCGTGTGATGAATACCAACTAGTGTGTGTCATCCGTTTGTTTTGGAGCATTGTTGGCGATTTGAGGACCATTACGCTTGGAAGGATAATGAGATGCCGGCTTTTAAGCCAAGATGAGGTCAAAAGCAAGGACTTCAACCGACTCGGATGTGCGGTCGGATGTGCCTGCTAACCCAATTGGTCGTGATGCCGCAAAGAAGAATAAAATGAAATCTTGAGTTTTCGAAAGTCGTGATTATGGAAGGTGTTGCCGAAATAGGGCAAGATCAAGTCCGCGACATTCAGGCGGAAGAAGGGTGGCAGACCGCACTATGGTTTGAAGAAGAAAGAGTTGGAACAACGGCAAATCGAGTTGAAGATAGAGCAAAGAGAGAAAGCAAGGAAGACAAAAATTGGCACTAGAAGAACGAAAACTTGAATTAGAGGCTCAAAAGAAATATGATGCAGATCTCATGTTCTATTGCACGCCAATCGACGTATCTTTGCCCACAGTACAACAACAAACAATGCAGAAACTCAAAGAGGCGATCAAGGCACGCCACAACCTAGATATTTAATAAGTGTTGTAATGTTTTAATAAGTTTCGTAATGTTTTAATTTTATTTGAATTATTAAGTAACGTTTTAATTATTAATGAAATTTTATTTTGTGTTAAAATGTTTTTTTAAAAAAGAAAAAAAAAAAAATTGAACTTGGTCGCCTTCTTGGGGCACCTAATCGCTGAAGGTCATTTGGAGAGAAAGGCGTGTGGCAAGAAAATGAGGATTGAATCCCTACTTGGGCGACCTTAGAGTCACCAACTCCATATTTTAAATGGCTTGTGTCGTGAAATAATCAAATGGCTGTTGGTAGGGGTGTTATCGGGTCTTGTCGGGTTTTAGCTAAAAAAAACTAACCCGCAACCCGACCCGATAAGAAATCAAGTTATCGGATTTGGGTTGATATCGGGTCGGGTGTTATCGGGTCGGGTGATTCGGGTTTATCGGGTTGGCTTATCTAATTTGACAAAAAATATTTGAGCTTAAAAACTTGCTAGAATTGTCAATATTTGACTTGATATAATACGAAAACGAAAAAATGATATATGAAATGATGAAAGCATGCAGTTCAATATACATTTCCTTTTAATTTTTTGATTAGATCTAATTTGTGTGAACTTAGATGATACACGTTTAAGCATAAAATTTCTAAAAGTATAAATTAATCTACAGGTTAGTTGTAATCAAAATGCAAAGCACAAGTTAAATATCGTAATAAAAGAAAAGCAAAGTTCTATAGCAACCATTCCAGGAGCATAACTTCATTTTCGGGTCTTATCGGGTTGACCCGATAACCCGATAATATTAATTATCTAACCCTAACCTGACCCGATAACATTATCGGGTTATCGGGTTCGGGTGACTTAGGGGAAGCGGTTAGAGAATGTAGGAAGAGCACTAGTTGATGTCAATAACAAATTTGAGGAGCCTGCTGTTGATGCAAATCTGTTTCAATTGACTCAGGATAAGCATTTAGGGGAAGTAGGAAGCGCATCTGTTTATGCAAATAACATGGAAGAGGATCCTGTTGTTGATGTTACTCTGTTCCAAGTGAGTGAGACTAGTGACTTAGGCAATGCAGTTGATGATTCAATTCAAGCAAATGAAGAGAATACTTGTCAGGAGAATGATATACAACTTGCTTTGGTCCAAGTAAGTCATAGTAATGAGTTAGGTAAAGCAGGAACAACCACTAATATAAGTGATGACATGCATTTGGAAAATGATTTACCTGTGATGGTTGATGATGTCTTTTACAGTGACTATGTTGCTTACCCACAGGCAGGTAAATCTGATTTGCCAATGGGTAGGGCAGAGTTTGCATATGGAGTTTATACCACATTCTTCTATTGTGGTCAGGACTTTCCTACTGCAATGGATGTCAAAAATAAGGTAAGAGAGCATTGATGCGTGTACGAAGCGCGTTTGGGGTCAAAGGAAACTTCATTTTCTTCGAGCAAATTTTTCAACCACCTAGCCAGTGAACCTAATCGTTGTAGTGTAGTATTGGGTAAGTCTCGGGGATTGATATAGTTCTCTAGGGGAATAGGAATGCTAGTCAGAAATATATGACGAGAAGGTGGGGTTGAGGATGATTCTTTTTTTTTTATCTTTTTATTGGTTTTTTAGAAAGCTAAGGTAAATATCTCGGGTCAATTGGTTTGGGGGTGGTACTTCTACCGATTACTCTACTTATCTAATTGTCTAATTATCTAATTAATACGAGTAGCTATGTCTATTTGATGTGTGCTCGTATGATGATTAAAGATGTGTTTACCTAGATAATATTACTCCCTAGTTATCTTTTATTGGTCAGTTGAATAGTCACACCTTATCTTAACGCGTTTTATTCCTAAGGTCGTAGGGTATGCGTGCCCCCTATTTCTTTGAGGTTATCTCTCGTTTATGACATACGAAGTCGGCAAACCTAAGCTATTTCATTCATAAGCCACACATTCATAAAGCATACTCAAGCAATAAATACAATGAATGATGCCTAGTTTCTCTCCCAAGCCAATTTACAATTAAGATAAGAAACAACCTAACAATAATCAATAACTAGGTTTCATAGATCTAAGCAAACACACAAGAAATTTAGCTAGACATGGTAAACAAGCAAGCATACACACAATCAATCGAATTCGGGATAGACATAATGATACTTTGGATTAAAATACTTATCTCGATTTGTAAAATAGGGTACGGGACCATAAGATACTGTCCAAGCCGGACTACAAACGAATTAGGGTTTTTACTCCAAAAGTCTCCTCCCTAAATGCAGAAAAATCGAATTATATATATAGTTTTACAATTGTGACTGCGTCACCTTTTGCATGGGATGCCGTCAGCTTGCCGTCATTAGGGTATCTTTTTAGCCAAGTCATCGATGGGACGACGTCACCTTCGAGTTGTGACGCCTTCAGTCTTCATATGGGACGTCGTCTTGATTCTAGATCTGGGTCGTCTGAGACGAAAGTTGTACGTGACGCCCTTCTTTTTTAGAACGTGACGCCGTCAGTCTTTGTGTCCAGAATTTTCATTGAGCCGTCGCGTGCATGTTTTGATCAAATCTTCATAGAGTGACGGCGTCGCCCTTTGATTGGGACGCCGTCAGGTTTTGTTTGAGCAGCTTGAGTGGCTTCGATCTTGACTTTGCCATTTTCTTCATGTATTTGCTCTTTTTCGTCCAAATATGCTTCATTCCAGCATTTTGCTTCCAAGAGACCTAAAAAGTGAAAAGGAACGGAATTAAGCAGTAACGGATATAAAAGTCGTCGATTTAGGGATTAAATGACCCCCTAAAAGCATACATTTCATACAAGTTCTTAACTTTTGAATAGTTGAAATACTGTACGTCTTTTTCTTTAGGTTACTGAACAAATACTATCTAAACAATGGAATTTCTAAATCTAATTAGGGTGCAACTATTATACCCACTGGGGCTATTTCAAAGCCTTGTTAGTTGCGTAATTGCATGTAGATATCATATGTTAGTCGTATCTAACTATCGAAACTGAATCTCTTTATACTAGTCCATTTCCAGATTGATTGAAATGCCATCGTTGTGTTTGCGGGGGTGAATACCATTGACATGAAGCATTGTCGATTTTCCTTTGTATTTGGAATTTTTTTGCTTTTATTTTGTTCATTACGTTTAGGCTATTTCAAAGCCTTGTTTCATTTGTTAGTTGCATACTTGCATGTAGATATGATATTTCAGTTGTATACTTGTATATAACTATCGAAATTGAATCTCTTCGAACCAATCCATTTCCAGATTAATTGAAATGCCATCGTTGTGGTTGCGGGTGTGAATACTCGAAGAAAGATCTCAAGACGAAAGTCAAATGCATTGAACTCGATGTCATCTATCTTGATAGTTTCATAAGATACAATCATACAAAGTGATTAAATTAAAAAAAATTACTAGAACAATGTCACTCAAATGAAGTGGTAGGAAAAGTAAAGTATCTATCGAACTAAACTAAACCAAACCGGACACATATCTGAACATTTTAGTTTAGCAACTCCTATCTCATCTAGCGTTCGAATGACTGGTTCCAGACTCATGATTTATGTATGAATGAACTGAACTCGTGGTGCACGAATAACTATTGGTTGATAATGAGCCTTAGTTGAGGGCATCTGTTATAACAAATGGATCTAAATGGTTTAAGGGGCATGTATGAGTATAAACTTGTGATAACTATTTTAAATCAAACTGAATCGAACACACAAAATTTCGAGTCACAAAACGTGTTTTGTTGAAACACAAGTTGTAGGCCAGGGCTGTGTGGGCCTGGTGTCTAATGGGCTGACCAAATGAATCAAATATAGTAACTGACAATAGGGTTGAGCGAAAAGACAGAATAAACCGAAAATTAAAACCGAACCGAATCGAAAATAATCGAATCGAACTAATAACTGAACCGAATTTGCAAAAACCGAACCGAACCAAACTACTAATTCGGTTCTTAGGTTAGATACTGGGCATCGAACCGAAAACCAAATTCATATAAATATATATTTTTTATACATTTATTTATATATATATATATATATATATATATATATATATATATATATATATATATATATAAATTCTATTAAAATGTTATCTTAATATAACAAAATCACATTTTATACTTGATATTTTCTTTTACTAAATTCTATGTAATTATTAATTTTAAAAAATAAATAGTGAAATTCGGGTTATTCGGGTCAACCCAAAAACCGAACCGAATTCAAATTCAGTTTCGGTTCGGTTCGGTTGAATTCTAATTCTTTTCGATTTGGTTTTCGGGTTGACCTCTACAAAAATTTAACCGAACTAACTGAACAACCTGATAATCGAACCGATCAACACCCCTAACCGACTAACAACTAGTCCAACAAAACTCGTTCATTACAAAGTGTATTTTTTTTAATGTTAAGCTTTCACACACATGAACCATCTATAGACCGGGACGGACGACTTACATGGATGCCGAGTGTGGCGGGCCACGCACGATTTTGGGTCGAGAAATTTAATATTCTTCAAAATTGTTGTTTTATGATATGTGCAACCCTCGATATTTGTGCTATCTTTTTTATAGTTCAACTTTAGTTTAGCTCAAAAGTTCTTTACGATACGAATTTTAGTATTTATAATCAGATAAAATTTGTGCAACACCCTCCTGAAAATCCTAGGTCACCACTATACAACTCATCCATCATTTAAAGTCTTTATAATTATTTCATTTAGAGATACCAAATGCTAGGAGGACTATAAATGATTCAAATAAGCTTAGATGATCACACATACTACTGATTGATGTTGACACGGAAAAGGTGGACTTGCGATAAAACCAAATTTCTATGTTGCCTTTGGAGCGGAACCGGATAGTCCTTGTTTGGCTCATGAAATGAGATATCCTGGTGGAGACTACACTTCAGATATATGAATTTAAACCGTGAATCTGGTAACATGAACATGAAAGATAGCAAAGATATATTTATTGATATGTTTTGTGTGTCTACATAATAAAGAGTGCATATGTATTTATAATGAATACATAGCTTATTGAACAAGCATACAAAACCCTAATCTTAATGGACCCAAACCTTCAGTTAAGTTTGGGCCTTAACCTATCATCTAACAGAACAAACTATGAACTAAAGCTCTTTGCGTTTACTTGATTTGTGCATATGTTAGATACATGGAATTGTGGATTGTGTACTTTTATTTGAAATAAAGCTTTCCATTAGTTTCATTTGTGTTGATAATGATGAATATGCATGCAATTGAGTATGATGCACAAGATCTTGATGAACAATTCTTATAATGAATAATCAAAAAATTAACCTTATATAAGTCAACTAGCATGTCGACCCGTGATAAATCACAGGTGGCTTAAAAAAAGTTCAGGCCGTGGAAGATATCTAACATATATCCTCGAATACCGTATGTAGTCTTCATATTGCCCATGAACGTATCATTAAACTTTTTGAAACCTTTCTTGACCGCAAGCATGCATGCCCTAGCCAATAAACCCAAATGATTACAACATCACCGAAAAATATTGCAAGTTCAAAATAAAACCCTTAAAAAGATTGCAAGCAATGAATTCTGCAAGAATGAACAAAAAAAAGTAACAATAAGCAATTTTGGATAGATTCTTAAGGATTATAAAACAGAAATTATCGTTATTGTCCTCCATCTTAACCGCTCATTATTAAGAAAGAGCTTGCGACTTGTTAGGAGCTTTTGTTAAGAGCATTTGGACATTTCATGAATTAATTCTTTTACTAAAACTAGATATAATATCTTGAAGATTTTACAAACGACTCTTGCATATTTGATGTTACTTGGTTAATAAAAAAAGTAACATCGAATAAAGATGATGTTTTAAAATTTTATACTTGTAATTATGAATCCTCAACAAACCATTCAGGGCTTGACAGAAGATGCTAATATTAAAGAGATATATGATTCTTTCAAAGCTTGGAGTTTCAATTTATAACTGGTTATGCATGTGAGATGCAAACACATTCTCTACAAAACCACCCTCCCCCCTTGGCCACTTAGCTTTATACAAAAACTGTTGGTTTGTGGGAGTTAAAAACACTCGAAACGACTAGAAGTGTATGAGCCGATGGGGGCACACACGATAAACACGAGTGTACGTGTTTAACGTATTATAACTTGAATGTATACCGATATATTTGCATGTACGTGACCCGATCACATTATACGACCCATGGGCTGTTCTTGGCTTTTTGAATGGGTGGTTATGGAGTGCCTTGGGCCTAGAGGATCCATACGATCGGGCATGGGGAAGCTTGGGCTTGAAGCTTGTTGATCAAGTTTTAACCCAAGGCAAAGGGTTTTTGTTTACGATATATATTAAAAACGTACCCTACACCTAATATGCCTCCAACATGCAACATACATATTATATATTATCCCTTAGCTTATTATTCGAATGACCATGCAACTTTTTGTATCCAATTGTTATTATAAACGATTGGAGTTTTGTTGTATTGTTTGGTTTGTTAATTCGTAAACACTTGCATCAATGATCCAAGTAGTGGTTTTGAACATGTAGTTTTCTCGCTAATTCCTTGTTCTTGAATCGTAGCAAAGAGGAGTTTTGTTTTCGCTCTTGATTTAACATCTTGGACGAAAGAAACATATCGGACAAGGCGTGTCCGATATCGGTAATATATACTGTCGCTTTATCGACTTCTTGGTACTTGTTCTCGGACAAGAGCTATAAGCGCGTATTAGACTTGGTTCTTGGAAGTATTCGCGCTGTGATATATTCAAGTGGTCAAAGGTGTTGATTGGTTTATTGTTTACGTTCTCGACTAGCGTTAATCGAACGTATATGTTAATCGGGTTTGTGTGTGATACTCTTCGAGGTATCTATTTTAGATACTTAAGGTTTCGTTAAGGTTTCTTGTTCCATTGCTAGAGATCAATTGCCAAGCAAGGTTAGCTTTTCTATATCCCTTTTAATTAATTAATATTGTATTAATTATTTGTTTATTAAATACGTGCTTAACATAATTGCATCAACTAGATCCTATATCCGCTGCGTACTCGTAGAGGTTAATGGTTAACTGGTTCTAAAATCCCAACAGTGGTATCAGAGCCAACTCGTTTTTGCGATTATGGGTTACACGTTTCTGATATTAATAAACATGTTTTAAAAGGGCTGCATGAAACCTAGTTTTGTTATTTTGTTTTATTTTATTTTGACAACTACATGCAATACTTGTCAATTTTTAATAAATAATAACTAGTCACACACAAATTAAAATTATATTGATAATTAGAATTAATTTGTTAATTAGAATTTAATTTACATGTGAATTATAATTACCTTGTTAATTAAAATTAAACTGTTAATTAAGAATTACATGTTAAATTAAAATTACTTGCTAATTAGAATTAAAAGTTAATTTGTATTCATTAATTGTTAATTAGAATTATTGTGATAATTAGAATTACATATTGATTTAAATACATATAATGCGTAATTACTTGTTAATTGAGATTGTCATGCTTTATGTGTTTTTCCGGCCACAAGACCCACTCAATTGCTTTTCTAAGTGATGTATGGGGCGATCTAGGTATTACATCCTAGTGACGGTCTTATGGTTCTCCGTTTGGGGAAGACTCGCAAGAGAACTCGGAACAATATGTGGTTATTTATATTGATGTTTATGCTTGTATGTTTGTGATTCCTATATATGCATTATTACTTGTTTTGACACCTAATTGTATGCAATATGGAATAATACATATCGTAACCATAACATTAATATTGGTCTTTATTTACACGCCAAAATACCATGCTCATTGTGACCTGCTATTTGTTTCGTGGAAAATTGTTTTTGTAAGATAAAGTGACCTAATATATGAAACACGTTTTCAAGAATTTAAAAACTAGACGCTATGGACACTTGGGATGTACGGCTCACCCACTAGAACAAACTAGAAAGGGGTTTAAAGAAGTGAGCACAGTCTCACCGAAAGGATGTCTAAGGTTATGCTTGACGCTTACACGGTCCTCTGCCTCCCTCATGCGGTCGATTGAGCTACCGTGAACCATGATGATCGCTACTGATGTCATTACCAAAGTTTTTAAAATTAGTGTTACAAAGTTGTTTTGCATGCTTCTTTGTACATGACTTTACCACATTTATATGTGCATACCTATTTGTTAATATTAAGTCTATGCCACCCAACTACGGACACGTGCACTTGGATTGACTTCTCTCAGTCGGACATAAGGGACTTTCCAACCCATGGTAATTATTTCTCCGGTCGACCTCCGTTATTTTTACACGTTCATACTTGGTCGACTTATATCGAGTTAACACGGTCGGACCTCGGACCGAGGCATAAGATGAGAACTAAACATGCTTTTGACATTATTACTTGATACTAATGCCTTAAACAGTCTCATAAATCTAAGAGTTGCATTTTGCAATTAACGCGTCGATTACCTCTTGTCCTATTTTTTTACACAATCGGTCGGACCTATGGTAATAAAGTGGGGTTGCAAGATGGATCTTAGTCTTAATTAGTAATTAATTGGGTAGTTAATTCTTTTAAGAATGTAATTATCGAAAATACTAGATTTGAACTTTTATGTTCTCGATTAATTGTGTTATTGCAACATAATTCGTAAACAAATTTGTTTTTCTTTGAAAGACAAACTTAGTCTCTTTTCCTAGTAAGAAGAGTGAGACTTATACCTATCTTTTCTCCTTAGTTGACAAACTAAGATAGGATTCAAACTTGATAAACTCTTATATGATCTTTCATTACCCTTTTCGTGGTCTAGAGTTAATTGAAAGATAGAATATTTTGTGTAACTGGAAACATTGTGTTTAGAGCTACCAAAATAAATAACATCTGCACTTGTCACGATGTATGAGTTTAAACCGCAAAGAGTAAAGGAATTACTAGCATATTTGCTAGGTAATCTTCTTGAACTCTTATTATTCCTTAAGTGCTAATTACCCTTGGGGCTATGTAGACGATAAAGGAGGAATTGCATGCTAAAGATTCAAGTTAATTGAATAAAAGAATGGCTAGTCCATTGTCTACATAAGTAGAACTTCATATACTCTGCTCAATACCTAAGTACATGTTACTTGTAGGCAATTGAAGAGAATAGGAAAGTATATATAAAACTGCTATATGCTTTCTACTGGAAATGTAACACTTACAATGTTGACAAATCCAGTGGGAGGTTGCATTTTATGACTGAAATATCATTCATGTAATGTTGTCAATTTCGGTGGAGCTACGGATTTATTCCTTGATAGTCACCCATATCATTTCAAACTAGCTTTGAAATAATCCATTACTTTCGAATATGAACAACCATTGCTTAAAGGAAAATGCATTTTATTTTATAAGATAACACGTTGCCTTCACATTTGTCGCTTCGAAATGTTATCTATAGAATAATAATCCACAATTCCTTATTACAAGTTATGGTTCTAAACTACTTATGGTATATATGACATTAATCATATCGTTTGAACAATCAATCACGTGTTGTTTGTTTTCTTAATATGATGTTGTACCTTTCACAGTGGGAGAAATCTCAAAGTGTGTGCACGGAACAACAATATTATTGGTATCTCTTGACCGCAAGGTAAGGAAACTAATAATTTTACTAGGACTTAAACACGTTAGATGTTTAATGCCCTACTACATTCTAATAATGATTCTACTAGGACTTGAACACGCTAGATGTTTGTTGCCCTACTACATTCAAATGTCATAATATAGTGTAAAGATACTTCAAAATTTGACTACATGTTTTAGTCAACATAATTATGGTTATATGATAATGATCATAATTCTAAGTATATAATTAACTTGAAATTACTATAGAACTCAAGAGTTTGCGTTCATGATTACTTTGTTAGTATAATTATGCTTACATGTTAAGACATAATTATAAAGTCCTTGAATTAGTCAATTACTTATAACATCAAGTATATATAGTAAAAGTGTTATGTCTTATAGTTAACACATAAACATAAGGCCTTTGAATTATTCAAAGACTTATAATGTATTATTGAAATGTTTTGTTTTCTTGTTAACACATGAACATATAATCCTTGAACAGTTCTGTCTTCTTGTGAACACGTGAATATAAGGTTCTTGTATTGTTCAATGAATATACATTATTGCATGCACTTGGTTCAGAAATACTTTATATGGAATTTGGCTCGACCCAATTGACAAGTATTTGGTCCTAAGAGAATTAAGTTATCTATAGAATTACGATATAGTTTCACAATTCTAAAACTCATAGGATACCATTTCATTATGGTATGTCTAATGTGTTGGATCAAACCTTATTAATATTGTTTGGTTCATGATAGCTTTAATTGCTCTACCTCCAAAACATATCAAGGTTAGAAATTGCGTGTGTCATGGATACACTCAATATAGTTCAAACCTAGAAGGTACTCAAGACAAACCATAACTGAAAACCCTAATTCATTAGGGATTTGAGGTTTTACCACTCAAACCAATTGAATCATAAACCCTTTTGGATTTTTGATTATTCTGCATTTCCTAGCTTGAAGATTGTAGTTTGGTGTTCTTCCTAGCTTGACGAAACACAAAACTATTGCTAGAACTTTTGGTTAAAGAGTGATACTAAATTAGAGTTTTTCAATAAACCCTAATTTGAGTTGTTGGAAGGAATTCCATTATGTCTTGATTTAAGTTCTGAATTTGTTAAAATCTTATGAAGCATTTTATTAACAAATCTAGAGATGAGAACTTAAAATGTATTTTGTGGTTCCCAATAAAGAACAATTTATTGTTGCTTAAATACTTAGTATTTAGAGAATTGTCTCTACTTACAAAAGTAAGTGGGAGTATATACATATCTCAAAGTTTTGAGAACAAAATACTTAACCTTCTAAAATTCACTTATTAATGTCATACTAAGGTTAAACATGAAAATGTTAGCGGAGTATAATGATTACTCTCATTCATAAATCCGAAAGGATGCCTCATCACTGAGTGATATTTTATATCAATGATGAGGAATATGAGTTAGAAGATTGTTGTAAATCAACTAACTACTAAAATACATTATCACATCTTGAATCGATAAATATTTTAGAACTATGAATGATAAGATCGCGATCCTTAAAAGGAAAATTGAGTTTTGAACTTGATTGTTATTTCGCCTAACAGTTAACCTATGAGGTTAGAATGAATTTCTTTTGAAGAAAGACTCACAAGGACAAATTGTATACATATTAATGTTTGACATTTTATAAAAGTTTTTAATCATACTTAAGCAATTGACCGTGATTAAATTTTCTTATATAATACACGGATTAATTATATAAAGATATTTAATTGTCATACATGTGATTTGTATGCTGAATATGACAATTAGATTTTATAACTCTTTCTTTATGACTACATTTTGCGAGGACGGTGTGTAATCAAAAGGGTTATGAATTTATATTATCTTTATGTAGTATACAATACTTAAGCAATCCAAGCTTTGGATTGGATCATGCATCTAAGAGCTGAATTTAATTGCAATATGATTCTGATTAAATTAAGACAACTCTTGAGTACATCTGACATTGAGTGGGAGCAATGTGTTTTTCACTAAAATTTATATGTTGAAGATATCATTCTATTTAAGCTAGATATTGATCCTTGAGCTTGGAATGAAACTTCACTTGGAATTTAGGGAATAAAACAAACAACCTTGGAATAAATGTTTATCTGAAATAAACAAATGCGGAAAATAAAGTCTAACACAAATGCAATATATTATTCAAGCAAGTCTTCAATGATATATTTCACTTGGAATAATTTACATGGATGGAAACCTTGTGTTTTTAAACTAAGGGTTTATCATGTATATATTATATTGTGTATAAGACTAGTTGTTGCTTTTGTATAAGAACAAAATGAGCTGACAACAACAATATCTAATTGAGAGTATTTAGATTATTGTTTTATAAATGTTTACGAATTATAAAGCATAGTGTTGTATAAGTACAAATGATGCTAGAGGATTATTAATACTAGTTGTAGTAGGATTTTATCATTTACGATAAATCTGCTAACTAGTTATGCTCAAGATAGAGCATTGTTGCATTACACATTAATGAATGAGAATACTTTACATTTTTAGAAACTGTAAAGATGACTGTCAGTATGTTGTTGACTTTTACTACCTCATGCAAGGTAAGACAACATCTCCATACTATAATTCTTGCAATAGTATGAGCATATGAGATAAGACACTCATCTTATATTTCAAATCACTCACTATATGTGATATTTGAAATAAGTATTCAAAAGTTTACTCGTGATAACTATTTAGTTTTCTTTTAAAGAAAGGTTGAGAATGTTGGAAATATTAGGGTTCAACTTACTAAATGAGTTTCATGCATATCTGTTTTAGTATTTGGATAATTGGGATTGATAGACAATTTTACTTTATGATGAATAAAGATACTTGGTATTTGTTATTCATTCATATAATAATTGTTATCCTATATTTGCATGTTTAATCCTTGAGTAATTTTATTATTCTAAATATGTCCATTGTCGGTTAACAATATGGAATATTGTTATGTAAAGGCAAATGTGAGTGTTGGTTATATTCTAACGAGAATGTGGATTGTTCCCACCAAACTCATATGTATTCACTAGAGATGCATATTGATTCCCCAACTTTCAAACATTTACTTTTGGATCCTTGTCATAAGTAAAATATTGAAAATGGTTTGTTATCTTCATCCTTAGACTTGAGATACAAGCAAGTTACTTATGTGTGGATATCATTTTTTTGTAAGTATACAAAACGCTATCTCGAACAAGGTAGTTATAAAGCTATATTTGGAGTGATGTGAGCGAGATCCACAACACTTGTAGTCAATAAAGGATTTGTTACTCCACTTGATATGTGCGGAAAGATACCATGGCGCTTCTCGAATTAATAAGATAATTGTTCGGCGAACCAAAGGGTAATGCAAGATGATACTTGATTACATTTGGTATATCTAATTAAATTCTATAACGAGATTCTAAATGGTTAAACTATATGGAATGATTTGAGATCCATAATCCATGGTTTAACGGTATCTATAACAAAGGATGATAAGAGCAAGACATTGAATAACCATGCTCTTGAGAAACTTTTACGAAACTATTCTCTCGGACACTTTTAGTTAAAAAGCGAGTGAGCGTTTGCTAAGCGTTTCCGTCGTTAGTTTTGTGTGCCATTCGACACTCCAACTCCCAGTGGGGCTGTTGGTTTGTGGGAGTTAAAACACTCGAAACGACTAGAAGTGTATGAGCCGATGAGGCACACACGATAAACACGAGTGTACGTGTCGAACGTATTATAACTTGAATGTATACCCGATATATTTGCATGTACGTGACCCGATCACATTGTACGACCCATGGGTCGTTTCTTGGCTTTTGAATGGGTCGGTTATGGAGTACCTTGGGCCTAGAGGATCCATACGATCGGGCATGGGGAAGCTTGGGCTTGAAGCTTGTTGATCAAGTTTTAACCCAAGGCAAAGGGTTTTGTTTTCGATATATATTAAAAACGCACCTACACCTAATATGCCTCCAACATGCAACATACATATTATATATTATCCCTAAGCTTATTATTCGAATGACCATGCAACTTTTGTATCCAATTGTTATTATAAACGATTGGAGTTTTGTTGTATTGTTTGGTTTGTTAATTGTAAACACTTGCATCAATGATCCAAGTAGTGGTTTTCGAACATGTAGTTTTCGCTAATTCCTTGTTCTTGAATCGTAGCGAAGGGAGTTTGTTTTACGCTCTTGATTTAACATCTTGGATGAAGCGAGAAACATATCGGACAAGGCGTGTCCGATATCGGTAATATATCTGAACTGTTTTATCGACTTCTTGGTACTTATTCTCGGACAAGAGCTATAAAGCGAATTAGACTTGGTTCTTGGAAGTATTCGCTTGTGATATATTCAAGGGTCAAAGGTGTTGATTGGTTTATTGTTTACGTTCTCGACTAGCGTTAATCGAGCGTATATGTTAATCGGGTTTGTGTGTGATACTCTTGAGGTATCTATTTTAGATACTTAAGGTTTCGTTAAGGTTTCTTGTTCCATTGCTAGAGATCAATTGCCAAGCAAGGTTAGCTTTTCTATATCCCTTTTAATTAATTAATATTGTATTAATTATTTGTTTATTAAATACGTGCTTAACATAATTGCATCAACTAGATCCTATATCCGCTGCGTACTCGTAGAGGTTAATGGTTAACTGGTTCTAAAATCCCAACAAAAACAAATATTGTTTTCTCACTATAACAACTAACAAGTCACAAACACATAGTAACTAGATAATTATGGTCAGGGACGGAGCATTTAAGATACATTTAGAAAACATCGATGTTTTTTCCAAAAATTAATACTACATCGAAAAAATCCATGGGGTTCCCGGGCACCCGCGGGAAGCCCCCTAGCTCCGTCCCGTCTCAAAATTACATTAATCTATCTCGTATCTTGTTTGTTAAGCTTTTGTACATGTGTTCTCTAATAAGACCTTACTATCATAAATGTGACTTCATTTGTATCTTTTCTAAAAAATATTTTTAACAACATATCTTGAAAATAAAGAATGTTATGCGCAAGACTAATTTAAATGTTGTGCAAGTTCATATATCTAGACGCCCCAAGTAAAATCCGAATGATGGAGTTGTAATAGCCGGTAACTTTAGCTAACCTATGCCCTCATGGCGTGCATTGTTTTACTGTAACTTTAGCTTACAGTGGGATCTTGTATTCTTAGTTTCGTCAGATTACGAAATTTTGATAATTCTTGTTTTGTCAGTTTTTTCTAAGTTGTATATGGTTTGTATACCTTTTTCAATAAACTTATCGGTTATGCCAGTCATTTATATTTAACTAATTTGTGTATGGTAAATATGTTTGGAAGTTGTGTACTAAGTTGGCCTTCTAATAGGAAGACTTTGATAGATTTACGTTGGAAAATAGAAAACGTTTTTGGTATATAGTCTAACTCTTCTTCCATACTCATTGTTAGAGTCACCAATTCCTTATTTTAAACTGCTTGTGTCGTGAAATAATCAAATGGTTGGTATGAGATTCAAATTTTCACTGATCAGTTAATCCACCGGCGGCAATAATTTTTTAAAAATGGTTCAAATTCCAGCATGTTAGAGGTGGTGGTTAGATATGGCCGATCTCTATATGTTGCATATCAAAGGTTTTCGATTTATGGTGGGGTTGTGGGGTTCATATGGGTGGTTCAAGGTCACGACGCAAAATGGCGAGGTCATGATTCAGAAGAGTGGTTCAAGGTCTTGGTCCCAGAGGGTGAAGTGGTAGGGTCCAAGCTTTTACTCTAAGGTCATTGAGGGTCAATTTGGTAGTGGATGTTTTGAGTTCAAGGTCTTGGTCCAGAGGGTGAAGTGGTAGGGTCCAAGCTTTTACTATGAGGTTGTGGGGTTGAATAGAAGAAACGTTTATGTGAATATAGTGGTAGGGTGGATGAAATATATTGGTGTGTTGCAAGTGATGACCGATGAAGTACTTGGACCCTACCATCAGTGGCGGATCTAGAAATCCTTCATGGGGTATGCACACTTTATGAAAGATTCAAAAAAAAAATTAGGATTTCTCGGGTCAAAATAATCGGGTCGTGGGTTCCGGGTTCTTTCCGCCGGGTTTTGTTATTAGTTTGGGTCATTATACTTAAAAAGTGTAATGTGCTAACTACATTAACCAGTTATAAAGCCTGAAAACCATTTTTAACAGGTAAAATTACATTAATAAAATATTATGAAAGCATAAGATACATATACAGATATATTAAACAAACTACAAGGAAACAATCTCTCAAAACATTAAAACACGACCACATTTATACGACTATATGAAACACGTATAACTTAAAAAAGGAAACACTCAAACAAAGTAGCAATCATTTGTAATACTAGATGAGTACCCGCGCCTAGCGACATACAATTAACAATATGCGATATTGTCGTAAGTCTTTTGCGTACATTCAAAATATAAACGAGTACCTGTGCACACCAATGCGATTTTATAATGACATATCGTTTTGTGTTAAAAAAAAGGTTTATGGGTTACTCCCTCCGTCCCAAAATTATTATCCCCTTTTGACTTTTTCGGTCTTTACTTTTCAACTTTGACCTTAAGTACTTTTGTTTACATTACATAATACTTGATACAAAATATATGAACGGATTGAGTTTTAAATGTATTTTCATTTGGTATAATTTTAATCAAAAATTGTATAGCACACATAAAAATATTTATAGTCAAAGTTGAGAAAGAAAGACCGAAAAAGTTAATAGGGGACAATAAATTTGGGACGGAGGTAGTATTAAATGAAAAATAATAAAAGTTTGAAGATTTGGGGATTAAACGTAATGTTTTGAAACCCAGTTCGAACATGGTGGTTCAACCGGTTGAACCGTTACGGTCGAAAAATGGGTCGATTTAAACCGAGTCAACCCGACGGGTTGGGTTAAAAACGGGTCAAATTAAACCGGGTCAACCCACCGGGTTTGAAGCGTCCCGGGTCAACCTGGTTTTCGATATGTATTAATAGTTTCATTTTGAAACATATGTTTTCAACATTTCATTTTTTAGTTTCAATTTTTTGCTTTTTACTTTTTGGTTTTTCCTTTATATATAATATAGCAGGGTACCCGCGCGTTGCGACGGCGGGTACCCTGTGTCGATTAACCGGAGAAATAGATCTCGATGAGACTTGATTCACCAGTTAGTATCGGATTCAACAGGTCCTCTCTGGTTTGTTTTCGGATGGCTTTTATTGGTTAGCCGAACCGGTGGCGACACCGGTTCCCAGTTGAACCCGTTGGTCCGGTTCGATTTTCAAAACTATATGTACCATCAACTTGTTAGCTTGTATAAAGCTTTGTGTGTCTTATTAATTTTTATAATGTGTATAATAACTTGTACTTTTCATTTTATGGTGTTTTAAAAATAACATTAATTAGTGTGTTGTATTGTGTTGTGGCTTGTTTAAATTGTACATTGTGAAAATTTTAATACACTTTTTAGTAATTTGTGTTTTAATTGGTTGTTTTTAAATTATTGTACTTTTAAGTAATGAGGTTTTTTAATAAGAGTATTAATTACTCATACATTTCTCTCACCTTTGACTTTCAACATTTCAATTTTCAAAGTTTGACCATTTTTCTATTATATGTAGTATAGATATAGATATGTAGTATAGATTGGTTGTAAAATGTGAACAAATTATTGTACTTTTAAGTAATAGAGTGTTTTAATAAGATTATTAATTACACTATACATTTTTCTCATTTGACCAAATTCAATAATTCAATTTTTCAACTTTTTCACCTTTAATCGTTTTTATATTATATGTAGTATAGAACTATAGATAACCAACAAGCTAAGAAGTCAAAAACTCATTTGCGAAAGGATATAAATACAGTTTAGGAATGAGGACTATTGGTTTCATCTAATCTATCCACCTCTACAAAGTAAAGTTATAAACGACACGTTTCCAAAAATTGTAGGTATAACTCTGCATTTATTTATTACTTCGTACAATTTACTGCTCAGTGCTTTCTTTGTATCCACTCACCTAGTCACCCACACCTCCTATATTTTTTCCGCTCTCTCAAATAGCCAAACCTCAACTATTATCGTCAGACCACCATTTTTTCTTCTAAAGCTTACTGAAACTTCACAAAAAAATCTTTTTCTTCGTTTGCTTTTGTTAAGAATAAAAAGGGTACGCACAAAGAATTTCATTACTTTCACAAGGGTATGCACTCACTGTCAAATGACCAAATATAACCAAAAACATTGTTTCGTTTACACTAACTCATGGATTCATAGGGTATGCACGTGCATACCCTATGCCCTATGTAGACCCGCCCCTGCCTACCACTTCATCGATCATCACTTGGACACTACCACTTCAAAAGTAATATATCGGCTGGTGGGTTGATGAAATACTCGGTCATGTATATACAATACTTTTTATATATATCATGATCGTGTACGTGAGAAGATTAGTAAGAATATAGCATAAGAAGAAATATCATTTATCTTTAGAAGAAACTTGTATGCATTGTATCTTGGTGTTTTTGTCCATGTCACCATTGTCACATTTTATAGTTTACAAATTGCTCTTAGATTTGTAAATGATCTATCAAACAATAATATACTGATGATAGTAACTTAAATGAATGTTAATCATAAATGAACAAACATCAAAAGTTAGAATAGTAAATAGCCGCATTTGGCAATAAAATGTTTATGTGAATATAGTGGTGTGTTGCGAGTGATGATTGATGAAGTACTTCATGGCGGATCTTTGAATCCAGTTATCATAGAAATATTGTACAAATGCACTAGATACCTTGTTATTATTTGATGAAACCCAACATTGTGTCCCACATCGAATAATAAAAGAAGGGTTAATCTTATGGCTTTTTGATTCATTCTACTTTTTATGCGTTCGGAGTTTGTGAGACAACCCCGTAATGCATAAAAGCGATGAATAATCAAAAAAAAAATGAAGATCACCTCCCTAAAAGAAAACATGCTAACTTGATATTCAAGAATGTACTTAGCCAATATGTCTTTGGATTAGTATCAGTTTTCACCAATCATGTGAATGATTTGTTCTATATAACAAACTGTTCAAATGGTTGCGTAAAATTTATACGATTTCTTAACTTTTTAATCTAATTTATTAACTTTTCTTGAGTTAATCTAATTTATTAACTTTTCTTATCAAGAGTAGTCGAAATAAAATTTAAAAACTTTTCTTATCAAGTAGTCGTAATATTGTACGTCTTTTTCTTTAAGCAACTAGATTAATAGATATTTGTAACTAGTCACTAATATATTAAAGCTTGCAACCGAACAAATAGTATTTAAACAACGGAATTTCTATTATCTAATTAGGGTGCAACTATTATACAATTGGGCTATTTCAAAGCCTTGTTAGTTGCATACTTACATGTAGATATGATATGTCAGTTGTATATAACTATCGAAACTGATCAGTCTCTTCGAACTAGTCCAATTCCGGATTGATTGAAATGCCATCATTGTGGTTGTGGAGGTAAATACTCGAAGAAAGATCTCAAAATGAAAGTCAAATGTATTCAAACTCGATGCCATCTATCTTAGTAACTTCATAAGATACATATATTCATACAAAGAAAAACCCACTTATGAAATAATCACTATGAACACACGGTATAGAGAAGATTTAACGTGCCAAATGCGTATTATTCGTGTGCTAACTATCTTTGAAGCATCGTGTCATTCGTGAAATTAAACGTCTTGAGCCAATGCAATGGCTCACGCCATTTGCATTCTTGTGTATATTACTTACTTTTTTTTTTTTTTTTTTTTTTTGGTATTGTTAGTGAGTGAGTATTCTTAGTAGGGTATTTTGTGAGACCAAATAACATGTTAGTGGTGTGTGGTGTGTTATGAGAGAGGGTGTTTTAGTTATTGATGTGTTATTCGAAGATGTATGATGTGGCGTTGAAGTGACATACCAATAACGTGTTATTGATAGCTTGCATACCTTGTGCTCTAATAACCTGGATTATAATAGCAAAGATGCATGTCCCGTTCCAATATATATGTAAGTTGAGACATGTTAGTATGCTTTTGCAATCATTCATAAATAAACTTTTTTTTTTTTCCACTTACTGTTAGATGGTTGACATGTAACAATAAGATAATAACATTTTTCTTGTAATTTATGTTGAATAGTTGTTTCGATGATGCAAATGGTTTTTATTGTAATAATAAGCAACTTTTTGAACATAAGAGGTTAATAAGAATACGAATTACATCTACTTGAAACATTGTTAAGTGATGCTTCACAATACTTACCTAATATTTATTGGGGTTTTTACACCGGAGGGTCATTGTACTTTCAATAAATGTTTGTTTCACTTATTGTACTTTCTTTTTGTCTATCCAAATCATTGCACTAATTATTAGCTTATTATTCTTCATCAAACTTCTTAAAAGTGTCTGTTTAGATACCTTGGACAGCTGGATACTCGTGGTACTCCGGTGACTCCTCGTGACTGGGCTGCCATGTCACCTTTTGAAATACACATCAGCAAAACACATCATTATATCATATGTCCACCTCATGCTCTTAGCCACTTCATTAAAGACAGATTAGGCCTTGCAACGTTCAATATTGCAAACCCTCAAACGTATGTATAATATCACGATCTTATTTATCTTCTAGTGGGATGTGAAGTGTTGTGATAAAATATTGTTTTCATCAATGTTTTGATTTTCTATTCCAATTGTTATTTCCGTGAAAGTGTATTATTGTAGAATTTAAGTTTCGCTTCCAATTGTTAATTCCATTTCCTCTGGTTTACGACTTTGTGTTCCAATTGTTTATTCGACCGCCTGTTCTAAAAAAAATTATTTATTCGACTTCTTCCCAAATACAAATGAATGACATTCATGTGATGATGAAGTTACAAGTTGATGCAAATAAGATTGCTTCACATAATTAAATAAGTTACTGAAATGTCAAATTGTCTTTTGCAACAAGATTATGTTTTGTTGTGGTGATGTTCGAAGTTTTAGTTGATTATTCTAGATGCTAAGTTATTGGTCCTTGTTGTTGATTAACGGAAGTTTTCATTAAAGCAACAAATTGTTATGATTTTGATTAACTAGAGGTGTCGCATAACGGGTACATAGTCAGGTTAAGCAACGGGGCAAGCGAGTTAAGTGACATATCAGCTTCAATTACGGGATATGTGATCTAGATAATTGATTTTATTTGTACAATTACTCCAATAAACCAAAAAAGAGTACAATGACTAAAACGAACATTTTAGAAAAGTACAATGACCCTCAAATGTAAAAACCCATATTTATTGGGTGTGTTCTCTTTTTGTGAGTAATTTCACTTTAATTCGTCAAGTGAAATCTTGAAGATGCAATGTATCCTCAAAAGTAAAGTTGGCTTCCAGAAATATATATGTTTAGGAGCCAAGATAGAAATACCCCTTTTTGAAAGGGGGGTGATCGATATACTCCCAATTTTTATTTGAACACTCCACATTATGCATTAGACAATTGTATTTTAAATATAACATGTTTTAACTACTTGTATAATGAAGTGTCTCAAGAAAAATGAAGAGTGTGTCAATCACTTCCCTTTTTGATATGGTTATGACTTATGACTTAAGAGTTAAAAGTACGTATCATGTGCATACTTTTATTTTTTCTAATTCGTGTTACGAAAATTTGATGATTAAATTGCATATAAAAGGGGACATTAAAATTTTCATTTTAACTACGATATCTTGATGCTGATTAATCAATTAGTTATATACGGTTTGTTATGTACACCTTCGTAATAAACATTTGAGTGAAAATTAAAGATACGCAACATATTTTTTCAAATAAACGGGTCATCTGATGTACTTTGTAAATTGTCGATAGTGCTAACATATTTTAAAATAATCTTCGATCTAGCTAATATAATGGGTTAGCGTGCGCTACTGTGTCACCTCGTTTAAAAGTTACATCATTGGTCCCCAACCGGACCAAGTTCGTGCATTCGATCCTATTTAGTAACGCTCGTTAAAAAGAAATTAACATTAAAAAAAAATCTTAAAATCTAGATATAATCTATTTTTTTAATTTAAAAATATAAAAAATAGATAATTTTTTTATACATTTATTTTTTTATTTTTTTTAAATCTGGATAAACTTTTTATATTTTTTTAAAAATCTTAAAAAAATTGTAATTATTTTAAAAATAAAAAGTATCCATATTTTTCAAAAAAAAATCATATTTTTAAAAATGTTTTTTTTAGATTTTTCCAGATTTTTATTTTTTTTATTTTTTAAATCTGGATAAACTTTATATTTTTTTAAAAATCTTAAAAGTTGTAATTTTTTATAAAATAAAAATTATCCAGATTTTTCGAAAAAAATCGATTTAAATAAAAATCCGATTTATCCGATTTTTTTAAACTATCGAATTTTATTTATTTTACAAAATTACAATTTTCAAGATATTTAAAAATAAAATAAAAGAGTTTATCAATATTGAAAAATAATAATAAATAACGTAAAAAATGTGTATAAAAATATATTTTAAGTAGATTTTAAGGGGAAAAATTAAGTTTTTTTTTTTTTTTTAAATATTTTAACGAGCGTTACTAAAATAGGACTAAATGCGCAAATTTGGTCCGGTTTGGGGGACAAATGGTGTAACTTTTAATAAAGGGTGACCTGGTAACCTGTTGTTAACCGGTCATGTTAGCTAGATTGAAGATTATTTGAAAATATATTGCGTATCTTTGATAATTTACAAAGTACATTGCGTAAGCCTGTTTATTTAGAAAAATATGTTACGTATCTTTAGCTTTCACCCTAAACATTTCGTTTATTTTGAGTGATTTCGATTGTTAATGTCCCTCTATCTTAACCTTTTATTCTTACAGTATAAGACTTCATTAAAAAGGGCTTATAGCTTGTTAGGAGCTTTTGGGCATTTCATTCTATAACCAATATTAGACACAATACATTTAAAATTTACAAACAACACTTATCAATTTGGTGTTACTTAATTGATTAAAAAAGTAACAACAAAGGAAAGTGTTGTTTTTACCTATTCATACTACATAAACTTCAAATATACATCCACTATGATTTATACATATTTAGACCATTTCATCCTTTTATAAACCTTTTTCAAAAACTACTATAGTAGATGCTCTTAAGACTGTCTATTTTGTGGCTTTTACCAAATTTAAAGCAATAATTGATGCATTATCTTAAACCGTGTATTTTTGTTTGCTAGACAATATTTGTGAGACGGAGGGGATATGTTTTTTGCTTCACTGTCTTCCTATGACTCTAATTGTGTTGGCTAACTAGTAACACAAGAAATTTAGAATTAGTGTTACGTGATTGCTGATACATTGCATGTATTTTCGGCTTTGTATATTGTGGGATGATGACGATCTCGTGGTTGAAGGATGATAATGGCTTTGATGAATGGCTACATACGAAGGAGAGATGGCAAGAAACGCAAAGTGTCTTTTGATTTTACCATGTAAAGTGAACGTGAACAGACTATGAACTAAAGCTCTTCGTGTTTACTTGATTTCCATATCTAAAGTAAAGCTTCCCATTAGTTTCATATATGTTGATAATGATAAATATGCATGCAGTTGAGTATGATGCACAAGATCTTGATGAACAATTCTTAGAACGAATAATCAAAAAATAATGTAAAATATATTATAATGCATCTAATATATGTATATGCATCTAATTTTTAGTTGTAAAATATATTCTAATGCATCTAAAATATTAAGGATGCATCTAATTCAAATTGATGCATCTCTAATATGTAGTTATAGTTATTTATCATCCTTCTTATTTTAAGAATTCTTCTCATTTGATCTTTAGACAAATCTAGATACCTTATTATTATTTGACCCACCTTTTTGTCCTACATCGGATAATAAAGAAAACTATGTTTACTTAATAGTATACTAGAATTCGAGCAATACGTGTTTGGATTGGTATCATTTTTCACAACTATGTTGAATGACTTGTTCGACTTTACAAGAGTTTGAACATAGTCGTGGAAAATGTTTTCCAGTTCTTAACTTTTTAATAGTTAAGCATAAGAATTTTTTAATAGTTAAGCACAATTTATAAACTTTTCTTATCAAGTGGTTGAAATATTGTACGTTTTTTTATTTAAAGCTTGCACCTAAACAAATACCATCTAAAGTCTAAACAATGGAATTTCTATATCCAAATATTATACAATTGGGCAATTTCAAAGCCTTGTCAGTTGCATACTTGCATGTAGATATGATATGTTGTATATAAGTATCGAAAATGATCAGTCTCGTCTAATTAGTCCATTTCCAGATTGATTGAAATGCCATCGTTGTGGTTGCGGGGGTAAATACTCGAAGAAAGATCTCAAAACAAAAGTCAAATGCATTCAAACTTGATGTCATCTATCTTAGTAACTCATAAGATATAATCATACAAAATTATAAACGACTTATAAAATGATCACTAATAACATAGATTATAATGAATACATATTAAAATAATAAAATTTAAACAATAGCAAGCGTACAATGAAAGGTTTTTCGAATGATTAAAAAAATAATTAAAACGATGTATATCCTTGAATACTGTATTTAGTCTTCAGATTGCCCAGTGAACGTATCATGAAACTTTTTGAAACTTTTCTTAATTGCAGGCATGCCCTAACCAATAAACCTAAATGATTACAACATCGTAAACAAATATTGCAAGATTCCAGCGCGTTTAAGTTCAAAGCAAAACGCAAGATTGCAGGCGATGGATAGATTCTTAAAGTATAAAACAGAAAACGATGCTTACCGTCTCCCTGCGTTAACCACTCATTCTTATATTTTAATACTTCATTAAAAAGAGCTTGTAGCTTCTAAAAAGCTTTTAGACTTTCTATTCTTTAACTAATATTAGATACAAGATTTTTAAAATCTTAGGAACAGCTCTTACATCTTTGATGTTACTTAGTTGATTAAAAAAGCAACATCAATATAAAGAAGCTATTATTAAAATTTTAAACTTGTAAATGTAAACCCTCGATAAACCATACAAGGGCTTGGTTAGAAAGCTTCTAAAACATGATCCTTTCAAAGCTTGGAGTTCCAATGTGGGATGCAAAACACATTCTTTACAAAACCATCCTCCCCTTTTTTTTTTGGGTAAAGGATTATACCCGTGAATAAATTTAAAAATGATAGGAGTTTACGTTACATGGAAGAGTGGTCATGATCCACCCTTCGATATAAAAACTATGTGTTTTGGACATGCTCAAAAACACAACACCTAATGAGACCAAGCTAGAGAACAAAGAACAAAAAAAAAAAAAAAAAAAAAACGAACACAAGTAAAACACTAGCCTCTAGCTCACCAAATGCAAATAGTCAGCCTGCATCCATCAGAATGCTTGGAATCCGCCATGTCTTTCGCATCTTGTCTACCCGAGGCTTCTTCTTGAATTGAATAGAGGCAAGCTTTAATCTAACCATATCAACAATAACCTTGGACAGAAACTCGGGATTCCTCTCGCCTTTTCCATGCACACGATAGTTCCTCTCTTGCCATACAAAATATGAAGTCGCGACCAAGATAAGACGAGCCACATGATATCAACATTATTCCGATTAGAAATGGGTAATAACCAAAGCCATAATATCACTCCATTTCTCAAAACAAGCGAATTTCAGCCACTTGCAAAACACAAAACCAAACCTGTGAAGAATACGAACATTTAAAGAACAAGTGATCATGTGAGTCGGGTTGGGTCTTGCATAAAAAACAACGAAGCAGGTTTAAGTCAACATCATTGCCAACATCCCATTGCCTCATTCTATCATGTGTTTTGAGACGCTTTCTTATAACGAGCCATAAATGAGTGGCATGTCGTGGAATGCTGTAATGAGACCACACCAACTGGAACCACTCAACTGCATTTCCTTGTTCTCGGATTGAGTCCCATACGTCTCGGACAGAAAACGACCTGAAGGTACCATCCCTCATTTTCCATTGCAAAGTATCAACATGTTCGTCATTCAGGATAGGGGTTGGAACGTTCATTAGATCGGGAAATGTGTTAAACCAAGAAACAGGCCACGACCAAGCCCCATTAGACACCACATCCGCTACTTTGTCATATAAATTAAATCCGCGTTAGTAATAGCTCTATATGACAATTGGGATATTAAATCCCCCAGCCAATAGGCAATAGCTTTAAACAAAAAGTCAATCTCGTTTTCTCAAACATAAACATACCACTAAACACAAACACATAATTATGGTCTTATAATTACATTAATCTATCTTTGTCTCTTGTTTGTTAAGCTTATGTAAATGTTATCTACAATAAAAACTTAGATTCATAAATGTGACTTCATTTGTATATTTTCTAAAATATCCTTTTAGCAACATATCTTGTACTACAATGTCACCAATAACATATCTATATATCTTGTTTCCTATTGTTGTGAAAATCTTCATAATAAGAAGTTGCTCTCTCGTATCTTGGACAAACAAATCTGACCGTTGCAAAAAACATGAGGCCCATGCGGTTGGATAGTTGTTTGCTTTTCGGAAAGTAAAATATCGGTTGGTGGGCGGATGAAATACTCAGTCTAAGTATATACATCACTTTTTATATATATGATGATCATGCATGTGAGAAGATTAGCAAGAACATTGTAAAAGAGGGGTTGGTTAATAGTTGAAGGACTCATATTGGAACATTGAAATAGTGTAGGGTTTGTTTTGTAACTTTTCTGTTATTCTTTTCTCCTTCCTCCCATCTCCTTCCTCCCATCTGCTTTCTCTTGTATAAAACCTTTGTATCTTTCATTTTGAAGTAATAAGGAGAATCATTTTCACCGTGTGAGCTGTGTTTTTCTCTACTCATTCTTGTCAACATGGTATCGAGCTCGATAATGAGTTCTTGATCGATTACAACCGTTACAACCACCGTAACTTACTTTTCCGATCACCATAAACCACCGTAACTAACTTTTTCCGATCATTATCAAATCATCATTTCTCCATCATTTCTATCATTCTCATCACAATTCTTTCATCAATAACTATCAATTTTTCATCTACATTCTGGTAAAGTGATTCAGTTCAAGTGTCTTATTCAAGACTGAATTTGTTGAATCATTTGGTTGTTATAACGGTTCTTTCAAGATTGTTGAAGCTTCCGCAACGTGTTAACAATGGCAGCATCATCTTCTTCAACTGATGCTACTAGCCAAAACAGTCAATCTCTTTTGTTCCAAAATCCATCGATTTGCATCCTTCGATGGCCCCGGTACTCTTGTGGTGAATGAAAATTGTTAGGAGCACAAAACTATCGTTCTTGGAGAAGATCGGTTGAAATTGCGCTTTCTACCAAAAGAAAGTTAGGTTTCATCGAGGAACAGTTCAAGATCACAAGATGATGGGAATTTACAAGAACGATGGGATACATGTAATAATCGGTGATTAGTTGGTTAATGAACTCGATGTCTGAATCAATTGCAAAGTCTATTATGTTCATTGAACCGCTTATGCAATTTGGATTCAACTTGAGAAAAGATTTGCTCTCGAAGAATGGGTCACAAGTATAAGTTGAGCAGAGAAACTTATGAGACTATGCAATCGGGAAGATCGTGGTGAGTACTATACAAGTATGAAGTGTGTTTGGGAAGAATTGGATTCAATGAATGAATTGCCAAGAATAGTCAATATTACTCCGAAATTGCTTGTTTAACCGCTTGAGTACTCGAGAAAGAAGAACAAAGATTGTTTCGCTTGAATGGTTTGGATGAAAATTTTCTCATCAAAGGAGTCGATTGTTGTTAAACTCTCCTTTACCAAGTGTTGAAACTGCTTGTGCTTTGCTTCAGCAAGAAGAGTCTCAAAGGGGAGTATTTGGATCAGGACAGTCAATTGTTGAATCTACAACCCTCTATAGCAAAGGTGAGGTCAAAGAGAAGTGTAACATATGTGGCTACAAGTGGCATCCACCAGATAAATGTTGGGAGAAAGTTGGTTACCCTACATGGCATTACAAGTATAAGCAGTCACAGAAAGGTAAAGCTCCTCAGAAGGCTGGTCCAGGTTATGTGAAAAAGACAGCTGCAATGGTTGAAACTGGTGGTCATGTGGTCTTCACTTCAAAGCAATTTGAGCAACTAATGAAGAGTATTCCTCATTTCAATCGGACCAGATGAGACCAATGCATTGGAACATCCTTTTGGAGAAGGTACACTTTCTTGTTTTTCTTGTGTGAATGGGGTTATAGAAGGATGGATAATTGATCTGAGGCAAGTGATCATATGTCACCGAGATAGCAATGATTTGAATGATGTTGAGGCTCTTAAGTGTAAACAGTTATTAATTTGCCAAATGGACATACTTGATCATTTCAAAGTAGGCAATGTTGCTTTACAAAATGGACTTAAGCTAAACAATGTTCTCATAGTTCCTTCCTTCAAATTCAAGCTTTTGTCGGTCTCTAAACTAACAAAAGATTCTCATTGCTTTGTTACATTTATGAGAAATTACGTGTTATCCAGGACTTGAAAACCGGGAAGGTGTTGGGCTTGGGTAAAAGCAAGTGGCCTCTATCATCTACTCAATCTTCCTCTGGATCAAATTCATTCTCAACTTTCTTCAATGGTTGTATACGCCCTTGAAGATTGTTGTCTATTTTCATTTTTCTCAAACTGCTCGGTTCAACAAACTATGCTTTTAGTGTTTTCAATAATTCTTACAGTTTGTGGCATCATAGACTTGGTCACATTTCGATTCTACTTTCAAACATATTACTTCATTCTCGAAAGTGTATCTCATTCTAATGAGAATTCTTGTTTGACTTGTCCAATGGCAAAATTCACAAAACTTCCATATTCGCTAGTAAATCTCATTCCAAAGTTCCATTTCACTCATTCATATAGACATTTGGGGACCCTATAAAGTTCCAACCATAGGGAATCATAAGTATTTTCTCACTATAGTTGATGATTGTAGTAGAGTTGTTTGGACATATTTACTAGTCGAAAGTCGATGCCTTTGCTACTTTCAAGTCATTTGTTACTTTTGTGAAGAAGCGGTTTGAAAAAGATATAAAAGTGGTGAGATCGGACAATTCTTAGAATTTCTCAAAGGATCTATAGGCCCTTTTATGGACTCACTGGGAATAGAGCATCAAACTTCATGTGTTGATAGACCTCAAGAAATGGGAGGGTAGAAAGGAAACATAGAAACATATTGGAGATAGCTAGAGCCCTAAGATTGCATGCTCATTTGCTCGTACATTATTGGGGTGATTGTGTTATCAACGCAACATATCTCATTAATGATTTCCACTGCTTTGTGTTGAAATTTAAGACACCTTATGAAGTTTTGTTGCAATCTAAACACGAGTATAGTCATCTAAGGGTGTTTGGTTGTTTAGCAATGGCTAGTAATCCTTCGAGTTCTCGACAAATTTGATTCCGAGGTGTACCTTGTTTATTTACGGGTTATCCACAACATCAAAGGGGTACAAACTTCAATTTCTTGAATCATACAAGGTTTGTGTCAAGAGATGTTGTCTTATGAACATATATTTCCTACTCTAAAACAAGTATGTTGCAAGTTCTTCAACCCGTGCGCACCCATTTCTTCACCATTGTGGTATGAAGATTTTGTGTCCACAACACAACCTGTTCATGAGCCCTTTGTTCTTTTGAAGTTGTTCATGATTCTGCCAAGTTGTTCATGAATCTGCGAAGTTGTTCATGAATCTGCGATGTTGTTCATGATTCTAGCGATGTTGTTCATGAATCTGCGATGTTGTTCACATCGCACCATCTTTCATTCCCATCACTAGTGTTCAAGATGGGAATCGAAGATCCACTAGAGTGTCAAGTGCTCCAAGTCGGCTAAAAGATTATGTAACACCAATTCATCAACCAAAGGCTAATCAAGTGTCGGTTACTCTCTTGATCTCAATTTCATGCTTTTCTATGTGCTTTGGTGGCTCGATCAAGACCTACTTACTTCAAAGAAGGTTAAAGAAGAAGACGGTGTAATGCAATGAATTTGGAGCTAAGAGCATTAGAGGAGAATGATACATGGGAAGTGACTGTTTCTACCTAAAGGGAAGAAAGCTATTGCTTGTCATTGGATCTACAAAATCAAACTCAAAGTCGATGGTACACTTGACAAGAAAGCTAGACTTGTAGTGAATGGGAATAGACAAAGAAAAGGTGTTGACTATGAAGAAACTTTTGCTCGATGGCAAAATGGTGATGTTAGAGCTTTACTTGCGATTTAGCGACCATGAAAGGTTGGGAAATTTGTCAAATGGATGTGTCTAATGCCTTTCTCCATGGTGATCTCTTTGAAGAAGTATATATGCAAATGCCTCAAGGGTATATTGGAAAGGGAGAGTGTGCAAAATGTTCCTGCCGATTCAAGTTTAGTATGCAAACTCAAGAAGTCCTTGTATGGCCTCAAACAAGCACCTAGATGTGGTTTGCTAAACTTTCTTGACATTGTTGTCCTTGGCTATACTCAATCTAAGGTGATTACTCATTGTTCATCAAGGCGGATCTTTGAATCCTTTACGCAGCTTCTTGTTTATGTTGATGATCTTCTAATCACTTGGTTCTAGCAACACTCGATTCAAGCTCTTAAAACACAATTAAGTACTCATTTTCACATGAAGGATTTATCTTAGAAGTTTAGAACACACTTCCATGCTTTGCATTTTGGTATTTTGTCCATGTCACCATTGAGTGTCACATTTTATAGTTTAGAAATTGCTCTTAGATTTGTAAATGATCTAACAAACAATAATATATTGATGGTAGTAACTTGAATGAATGTTAATCATAAATGAACAAACATAGAAAGTTATGATATTAAATAGTCGCATATGGCAATGAAAATTTTATGTGAATATAGTGGTGTGTTGCAAGTGATGATTGATGAAGTACTTTATGGAGGATCTTTGATTCCAATTATCATAGAAGACTTAAAATAAACCAAATGTAATGAGCACATACATTGCATTGATTAGAAATATATTGTACAAATTCAGGAGTTCAGAGTAAATCTTGCTACATTATTATTCTTTAATGAAACCCAACTTCCTGTCCCACATTGAATGATATAGAAACCTATGCTAACTTAATATACCATAATGTACTTGGACTCAATGCGTTAGGATTAGTATTAGCTTTCATTAATTTGACGAAATGGCTTGTTCGACTCAATAAGGCATTCTGTGCAAATTCTTGAAAACTTTATACGAGTTCTCGACTTTTTGATAGTTGAGCACAATTTATGAACTTTTCTTACCAAGTAGTCGAAATGTTGTACGTCTTTTGCTTTAGGCAACTAGATTGTTAGATATTTGTAACTAGTCACTAATATATTAAAGCTTGCACCCGAACACATACTATCTAAACAACGATTAATTAAATTGTAACTATTATACAATTGGGCTATTTCAAAGCCTTGTTAGTTGCATACTTGCATGTAGATATGATATGTAGCTGGTGTATAACTATCGAAATTGATCTGCGAACTGGTCCATTTCTAGACTGATTGAAATGCTTGTTCATGAATTTGACGAAATGGCTTGTTCGACTCAATAAGGCATTCTGTGCAAATTCTTGAAAACTTTATACGAGTTCTCGACTTGTTGATAGTTGAGCACAATTTATGAACTTTTCTTACCAAGTAGTCGAAATGTTGTACGTCTTTTGCTTTAGGCAACTAGATTGTTAGATATTTGTAACTAGTCACTAATATATTAAAGCTTGCACCCGAACACATACTATCTAAACAACGATTAATTAAATTGCAACTATTATACAATTGGGCTATTTCAAAGCCTTGTTAGTTGCATACTTGCATGTAGATATGATATGTAGCTGGTGTATAACTATCGAAACTGATCTGCGAACTGGTCCATTTCCAGACTGATTGAAATGCCATCGTTGTGGTTGCGGGGGCAAATACTCGAAGAAAGATCTAAAAACGAACGTCAAATGCATTCAAACCCGATGCCATCTATCTTAGTAACTTCATAAGATACAACATACAAAGTTAAAAACGACTTCTGAATTGATAACTAATAACATCTTTACTCTTTATAAAACATTTAGAACTTTTATTTTTAAAAGTCTTAAAAATTTTAAGTTTAAACACTTGCTATGATTAGTAATTCTTGAAATTAAAATTTTAAAAATACATGAATTAGACATTAAATTATGACATTAAATTGGATGCATGTTACAATAAATAAAATATAACTAATACAATGAATTTAATATTTTTAGAGTTAAAATTAATAACTTTTGAATTTGCATATATAATAATAATATGTTATATTAAATTTTAACAGTCTCACAAAATAAATACACAATTTCTAGAAACTATCTTTTATAGAAAATCGTTAAATTAAATTTGGCAAAAAACGTAAAATCATAAAATCGTTAAACAACATTCGCCTCCAAACCGCTGCTTTGCGCGGGTACCATGCTAGTAGATTACAATAGAAAAGATGGATGTCCCGTTGCAATACTTATGAGCCTTAATACTTTGGAATACTTCTGGTTTTTCTTCTCTCATTTATCGTTCTAATATGAAAGTTGAGACATGTTAGTATGCTTTTGCATATTATATGCCAATAGTTCATGAATTTAAATAAATAAACTATATTTTTCATCCGTTAAACGTTAGATGATTGACATGTAACAGTAACATAATAAGTAAGAAAATATATAATATTTTTCTAGTAAGTTATATTGAATAGCTGTTTCTATGATAATAATGATAGAAAACAAAATTTTAATCATAAGAGGTTAATAAGAATATGAATTATATCCATTTGTCACATTGTTAAGTGGTGCTTCACATGATTACCCAATGTTAATTAGGTGTGTTCTCTTTTTGTGTGTAATTTACAAGACTTCTTTTGGTCAATAGGAAAACATTCTACTTTACAAATCACTTTAATTCGTCAAGTGAAATCTTGAAATGATATATTATTACTTGGCTCGAATATTGCTTAGAACCCAAATGATTACAAACGTCGCCGACAAATATATATTGCAAGAGTACTTAACCAAATGGATCAAATAGAGATAGAGTGATAGACAATCTAGTCTAACAAAATGTAATCATCATCCATTTCATAACAACATCATTGCTATTGATCTTGAAAAGAAATATCTAAACACAAGAAACTATAATATCTTTCTTCGCATATGGCAATGACACTTTGATGTTAATATAGTGGTGCATTGCGGCCTTGAGGGTGATGATTGATGAAGTACTTCATGGACGATCTTTGAATCAAATTATCATAGAAGACTTCAAAATGAACCGACTGTAATGAGCACATACATTGCATGGTACTCATTAGTAAAATCTAGATACATTATTATTATTTGATGAAACCCAACTTTGTATCCCACATCGGATAAAAAAGGAAACTATGTTAGCTTAATATAACATGATGTACCCGGACTACACGTACCCGTATTAGTATCAGTTTTCACCAATCATGTGAATGGCTGTTCAGTATAACAAGTTGCACTCATGATTGGGTAAAATTTATGCGAGTTCATAACTTTTTAATCAATTTTATTAACTTTTCTTATCAAGAGTAGTTGAAATAAAATTTATAAACTTCTCTTACCAAGTACTCGAAAGTACTTTTTAATCAATTTTATTAACTTTTCTTATCAACAGTAGTTGAAATAAAATTTATAAACTTCTCTTACCAAGTACTCGAAAGTAGGGGTGAGCAAACGACCCGAACAGACCGGACCGACCGACGGACTCATGATTGTTGCACTCATGATTGGGTAAAATTTATGCGAGTTCATAACTTTTTAATCAATTTTATTAACTTTTCTTATCAAGAGTAGTTGAAATAAAATTTATAAACTTCTCTTACCAAGTACTCGAAAGTACTTTTTAATCAATTTTATTAACTTTTCTTATCAACAGTAGTTGAAATAAAATTTATAAACTTCTCTTACCAAGTACTCGAAAGTAGGGGTGAGCAAACGACCCGAACGGACCGGACCGACCGACGGACCGACCGAAACCGGACCGGACCGGACCGACCACATTCGGTCCGGTCCTCGGTCTATGCATTTGGGCTAATTCGGTCCTCGGTCCTGTCGGTTCGGTCCGGACCACAAACCGACTATTTTGACCTTAGTAGACTCCAAACGGTCCGGTCCGACCGACGGACCGACCGAGACCGGACCGGACCGACCACATTCGGTCTCGGTCTCGGTCCCGGTTTTTATCTTAATTCGGTCTTCGATCTTGTCTGTCCGGTCCGGTCCCGGACCGATGCTCAGCCTTACTCGAAAGTTCGTCCTTTTCTTTAGGCAACTAGATGGATAACTTGTTCAGTAATCATGTGAATGACTTGTTCAGTATAACAAGTTGTACTTATGATTGGGTAAAATTTATACGAGTTCATAACTTTTTAATCCATTTTATTAACTTTTCTTATCAAGAGTAGTCGAAATAAAAATTATAAACTTCTCTTACCAAGTACTCGAAATATTGTACGTCTTTTTCTTTAGGCAATTAGATGGATAGATATTTGTAGGGATGAGTATTTCGACCCGAATTCCGAAATTAAATCGGAACTATACCGATTCCTTATATACTGATGCGGTGATCGGAATCAGGAAATAAGGTGAAAAAATTGGGACCACTAATTCGGTGCGGACCTGTGACCAAATCGGAAATTCCCGAAAAAGCGGGAAAACCCGATTTTCCAGATCGACACCGATACCGGTATCCGAATCCCGCTTCGATGCGATGCCGTACCACTAATTTATGATCGGGAAAAAATCGGTACCTCTAATTCGGTATGGGAACCATGCTCATCCCTAGATATTTGTAACAAGTCCCTAATATATTAAAGCTTGCAACTGAACAAATACTATCTATACTACATTATAATGTATTTAAAACTTCCTAATAAAAGACGTCTTAAAAATATATGTCTACACATGTTACTATAATTAGTAATTCATATAATTAAGAAAAGAATCATTATGTACAACACTTTAATGCACATAATTTTCATACGTATAAGACAATAAGTATAGCATACACCACTTTAATGCACATATTAAAAAAATATAACACCACAATAATGCTATTTAATATAGTTAATTAATTAATTGATCAATAAATACAGTTAATACAGTTATTAAAACACTCCTAATAAATAAATACAAATTATCAAGATATTATACAACCAAATTAAACACAATTCTACATTAAATGTCACTAATAAAATAATATTATACAATTAATATTCGAGTTCGAATCTAAGAATATGCCAATGGGCTGAGCCCAAACCAAGCGCAGCCAACGGGCTGAACTGAACGAGCAGACGGCTAAACGAAATTCTTGAAATGTGCAAATTTATCAAAAAACATAATAAACTAAAATACGTGATTCACTAAAATTTTATTTCATGGTAATTGCGTCATTAAATGTCACTAAACAAATAATAAAGACATTATACAAATCTTAAAGCCCGAACGCAACGGCAGGTAACGGCTCGAGTCCGAATCGACGAAGCAAACGGGCTCGAGCCGAATAGGTAGCCAAACGGCCGAACCCGAACAGGAATTGGCCAACGGGCTTTACTATGATTTGATGTCTAGGTAGGTTCATCCTAGTATGTTAGACACAATATGATCTCCATGTTAGTTGTTAGCATAGTTGTAGGGGTGAGTTCAATATGGTTTAATCAGGTCATGTTAGTATCGGATAATATTAGTGTCGATGTAGTGTCATGGTAGTGTGGGATATGTTGTTGTCAATATAACTTTAGCATCGTGTTAGTTTTGTTCATCTATATAACATATATTTGTCTTTCAAAAACAAAATCTACCTAGAAAACGTTAGAAAAAGCCAAACGTATTTTGAATATTCAAGCCGTAACCAACGTATAATGAATACATATTAAAATCTAAGTAAAAACAAGCGTACAATGAATACATATTGCAAGATTTTGGCACTTTAATGTTCAAAGCAAAACCCTTATAAAGATCGGATGCAATGAAGTTTGCAGGAATGAACAATAAGCGAATTTGGATAGATTAATCTATTCAAAATTTTCATTAAGTATAAAACAAAAAAATTATAGTATTGTCCCATTGTGGTTAGGGATGGCAAAAAAACCCATACCCGACGGGGACCCGATCCCCAAACCCGATTTGACTGGGGAATCCCCGAGTTGACTGGGTATGGGGATGGGATGAAATCCCCAATATAAACCGGGATGGGATAGCATAAATCCCCGACCCGAACTTTTAATGTAAAATATGTATACATTATACGTATATTACTACTAAATTTACTTGTATATGTATATGTTAGTGAGTATTGGCAAGTACTATACTGGAAGTATACTTGTGTGTGTATATGTTATATTCAATGGATCAAAATCATCAAATATTTTAAAATGTTAAGCACTAACTACGTATTATCCTATCAATATTTTGTCCGAATACACTCATTTGATGTACTATAATTTTTATATTATATGTGATGTTTTAATATTATAATGCTTTAAAGTTTAATGACATTTTAATTAATCCAATTATGTACAATGTACGCTTTTTTAAGACATTTGATATGTGAATTCTTTTTATTTTAGATCGGTTAATATTATCCTGTTGCCGCCTTCTTTCATATACGTGTCTTTTATAGTTATACGTGGCGCCATACTCTCTGTCTCGACTCTCAACGACCGGCGATTCATTGAGAAAATAGGAGGAGAACGAGGAAAACAAAACATTCAATTGTTTGGCTAAATAAGAATTGGTTATACGGAATTACAGATTGTTAATAGAATTGGGAATACTTCTAGTTAACGATCAATATCATATTGCACTCACCACATAGCTAAAAAAGGAATTTAAGAGTCAATGTGTCTAAAAAGTCAAACGCATTTTGAATATTCAAGCCGTAACCAACGTATAATGAATACATATTGCAAGATTTTAACACTTTAAAGTTCAAAGCAAAACCCTTATAAAGATCGTATGCAATGAATTTTGCAAGAATGAACAAAAAAGAGGAACAATAAGCTTCTTTGTAGTGATTCTTTAAGTAAGATACAAAATGATCGTAACTGTCTTAAGTGCTCTGGCTTGTAGCTTGTAAAGAGCTTTTAAACATTTAATTCTTTAACTCCTACATATTCATGTTGCTTAATTAGCAAAGATAATAAGCAACACAAAAATGACGGGTTATTTTTAAAATTTTGAACTTGTAATTAAGACCTCTCAACAAACAATAAAAGGGGAGGGTTGAAGAAGTCAAGAATGACATGATTATCTCAAAGCTTGGAGTTTCAATATGTAACTGCTTACCCCCAAGCCATTTGGTTCATCAAGGCAATGTGGGATGCAAAAAACATACTCTACAAAACTACCCTCCCCCTTGGCCATTAGCTTTAAACAAAAAATCAATCTTGTTTGAGAATACATATAAACATAACACAAATATAACGTATTTAGTCCGCATTTGGATAGATTAATCTATTCAAAATTTTCATTAAGTATAAAACAAAAAATTATAAACCACAAATATAACGTATTTAGTCCGCATATCTTGCCCCATGAATGTATCTTCAAACTTTTTGAAATTGTTTTTGACTGCGGGCATGCCCTAGCCGATAAACCAAATGATTACAACATTCCGACAAATATTGCAAGATTCAAACACTTTACAATCCAAAGCAAAACACTAAGGCTATGTTTGGCGCGCAACATTTTAGAGTTTTTTGGAGCAATGAGCGATGAACAATGAGCTTTTTGATATTTATTGTTCGTTTGGCAAAGGAGCGGTGAGCTTTGCTATTTTTAAGAATCTCATTTTCCAACGCTTTAAAAAGTTAGAAGCGGTGAAATGCGACTATCGCCACTGACTATTTTTACCAAACACACCCTAAAAAGGGCTTGTACATTGTAACGAGCTTTTTGATATTTCATTCTTTAAACTAATATTAGATACAACATGTTTAAAATTTTACAAATAGCTCTTACATATTTTGTGTTGCTTAATTTATAGAAAAAGTAACAAAAAAAAATGAAGAGCGATTTTTAAATTTTTGAACTTGTTATTGTATTCGCTCAACAAACCATACAAGGCTTAACCAAAGAAGCCAATAAAGACATGATTCTTTCAAAGCTTAGAGCTTCAATTTATAACTGGTTTCCACATACAATTTGGTTCATCAAGACAATGTGGGATGCAAAACACGTTCTCTACAAAACTACCCTCACCCCTTGGCCAAAACTAAAAGTCAATCTTGTTTCCTCAAACATAAACATAACACAATAACACAAACACATAATAACTAGATAATTATGGTCGTATAATTACATTTATCTATCTTGTCTCTTGTTTGTTAAGCTTATGTGCATGCTATCTACAATAAAAACTTAGATTCATAAATGTGATTTCATTTGTATCTTTTCTAATATATCTTTTCAACAACATATCTTGCACTACAATGTCACCAATAACATATTTATCTTATCTCTTGCTGTAAATACTAAAGTTACCATCTTTAACAAATTAACCAGTTGCTAATCTCATCAAAAAACTGGAAAAAATGTAAATATTTTGACTCCACATATCTACAGTTGCTCTAATCTTTTCGCAAACTTCAAGAAACCGTGATATTTCTATTTGCTCCTTTAGAAGAAAAAAAAAGTTGCAGTCGGATCACAAATTCTTCCTCAACAACTTACAATATTGTGAAGGTTGATGATTTGTGATCTTGCTATTCTAATACGCTCAAAAAATGTAGAATACCGATCGATAATGAAATAAGTGATGATTCTGTATAACATACCTCACACAAAAGGCTGCTCCAAGCATCCAATCATTTGTGGAATAAGCGTTTATCAATCTCCCTGAAACAACCTGGAGAAGAAATATATCTTTACAACTCGTTTTATTGTCAGGATGACATAAGGCTATGAATGAAACAGAAAAGGCTTCACCCTTCTGGCAGCTTCCCATTTCTCATCTTTAATAGCAATGGGTGCTCCAAGAAGAATAACTCTTTCTACTATTCCAGCTGAAGTAAAATGAAATACACCGATTAGTATCCTTGATTCTACCAATATCACTTGGAACAACACAAACGGGCTCAAACTGGTTTCAGTTACCATCATTGCTTTCAGCCAAATTCTCAAGACATTGCATATCGCTTGTGCCCAAGTGAGAAGCCTATTAGTGTCACAGCCTACAAATTATAACCATCAACCAACTAAAAGTTTTGAGTCGCTCTTATGAAACTTGTGTACATATGGAATAACGTGATTTTGATGTACATTACCTTGCAATCCTCGACCAACACTTCAAGAAGCATTTTTCCAAATTTGTCGGATCCGGTAGAAAACAAAGCCCAATTTTGAAATAGTTGTAACATTAGATTGAGTTAATGCCATCATTAAATTCAACACAGTAACTCTAGTTTGGAATTGAGGAAGTGCAAAATAGCAATATTTAAAGAAAACCTGTCCACATCAATAGACCATTTGCTATCGATGATATCAGTTAGAGTAAGTAACGTTGCAGGCAAGGCTAAAGCGGATAAAAGAGAGCTCAGCACGGATAAAACAGAGCAATAGACCATTTTTGATTAGGCAAGTCATTTGGATTTTTAGCGTTTGACTATTGGAAGTAAAATAACTATTAAAACTGAATCAAAGAAAATAGTTCGTATAAGTGGAGTAACAATTGACCTTTGACTCTTAATTGGAAGCCATGCGCTAACTACAGTTTTAATCAGCCTTGCAACTCACGATCGATTTTGAATAAAAAGATTAACATACTCTAAATGGATGAAAATGTATTACCTAACAAATGGAATTTATTTGAAGGCCATTAGGAAATACCTAACAAATGACTAAATGGATGAAAATGTATTACCTCTGCACATGTGATTGATGTATGCAAACCCATTGGTTCTTTCAAACCCTGTTATATTACACAATCTAATATTCAGTATTAAAATAAATGAGGTCATTGTATGCCCTTTCAACCACCCGTTCATTGAATACAACTTTATCCGTTTGACCTGCTTCATCACCAAATAAAATGCTCGGTGATATTGCAACAATTAATCAACTACATATTTTTCTGATTATATATGAATGAATATATCAAGTAAAGAAGAAATTTATAGTACCTTTTTACACATGATGATCTTTGCTTCTAACTCAATCACATCTACAGATATGTATATCATAAAAAAATGACGTGAATAAATAGAATCGGTAAATGTATCTTTGACCTCATAAAATAGAAAAATGAACCTTCTTTTTTCTTTTACTGTTTTGCGTAGAGCAAAATTAGCATCATCCACAACGACGTGAGTTGTGATTCATATGTGTGGTTCAAGGTAGTTCAAGGTCATGACGTGAAATGGCGAGGTCATGATTTTGAAGATTGGTTCAAGGTCCAAGTGGTAGGGTCCAAGCTTTGAATTGGTAGCGGAAGTTTTGAAGTGTAGTAGACTATTGTTATTGTCCCTCTATCTTAACCTTTCATTCTTACACTTTAAGGTAGGGGTTGTGATCGGTTAAGTTATCGGGCTTGTTTGAATCGTTCAGTTTGGTAAATTTGGTTAAAAATCTTTTTCTGGGTTAACCCGAAAACCGAACTGAACCGAACCGAATTCAAATTCGATTTTTGGTTCAGTTTTTAGGTTGACCCGAATAACCCGAATGTCACTATTTATTTTAAAAAAAATAATAATCACATAGATTTTAGCAAAAAAAATATATATTTCAAGCATAAAAAATGTTTTTTTATATTAAGATAACATTTTAATAGTATTTATATATATGAAAATTTGGTTCGGTTTGAACCGAATTAGTAGTTCGGTTTGGTTCGGTTTTAGCAAATTTGGTTCGATTATTAGTTAGATTCGGTTGTTTTCAGTTCTGTTCGGTTTCGATTTATTCTGTCTTTTCGGTTTTTTCGCTCACTCCTACTTTAAGGCTTCATTAAAAAGGGCTTATAGCTTGTTAGGAGCTTTAGGACATTTCATTCTTCAACTAATATTAGATACAATACATTTAAAATTCTACAAACAACACTAACCAATTTGGTGTTACTTAATTGATTGAAAAAGTAACCGCAAATGATAGTGTTGTTTCTAAAATTTGAACTTGTAATTGTATCCCTCAACAATCAAAACAAGGGATTTAATGAAAATGCCGGTAAAGACCTAATCCTTTCAAAGCTTGGAGTTTCAATTTATAACTGATTTCCCCCATGCCATTTGGTTCATCAAGGCAATGTGGGATGCAAAGCACATTCTCTACAAAACCACCCTCTCCCCTTGGCCATTTAGCTTTAAACAAAAATTCAATCTCGTTTTCTCAAACATAAACATTAAACTATAACAAAAACACATAGATAATTATGGTCTTATAATTACATTAAGAAAAAATTACACGTTTGGTCCCTGTGGTTTGCTCAGATTTCAAGTTTAGTCCCTAAGTCTTTTTAATTACACCAGAGATACCTATTTTTGAAACCTTGCACTCATTTAGTCCCTGTTTTGGATGGGCCGTTAGTTTCTCCGTTAAGTGTTTGCACCGTTAGTCCCTCCGTTAATAATTTTTGCACCGTTAGTCCTATTTTTTCAAATAGTAGTTTTCGCCGGTTAGTCCGTCCGTTAATAATAGTTTTCGCCCGTTTTTTTACGTTTTTGTCCATTTTTGTTCGTTTTTTATCCGTTTCCCCCCCTTTTTTTTACGTTTTTCGTCCGTTTGTTACGCTTTTATCCGCTTTTACGTTATCGCTCGCTTTTTTCGTTTCGTTCGTTTTTATCGCCGCCGCTCGCTTTTACGTTTTGTCCGCTTTTATCCTTTTCATTCGTTTTATTCTTTCTTACGCTTTTACATTTTATATGTTTCGTCCGTTTTTACGCTTTGTCCCTTTTACGTTTCGTCCGTTTTTACGTTTTCAAGTATTTTTACGTTTTGTCATTTTATCCGTTTTGCCTCGTTTTACGTTTTATCCGTTTCATTTGTTTTTATCCGCCGCGTTTTCACGTTTTATATGTTTCGTTCGTTTTTACATTTTGTTCGTTTTATTGTTTCGTCGTTTTGTCCGTTTTATCCGTTTTGTTCGCTTTTATCCGCTTTACGCTTTTGTCCGTTTTATTCGTTTCATTCGTTTTATTAACTGTTTTCGCACATTTTTTTACGTTTTTGTATGTTTTCGTCCCTTTTTTTTACGTTTTTATCCGTTTTATCCTTTTTCGTTCGTTTTTTATGCGTAAAAAAACGGACGAAAACATATAAAAACAGACGAAAACATATAAAAATGGACAAAAACATATAAAAACCTTCAAAAACGTAATAAAATGGACGAAAACATATAACAACAGATGAAAACGGATGAAAAACGAAAAAAAGGGAGAAAACGGATAAAAAACGAATGAGAATTGATAAAAACGGACTAAAACGTAAAAAAACGGATGAAAACGGATAAAAAAACGAACGAAAACGGAGAAAAATAGACAAAAACGTAAAAATGGGCGGCGTAAAAATGCGATTTAAAACGGATAAAACGGACAAAACATAAAAAGCGACGAAAACATATAAAAGCGTAAAATCGTATGAAACAGATAAAAACAAATGAAACGGATAAAACGTAAAAATTGGCGAAAACGGGTAAAAACGAATGAAATCGGATAAAACGTAAAAAGCGTCGAAAAGAATAAAAAGGGTCAAACGGGCGGCGTAAGAAACGGATTTAAACGGACAAAAACGTCAAAAAAACGGATGCAAACATAAAAAAAAACAAAAAAAAAGCGTGCGAAAACGGATAAAAACGGGTGAAACGGATAAAACGAATAAAAAACAAAAAAAATCAGGCAAAAACGGATAAAAAAACGAACGAAAACGGATAAGAACGGATAAAAAAGCATAAAAAGAATTTCGAAAACGGAACCGGATTAAAACGGACAGAAAGGTAAAAAAACTGATGAAAACATATAAAAACAGACGAAGACGGATAAAAACGTAAAAAACGGACGAAAAACGTAAAGAAAACGGGGGGAGACGGATTAAAAACGAGCAAAAACGGACAAAAACCTATAAAAACGGGCGAAAACTATTATTAACGGAGGGACTAACTAGCGAAAACTATTATTTGAAAAAATAGGACTAACGGTGCAAAAAGTATTAACGGATGGACTAACGGTGCAAACACTTAACGGGAAAACTAACGGCCCATCCAAAATAGGGACTAAATGAGTGCAAGGTTTCAAAAATAGATATCTCTGATGTAATTAAAACGACTTAGGGACTATACTTGAAATATGAGCAAACCACAGGGACTAAACGTGTAATTTTTTCTTACATTAATTATCTTTGTGTCTTGTTTGTTAAGCTTATGTACATATATGTTTGACAAAATTACACGGTTTGTTAAGCTTATGTACATCGCCGAGAAATATATATTGCAAGATTCTAACACTGTAAAGTTCAAAGCAAAACTCTTAGACAAGTAGTAACGGTGACCCAACCCATGAGTACTTAACCAAATGGATCAAATAGAGTGATAGACAATCTAGTCTAACAAAATGTAATCATAATCCATTTCATAACAATATCATTGTTATTGCTCTTGAAAAGAAATATCTAAACACAAGAAACTATAATATCTTTCTTCGCATATGGCAATGACACTTTGATGTGAATACAGTGGTGCGTTGCGGCCTTGCGGGTGATGAACTGATGATGATTGATGAAGTACTTCATAGAGAATCTTTGAATCCAATTATCATAGAAGACTTCAAAATAAACCGACTGTAATGAGCACATACGTTGCATGGTATTCATTAGAAATATTGTACAAATGCATGAGATCAGAGTAAATCTAGATATCTTATTATCATTTGATGAAACCCAACTTTTTGCCCCACATCGGATAATAAAGGAAACTATGATAACTTAATATACCGTAATATACTTGGATTATGCATGTTAAGATTAGTATCAGTTTTCACGAATCCGATGCATGACTTGTTTGACTTAACAAACATTGCTTCGGAAATCCGGAAAAATGTTTAGGGTGCGTTTAGTTGGAGAAAAAATTCTCTTTTTCTATCTCTACTTTTGTAAAAATTTGAGTGGGAAATTTATTTCCACAAAACACTCAAAATATGAAAATGCGTTTAGTTTATTTGTATTTTATTTTGAAGAAAGAGAGGAGGTTGGGGTTAAAAGGAAAACAACTAAAATTTGTTTTCTAATTTTCCTGTTAGATTAGGAATAAGGAATTTTGTGTTTTGAAAACATTTTGTTGGAAAATGATAATTTGACGCGATCTTTATTTTCCTTGCTTTTCATAAAACATTTTGTGAAAACAAGGGCTTTTCCCCAACTAAACGCACCCTTACCATTTCTTGGCTTTTTAATACTTAAGCAGAATTTATAAACTTTTATTTTCTGGAAACATGAAAAATGTATACTAGTTCTCGACTTTTTAATAGTTAAGCACAATTTATAAACTTTTCTTACCAACTAGTCGAAATATTGTACTTCTTTTTCTTTAGGCAGCTAAATTGATAGATATTTGTAACTGGTCACTAATATATTAAAGCTTGCACATGAAAAAAATACCATCTAAACAATGGAATTTCTATATCGAATTAGGGTGCAACTACTATATACAATTGGGCTATTTCAAAGCCTTATTAGTTGCATACTTGCATCTAGATATGAATCATATGATATGTCAGTTATATGATGAATCTCATATTTCTTTGTAAACATTATGCACGAATATCTTGAAAGTCAAGAAAAATATTTTCCCATATATATGTTGTTATTTTGATTTGGAAATAATCATGTTACCGTATTTGTTCATTACAATATCATACACTGATATGTCATCTCATGAGGAAATACCTTGACATGAACATGCAAATTATTGATGTGTCTAAATTGAATGGATTGGCTCATTGTTGATTTGTTGTTGGCCCCTCCTTGATACGAAACCCAACTAGCCCACTTATCTACGAAGCCCAATTGGCCCACTTATTGTCGAGTGATTTTTCTAACCCAACTAAAAAGTCAGGTTTACAAAACCTTTTCATACTATATCAAAAACATATACACTTTCATGACTCATGTTTGGCAGCGAGCGTTAGAGAGCATTTTGAAGCAACTAGCAATTAGCGTTTAGCATTCTGTAGTGAAAACAAGCATACATCTTTAACAAATATTTCTCGTACCCAAATTTCGTATGTTAGAATTTACGAATTTCCTCATTTCGTTACGGTAGTGTTCAATTTCTTCATATCCTACTAATATAGTATTTGGTGGATCTAATTTTCATCTTAACAAGATTCTTAGAAACTCAAACTTAGATCTTGATAGATAAGACATCAAATAATTTATAAGATTTTTGGATCTTAATAGTTATGGAACTTATTATTGGTAGACATAGAATAAGTTAAAAAGAGCTTATCCAATCAATAATAAATATTCAACCAAGAAACATAGGGTGTAAAGTCCCCCATGCTCCCCCATGTGAGGAGTTCCCTATTTTCCATCATAAAATAATACATGCATTATCTCACCATTTGTTATAAAAATAATACTACGTAATATAGAATAAAAAAGTGATAGATTATTGTCATTTCGTATCCAAGGGAAACAAGTACAAAAAGTATGATTATAAAATTATGCAAACAAAATTCTAGAGTTAGATTCTCAAATACAAATATACAATAGCTTAATGGGTTCTAAAAATAGTAAAAAGTACTTGTACACCCCAAGTTGAATATTGGAATTTTTATTTTGATTTATCTTAGAGCATCTAATGGGAAAACCAAATAAAGACTTTTTACTATTACAAAAAGCTTGCATGATTAGGTTTTTGAAAAGCTTTTTGGAAAAGCTTGATAAACACCAAGTCTTTGATACAAGTCTTGGTCATTAAGGGTCCGTTTGATATATAGGTGGGTTTAGGATTTGGATTTGGATTTGGATTTAAATTTGGTTTAGGATTTGGATTTGGATTTGATGTATGAGAGAGAAAATAAAATGAGGTAAGATAAAATAATATAATTAAATTAGAAAATAATATTTTAATAATTAATAAAAGTGTTTAATATTTATTTTATCAGTTTATAATATAAAAAATAAAAGTATATAGAGAGAAGCAATTAAAGTGGCCCCACCATGTCAGAAAACCACTACTTGGACCTGAGATTTGAAACAGTGCTACATTTTTACTATGAATCCTAAAATCAAAAGCGGAATACTCAAACAAACACGTGATTCATGTCTTTTCAAAAGAAAACCTGGTCCAAAACCTCAACCAAACAGCTCCTAAATTAAATTTGCATTAAATGTATTAAATGCATCAAGTCTTTAAAGACTTGATACATTGTAGATGCTCTTAAAATAAGTGTATTTTCAAATTTTAACCAATCAATATACTTTGAATATGGAATTTTTATTTTGATTTATCTTAAAACAAGTGTATTTTCAAATTTTAACCAATCAATATACTTTTTCAAGAATTTTTTTAGGTTCAAAATATGTTAGTCGCGCGTATATTAGACTTCAAAATTTAATCGTTATACGTAAAACCTCTTTAAATTAATAAATTATTAATTTATCATTATAATAATATCTAGCTAAATTAATAAAATATTCTGATCCCAACACTATTAATTCATAGAGGTTTTACGGTAATTTGATTTACTTGACTTTGTTTGATTTTCAACCATTTTGACCCATGTGAATTATGGCTAATTTGATACTACGTTTTTGGTCAACTTGACCCATTGGAAAATACAATATCGCTCAACTTAGTCTATTTATCAGTTAATATGTCAGTTAATATGTGATCACTGTATGCCAATGTGACAGCAAAACGGCGACTCCCCAAACTTGTTTTCAAAAGACAAAGTGTGATAGTTGTTCTAAGTGGCTCCTAACCGCAATTTCCTAAACCCGAGCAATGTACATAACCTTGATGCAAATGACAAGTCTCAATATTCAACACGTATACGAGAAGTCTAAAATATACCCGTAAAATATAACTTGCAGCTTAAACAACTAAAGTGGCAAACAGACACATATGACCATAAACATTGAAAACCATGTTCAAATATTTAAGAATTTGCTCTATCATATATTTGCCAATTGTACCGATTACAAGACCATGTTCCCACTCCATTTTTCATGGGATCAATGGGCTTAAAGGACTCTAATCAAATTTAGCACAATAACACATGCTTTAAATCAAAAAAAAAAAAAAAACTGTCCAATTTAGTCAACCGTTCACGATTGACTTAAAAATACACAAAAATGAAAAGAACCTGTATATGATCTGTGCTTGGCTTGAATGATGATCAAAGTTGACTTTTTTTGGTTATCGACAATCTGATGAATCAAACGTGTCCGAAAATCCTGCAGGTTTATTAGGAATACTTGACTGAGTTTGACTAAATGACATATCAAACGTTCTTGAAGAACCTTCACCCGCTTGCCATCTTTGAAGAACTTCAGGAAGGCTCATACGATGACTATAACTTTCTTCGACTTCTTCATGTTTAGAAGGTTTCCATTGTTCTACAAGTGGGCCCAACACGTTAACCACATGACACATGTCTGGTCTCTGAAATGGCTCACGTGCAGTGCAGTGGCCTGCTAGCTCAGCTACCTTGATTATGCTTTCTAGAGCATCTTCGTTTTCAGTATCAAGCGTTTGGTCTATTGATTTTACTATGTTTTCTTTGGTGATAATTACCCTTCTGAACCATGAAACCAAATGACATCTCTCATATGGCATAGTTTCGTCTAGTGCTTTCCGGCCAGTAATTAGTTCCATCAAGACTACCCCAAATGCATAAACGTCCACCTTGGTTGTCACCCTCCCGGTAGCTATTTTCACACAGAAAAATAATAATTTCTATCAGAATTAAGTTTTTGGGTAGCTTTTACTGATCTATGTGTCTAAAACAGGCCGTTTTTGGGCGGGTCAACACATATTTATAAGTAAATGGGTCGAAATATATAGCCACATGTAAAATAAGAAGTGTAATTTTTAAAGCATAACCGTAAAAGTAAAGGTAAGTAATTCTTACCAGCATACTCTGGAGCCAAATAACCGAAAGTCCCTGCAACTTTCGTCTCAATTGAAAACTTCCCACCCTTCCCGTCAGCTGCGTTCTTAACCAAGCCAAAATCAGCAACTTTTGCTCTCATATCCTCACCAAGAAGAATATTAGACGGCTTTAAGTCTCGATGAATAAAGCTTTGCTGTGCCAAACTATGCAAATACTCGACACCTCTTCCCACATCTAAAGCAATTGAAACCCTTTGTTTCCAACTAAGAGGTTGACTATTATTTTCACTCCAGTCAAACAAATGTTGACTTAAAGTTCCTTTGGCATATATTCATACACCAAAAGCTTCTCGTTATCATTAGCACAATAACCAAGAAGAGCAACGAGATGTCTATGCCTAACTTTGTTAGTACTCCAATTTCCGCTTGAAATTCATTCATCCCTTCGCTCCTTCACACCTATCTCCATCCTCTTGACTGCTATTTCAGTCCCGTCATGTAATTCACCTTTGTAAACGACTCCAAATCCACCACGTCCCAAAACATTATCTTCGCTGAAATTATTAGTAACTTGTCGAAGCACTTGACTGGATATCATCACTTTACCGCCTTCAAAAACTTGCATCTCACTATGATCTCCACTACTTTGACTTTGTAGTTCACTAAAAACTCCATAGCGATTCGAGCTACTTCCTGCTATACTTTCTTTAACCACCACTTCCTTACCATAACGATTTGAGCTACTTCCTAGTACACTTTCTGGTACTAATTCCTTACCGCTTTCTGGACTTCCAACCCTCCCAAATTTCTGGTATTTGTGCTTCATATAACATTTGTAAGACACAAACAACACAATCCCAGCAAAGAAAAGAACACTAACAGCGATACCAATAACCAAACCAACTGACGCCCGTTTCGACCGTTTAGCCAAGCTTCCACTCGAAGCACTAATATTTGACACCGACCCAGGTGGTGGACTTAAAGTACTAATGTTCACACCTAAAAAGGGATTATTATCATCTAAAAACTTCACCTTTGGCGAAAATGCAGGTACAATGCCAGATAGATTATTTCTCGACACATCAAGAAGTTGTAGATCCTTCAAAGACGTCAAGACCTTAGGAATAGGCCCCACAAGATTATTCCCATCCAACGATATACTTCTCAACGAAGTCAAATTAGCAAAAGCCGGCGAAATAGTCCCTGAAAAATTCTGTTTTGCAAAGTTCACACTCGTCACATTTTTATTAGCATCACAACTAACAAACTCCCATCCTGCACACGCGTCATTCCCTCTCCAAGACTCAGCTAACGACAACGGATATCCAAGTTCACCAGCAATCTCAAGCAACGTATTCACTTGATAATCACAATCCCCCGGTTTCTCTAAACAAAAACTATTACTCCCAACTTCCCCTAACTCAACTTTCACATCACTCCTAAACATAGGAACCGGACCTTGCAACTTGTTATTCTGCAAACTAACATTAAGCAAGAAATGCAACCTCGTAATCTCAACAGGAACCAAACCCGTCAACAAATTATCCCTAAGTTGCAAATCAAATAACTCAAAACTAGCACTACCTAAACTAGCCGGAATCACACCACTAAAAGCATTACCCTGTAACCACACTTGACTAAGCTCAACCATCGAACCTAAAACATCGATACCGCCACTAAGTCCCATCCTTTGATTATTCAACCACAGAATCCCGATATAAGACTTGCCAAAACTTAAAGGCAACTCGCCCGTTAAGTTATTATAACTCAACCTTAAATCTACCAAGCTAGACAAGCTCAACCATCCGAAACAAACACTTGTGTTTGATTCTTTATCTCCAACCAACTCAATCCAGGCTCTTTCTTTATGTTCCTTTTTTTCATTAAATCGCGGATTTTTGTAACCCCACCCCATTTATGACCCTTAGCATGCATATTAGACAAAAGGGTATAAGTCCCAACATCATCAGGGTCCAAACCCATGATGATGTCAGCAACTTCTGTGCCCAGAGTATAATTTTATGAACATGACAAGCACTAAGCAATGTACGCCAAGCAACGGCATCCCATTTAATTAATGTTGATAACATAAATTTTTTAGCTTCATCTAATCGTCCAGCTTTGCTTAAAAGTCCCACAATACAAGTATAGTGCTCCAAACCAGGTTCTACTCCCTTGTGTTTCATTAACTGGTCAAAATAATAGAATCCTAATTCAACATGGCCCAAATGTCCACAAGCAGTGAGAACACCAACAAAAGTCACATGATTTGGATTTTCATCGGTTTTCAACATCTCTTGAAATATAGCCAATGCCTTATCACCAAGTCCGTGATACGAGTATCCACATATCATGGTATTCCAAGTCACAATATCACGATTATTCATACCTAAAAATATTTTGTTTGCAGCTTCAATTTCACCAGTCTTTGAGTACATGTTGATCAAAGCATTCCCAACATTCTTATGACCCCTAAACCCGTCTTCTCTGCAAGTGCATGCAATGAATATCCGTATCCTAGCAATGATAACCCGGCACTAGCATTTAGCAGTACAGAAAAGGTAGACTCGTTTGGAACAACATCCTCACGTTGCATATCCAAAAACAACTTCAACGACTCTTCAAATAACCCATGTTGCGAATAAGCAGCCAAGATTGCAGTCCATGACACCACGTTCCGATCTTGACACCTATCAAAAACTTTTCTAGCACTCGTTACATCTCTACACTTGCCATACATATCAATAACCACACTGCACACAAACACATCAAACTCAACATCACTCTTCACCATCCGACCATAAACCTCACGCCCCAACCTCAAATCCTTAACACGCGCACATAGCCCAAACACACCAATATAACTCGCTTTACTCCACACCACACCTTCACCCACCATTCTCCTCACCACATCCACCCCTTCACCCAAATAACCATTCTCAACAAGCCCACCCAAAATCAAATTATACGTACAGCTATCAGACCCGGGAACCGAACACAAAATCTCCAAAGCCCCAAAAACATCCGCGGCCACGTTGGCGTACATCCTCACAAGCCCATTTTTCACATACTGAAAAAACAGCAACCCACATTTGAACACATACCCATGACACTGCCTCCCCAACCCCACCTCACCTACATTCCCACAGGCCGAAAAAACGGTGGCAAATATATACTCATTTCCCTCCAAACCACCACCCATCATCATTTTAAAGAGCCTGAAAACCTCATAATCGTAGCCATTTTGGTAAAAAGCAGCCATAAGTGCACTATAAGAAACTACATTTGGTTGAGGCATTTTATCAAACAGATGGTGGGCATATTTTAAACTTGAGCATTTAGAATATAGGTTTATTAATGAGTTGAGTTCTAGTATGTTGTGATGATGGTTGGATATGATTAAATGTGCGTGAATAGATTTGCCGGATTTTATGTTTTTGGTATTGGTCAAGTGGTGGAGGAGGTTCATTATTGCCCGCCGGGAAACTAGTGTCTTATTCATTATTTAGAATTTGAAATAAATTACAGTACTAATTAAGGAGTGCGTTATCAAACTGATTATTTCAGTTTAAAAATCTAAAATGAGTGTTTAGGTGAAAGAAGCCAAAAACAGATTATTTGCGTTTTGAAGAGTCAAAAACTGAGAATCTGTGTTTTTTTGTCTTTGAGTGGGTGGAGGTGATATTTACTTTGACTTTCACATAGTATGGAAAATAATAAAAATGATATTTTATAGCAGAGAGAGAGAATGTGAGATATATTTTGACGTGTATCCAAAATCAAAAGTAAGAAATGATTTGGTATATTTGATGTCCTTTTTAGTCTTTTCATAAAATTGTATTTGCCAAACACTATATTAACTGATTATTGCGATATCAAATAGCATAATCAAATCCAAACACTATATTTCAAAATCACGTTTTGTAACAGCTGATTTTAAAACGCATAATCTATTTTGAATAAGCAATCCCAAACACCCCCAGATAAAGCGTATGATTAATTAACTTGTAAAATGTAGTATTAATTTGATGGATTAATTAGTATAAACATTATCGATAATTAACAAAACTATCGATTTTCCTCTTATTATGAAGCCGTGAGTGTCTTTTTTAGTAGTTCGGATCACCAAGTCTGTCTATTTGGATGGTTTAAACCAGGACTCGAATTTCAAGTGTTCTAAAAAAAATAACAATAATGAATATTCTCCTCTAAAAAGATTAAAGTCTACGAGGTATAATTTATATCTTGTGTATTTGGCTTCATATCAAATAATTCATGCCGCAGTTTTGGTTTTTCAAACCGTGTGTATTTACAAATTTTTTTAATTAACTAAATTTAATTTAGTTTAAATAACGACTACAATATTTTTAAAATTTTAAAGAGATATAAACATAAAATAACGAAAACTTATATTTTAGACTTAATTGTAAATTTTGTAAGCCAATCAGAATATGCCTATTTTCTAGAGGTGGCAAATAAAGCCCATTTCAATATTTTCTCAAAATCAAGAAAACTAAAGTTATCAAGTACTTGCATGATTTATTTTTAGTTTTGTATCCGATCCAATTTTAATAATTCAAGTCTTGAGACCACTAGATGGGTTCAGTATGTCCCCATCAAGGTTAATGTTTTCCTTTGGAGATTGCGTCTCAATAAGCTCCCCTCTAAGGTGAATCTTGACCTGAAAGGCATCGAGGTTAATTCTTTTATTATGTCCTATGTGCCATGTTGATGTTGAAACGGTTAACCATACCTTCTTTAATTGCGAGATTGCCAAAGATCTTTGATCTCTTTTGGCTAAGTGGTGGAATATGGATATTCCTTTTTGCTCTAATATTGCAGATTGGCTCGATTGGCTTGATCATGTTCATGTTGATGCTTATGTTCGTTCGGTTCTTGAAGGCGTGGGGGGAACGCTTATGTGGGCTATTTGGAATTTTCGAATCATCTTCTATTCTCTAATCCTCCTCCTGGAAAGATTCGCTTTGGGATTTTATTGTTTCAATCTTTTTGTGAATTTCTTCTAGAAATCCAAAATGTAAGGTTAGTTGATTAGGTTGGCTTCAATGTCATATTACTAGTTTGAAAACTTTGTAATTTTCTTCCTAGCTTTTGCTAGTTTTAATGCTATCCGCCGTTAAAAAAAAATAATTCAAACAATACAACTGGCTAATCAGATAGCTTAATTTTAGGGTTGAGCACGAGTCGATTTGAATCAATCAAAACTGAATCGAATTGAAAACCGATTATGTGAAAGACATGAAGCGAGAATCGAACCGAAATGATTCCGTTCAATTTGGTTTTTTTAAGTCCGCTGGTTCGGTCTATACAGTTTAGGTGTGTTTTTTCTTGGTTTTGACTCGAACCGAAACCAAAGCAGAACCAACAAACTTAAATATACAAAACCAAAAACTGAACCGAATATGGTCGGTTTGTTTTTTCAAGTCGACAAAATTAAGCACCGAAGTTAGTTAATAAAAATAGATTTAATATCCATTTCTTAATTTAACTCTCAATGGGTTTTCATTTATTTTGTTATAAAATCGTCAATTTATGCTAATCACTTAAAGTAAAATTACTATTTCAATAATTTATATATCGTAAGAGTTAAAATCGTATAAAAGGTTTTTAGATCATCCGATTTTCGAGAAGTCTAAAGAATAAAAGATGAGACGACAAGGGACATCGATAAAAAAGTATCGAAAAATACTTTTTGAAAAAGAATAAGCTTTTTCACAACATATAAAAAACTAAATTATTAAAAATCGCTGAAATATAAATAAGAAATATTGATTACTGTTCCCACATCGCCCAATAAAGAAAGTGTATACTAGTTTATAAGAGCACTAAACAAATCAAGCTAACACCGTGCTTGGTAGCGCTTGCCTATAACTAGCCTATCAACCCGTGATAAATCATGGGTGGCTTATAAAAAGTTCAGGCCGGTTGAACCATTTGAACAAAAATTGACAAGAATTTTGCATATTTGCTCGAACATTGCTTAGAGTTGATATTTTCATTCGCTATATAATCTGGTGAATCATTGTGTCTAAAAATGTTAAAATGAGTTTGAGTGGAAGGCATCTAACATATATCCTCGAATGAACAAAAAGGTTCTTTAAGTATAAAACAGAAAATGATCGTTATTGTCCTTCTGTCTTAACCGTTCATTATTGCAGTTTAAGGCTTTCATTAAAAAGAGCTTGTAGCTTGTAAGGAGCTTTTGGACGTTGCAAACTAAAACTAATATTAGATACAGTATATCATTTCATTCTTTAACTAATATTAGATACAATACATTTAAAATTTTACAAATTGCTTTCTTTATGCTTTATGTTACATATTTTTTTAATAAAAGCAACATCAACATAAAAAAAGCTATTTTTAAAATTTTGAACTTGTAATTGTAATCTCTCAACAACCAACAAACTATACAAGGGGTTGAAAGTAGAAGCCAATAAAGGCATGATTCTTTCAAAGCTTGGAGCTTCAATTTATAACTGGTTTCTCCGATGTCATTTGGTGCATCGAGGCAATGTGGGATGCAAAACAAATTCTTTACAAAACCATCCTCCTCCCTTTGGTCATTTAGCTTTAACCAAAAGACCAATCTTGTTTTCTTAAACACAAACACATACCAGTAATTAGATAATTATGGTCTTATAATTACATTAATCTATCTTGTCTCTTGTTTGTTAAGCTTATGTACATGTTATCTCCAATTAAACCTTAGATTCATAAATGTGACTTCATTTGTATCTTTTTGAAATGTTTGTTTAACAACATATCTTGAATTACTATGTCACAAACAACATATCTATCTTGTCTCTTGGTGTTGTGAAAATCTCCATGATAAGAAGTTGCCCTCTCGTATAACCTTGGATAAACAAATATGACCGATACAGAAAACATCGCGCCCATGCGGTTGGATAGCTACTAGCTTTTCAAAAAGTAACATATCGGTTGGTCGATGGATTAAATACTCAGTTATGTGTGTACATCACTTTATATATATTAGAATCATATATGTGAGAGAGTTAGTAAGAATATAACATATGAAGAAATATCATTTGTATCTTAGAAGTTTAGAACAAACTTGTATACTTGTATCTTGGTATTTTTGTCCCTGTCACCAATGAGTGTCATGTTTTATAGCTTACAAATTGCTCTTAGATTTGTAAATGATCTTTCAAACAATAATAATTTGATGGTAGTAATTTCATTAATGTAAATCATAAATGAACAAACATAGAAAGTTAGAATATTAAATAGTCCCATATGGCAATGAGTATAACCTTGTGATAATTATTTAAAATCAAACTGAATGTTTTTTAAAAAAAAAAAGTCACCTATAAGAGATCACCTGTTTTTCGAACACACAAAATTTCGAGTCACAAAACGTGTTTTGATGAAACACAAGTTGTAGGCCAGGGCTGTATGGGCCTGGTGTTTAATGGGATGACCAAATGAATCAAATATAGTACTAGACTACTAGTAACTGACTAACAACTAGTCCAACAAAACTCGTTCATTACAAAGTGTATTTTTTTTGGGAGGCTTTTGCATATATATCCTTTCGAAAATTCAAAATTGCATATATATCCAAACCAAGGGTATAATTGTAAAATAATCTGTTATCTCTTCTTTTCTCTCATAACTCAGGAACATGATATAAAAAATTTAATTTCATTCATTTCCTCTTCTTTTCTGCTCATTTTTAACTCTTCTCTTCTTTGTGTTAGATTTGTAAATGATCTAACAAACAATAATATATTGATGGTAGTAACTTAAATGAATGTAAATCATAAATGAACAAACATAAAAAGTTAGAACAGTAAATAGCCGCATATGGCAATTCAACTTTTATGTGAATATAGTGATGATTCATGAAGTACTTCATATAAATAAATTCAGAGTAAATATAGATATTTTATTATTGTTTGTTGTAACCCAACTTTGTGTCCCACATTAGATAGAAAAGGAAACTATGTTAACTTTATATACCATATTGTACTTGGATTTTATGTATTTTGATTAGTATTAAGTTTTCACGAATCTACTGAACGACTTGTCTGACCCGACAAGTTGTTCACAGAGATATGTGAAAAAATTATACTAGTTCTTGATTTTTTAACAGTAAACTCAAGTAATCGAAATATTTTACGTCTTTTTCTTTAGGTAACTAGATTGATAAATATTAGTAACTATTATATACAATTGGGCTATTTTAAAGGCTTGTTGGTTGCATACTTGCATGTAGAAATGATATGTAAGTTGTATATAACTATCAAAACTGATTATCTTCGAACGTGTCCATTTCCAGATTGATTGAAATGTCATCGTTGTGTTTGCAGGGGTGAATACTCAAAGAAATTAAAGATCTCAAAACGAAAGTCAAATGCATTCAAACTCGATGTCATCTATCTTAGTAACTTCATAAGATACAATCATACAAAGTTAAAAACGGCTTATAAAATGATCATTAATAACACATATTATAATAGCAAAGATGCATGTCCCGTTGCAACACTTATGAGCCTTAATACTTTGGAATACTTATGGTTTTTCTTCTCTCATTTATCGTTCTAATATGAAAGTTGAGACATATTAGTATGCTTTTGCGTATTGTCAATCATTCATGAACTTAAATAAATAAACTTTTTTTTTTTTACCTACTGTTGGATGGTTGACATGTAACAATAAGATAATAAGTTAGAAAATAAATTAACATTTTTCTTGTAATAGTTGTTTCGATGATGAAAATGGTTTTTATTGTGAATTATATCCATTTGTCACATTGTTAACTGGTGCTTTACAATGATTACCCGATGTTAATTGAATGTGTTCTCTTTTTGTTAATTTACAAGACTTCCTTTGGTCACGAATAAAACATTCTACTTTACAAATCACTTTAACTCGTCAAGTGAAATCTTGAAATGATATGTTATTTCTTGACTCGAATATTGCTTAGAACCCAAATGATTACAAACATCGCCGACAAATAAATATTGCAAGATTCTAACACTGCAAAGTTCAAATCAAAACTCTTAGACAAGTAATAATGGTGACCCAACCCATGAGTACGTAACCAAATGGATCAAATAGAGTGATAGACAATCTAGTCTAACAAAATGTAATCATCATCCATTTCATAACAACATCATTGCTATTGATCTTGAAAAGAAATATCTAAACACAAGAAACTATAATATCTTTCTTCGCATATGGCAATGAAACTTTGATGTGAATATAGTGGTGCGTTGCAAGCAGTGTTGTAAAAAGCGGGTTAGGCGCTTCGCTTTTTGGCAACTAGGCGGAAAAGTCAAAAGGCGGTCAAACATCCGCCTAGGCGGTCGAAAAAGTCAACAAAAGTCAATTTTTTTTATAAAAAAATTAAGGTATTTTAACTAAAAAACAGGGGTTTTCTTTTCAATATACCCAACCCATACTTAATTTATCATAACATCTCAACACAAAAGAAAAAATAAGGATTGTAAACACAAAGTCATGGGTTTTTCATATGAAATTCGAACCTAATTCTCACTGATTTGAACAATATGGACAAGATGAGAATCAAGCATCAATTTAATATTTATGTGGAAGTATTTGAAGTAATATGTTAACGTTTGAAGTTTTAGTACTTAAATTGTTATGTTTATTTGTCTATTTTGCAACTTCAAACTACGTGAACTTTTAACTATTTACGTTTAAAGTTTTAAATACTTGAATTGTTATGTTTATTTGTCTATTTTGCAACTTCAAACTATGTGAACTTTTAACTATTTAAAATTAGAAGTATGTTGTTTTGTTATACATATTACTTATAATATTTATATATATAGAATTCCAATCCGCCTAGGCAGCGCGTAGGCGAATTCTGCCTCAAAGGTGGTCGACCGCCCGACTAGTGCTTGGCAATTTTTGCAATATTGGTTACAAGTGATGATTGATGAAGTACTTCATGAAGGATCTTTGAAGCCAATTATCATAGAAGACTTAGAAATAAACCGACTGTAATGAGCACATACATTGCATTGTATTGATAATATATTGTACAAATTCAGGAGTTCAAAGTAAATCTAGATGTTTTATTATTTGACGAAACCCAACTTCCTGTCCCACATCAGATAATAAATAAAACTATGTAAACTTAATATACCAGAATGTACTTGGACTATACGTGTTAGGATTATTATTAGTTTTCATGAATTTGGTGAACGACTTGTTCAACTCAATAAGGCATAATGCAATTTTATGAAAAACTTTATACGAGTTCTTGAATTTCTATATCTAATTAGGGTATATACAACTGGGCTATATTTCAAAGCCTTGTTAGTTGCATACTTGCATGTAGATATGATATGTCAGTTGTATGTTGAATCTCATATTTAAACATTATGCACAAATATCTTGAAAGTCTAGAAAACGATTTTCGTATATATATGTTGTTTACAATATCATACACTGATATGACATCTCATGAGGAAATACCATTGACATGAAGAAGCAATGTCGATTTTCCTTTGTACTTCAATTTTTTTTTTTGCTTTATTTCGTTTCTTTCAATTTTAAATCTAATGAGTTGTATGAAATTGTTAATCTCTGTAGTGTGTACCTCATGTATTGCTCTATACTTTTCTAGTTAAGGGAACATGCAAATTATTGATGTGTTTAAACTTTAAAGAGAATGGATTGGCTCATTGTTGTTGGCCCAACCTTGATACGAAACCCAACTGGCCTACTTATCTACGAAGCCCAATAGGTAAAAAATTCTTATTGTAGAGTGACTTTTTTAACCCAACTAAAAGGTCGGGTTTACATTATAGGGGTGTTCATCGGTTCGGTTATCGGGTTATTCGGTTTATTCGGTTCGGTTAATTCGGTTATTTTTTTTTTGGTATAACCGAAAACCGAACCGAAATTAAATTTGATTCAACCGAACACAATAACCGAAAACGGAATCCTTATAACAAAACCGAACCGAATAACCCGAATTACATAATTTTAATTATTTTTAATTAATTATATATATTTTAGCACAAAATATTTTTTCAAGCTTAAATCATGTTATATTTATACTAAAAAGAGTTTTAGTGATTTTTTCCATATATATACATAGAAAAATATATATTTTATATGAATTCGGTTTTCGGTTCGGTTTTCGTTTTCATTAAAACCATATCCAACCCGATAACCAAATATTTAGTTCGGTTCGGTTCGGTTTTGACCAATTCGGTTCGATCACAAATTCGGTTCGATTATTTTGGTTCGGCTCGGTTTCGATTTTGATTCTTGTGGATATTACCCAATCCGTGAACACCCCTAGTTTACAAAACCTTTTCATTTTCATACTAAAAAAAAAGTACACTTTCTTGATTCATGATAAGCGGCCAAAGGTTACCAAACTATATCTTTGCTACGTATTAGGTTTTGCCAGTTTGAACATCCCGAGAAAGTGAAAACAAGTATACATTTTTAACAAACATATCGCGTATCTAAATTTTGTATATTATCCGAATGTCCTTGCCAATCTCGTCTCGATAGAGTACTTCCAATCAGGTGCATTCTTAACCATACCGAAATCAACAACCTTCCCTTTCATGTCATCACCAAGAAGGATGTTAGCCGGCTTTAAGTCTTGATAAATAAAGCTTTGTTGTGCCAAACTATGCAGGTACTCAACCCTTCTTCCCACATCTAACGCAATTGAAACCCTTTGTTTCCAACTAAGAGGAAGACTCTTTTATTCTTTTCATTTGAACATATGCCGGCTTAACGTTCCATATGACATGTATTCATAAACCAACGCCTCTCGTTATCATTGATATAATAACCAAGAAGAGCAACAAGATGTTTGTCTTGCTTTTGTTAGTACTCCAATCTCTGCTTGGAACTCATTCATTCCTTTTGTTTCATTTATGCCACATTTCATCATGTTGACAGCTTTCGTCTTATAAGTGATGATTGTTAAGCCATAAATTTTGAGGGCCCGTTTGGTTTGTAGAGAGGTTTGAAATTGGAATTGGAATTGGATTTGGTATTGGTTTGAAAGATAGTGGGAATTAATATAAAATATAATTATATAAATATATTATTTTTTATCATTTGAATTTGAGTTAAATAATTATTTTAATAAAAAAAGTAAAGAAAGATTAGACACATGAGGATGGTGACCCCACATGAATGACTAATTTTTTTTGAAACCACTCAATTTAGTGTGGAATCATTTTTAAAGGTATGAAACCTTTATTTAATTCTAAACCATGTAACAAACAATTTTTATATCTTTCATTTCATTCCCCAATTCCAAAAACTCCCAACCAAACGGGCCCTGAATCCGTGATCCAACAAATAAGGCAGAGTTTAAGTTAGATTGAGATCACGCAACATCTATAAAAAGATGGGTAAAAACCATCAAATCAAAGAAATTTTGACTAACAATAGAGACACTATATTTAAAATTTTATAAACATATTTTAAATTAAAAGTTACTTATTCAATAAAAGATAGTAACAAATAACTTAAATATGTTTAAAAAAAAAATAAACTAAGTAATTAGAACCCCTCAAACTAACCAAACAATGGCTAGACCAAAGAAGCTAAGAAAGACACATGATTCTTTCAAAGCTTGGAGTTCCACTTTATAACATGGTTCCTCCATGCATTTTGGTTCATCAAAGCAATGTGGGATCAAACATAAACATAGGTCACATGTCAACTAGCCTATCAACCCGTGATAAATCACGGGTGGCTTATAAAAAGTTCAAGCCGGTTGAACCATTGAACAAAAATTGACAAGAATTTTGCATCATGACTCGAATATTACTTGGAGTTGATATTTTTATTCACTATACGATCTGGTGAATCGTGTCTAAAATGTTAGATAGAGTTTGAGTGAAAGACATCTAACATATATTCTCAAATGAACAGAAAACTCTTTAAGTATAAAACAGAAAATGATCGTTATTTTCCTCCTTCTGTCTTAACCGTTCATTCTTTCAGTTTAAGGCTTTCATAAAAAGAGCTTGTAGAAGCTCTAAGAAGCTTTTGGACATTGCATTTTGTAACTTATATTAGATAAGCTATATTTAAAATTGAGTAAACTACACCGTTCGTCCTTGTGGTTTGCGTTGACCGACGAGTTTAGTTCTTTGACCGAAAAAACTGCATCGTCCATCCCTAAATGCGAAACGTTATGTATCGTTGGTCCTTCACTTTAACGGCCGACACTAACTCCCGTTATGTAGCCACAGCTGAGGGTACTTTTGTCTTTTTAAGTTTGTATATGAGGGTAAAGTAGTCTATTTACATTCTGACTCACTAACAACTAAATAAACTTTTTGATGGATTTAAACACACACCTTGTGTTAGTGATATTTTGAGTTATATTACCAAGCACGCGGAATTTACTTAGTAATACTTAGAAGACGAATTATATGATGTATTGTAAGTAAACACAAATTAAACACAACGCTAAGCTCCAATATTATTAATGAATAATACGAGTGATCTTGCTTATCACTAGGGTTACACCTTGAAGCTTATGTGAGTATTTCGTACGTACTCTAAACAATGACCTAGGATATCCTTTTATAGCACAAGGAGTCCTTTACAAGATAAGTATAAAGCTAACAATATAGAATATACACACGATCTTTTCTATACTTATCAATACACGTTTACTTAACAATTATCTAATAGCAGTGGTAATATTTGTATTGGCAGTGGGAATGAGTTTCCACTGCTAGTGTAAACATCAGCAGCGTTAACCACAAGACTATCAGTGGTAATAGATTATTTCCAAAAATCCTCCCCTAAACTTATGATTTCTCTGCAAATCAATAAGTTTCTTCAATCTTCATTATCTGCAAGGATTTGAGGAATTCTTTCAAACACTTCACTTCTTCCTTAGATTCTGAATAGCTCTTGAACATTGATCTTGAAGCCTAAGTAACAATGCTCTGACTTTCTCACTATCTTCATGAACTCTTATAGAAGTACACAACCTCACAGTGAGAGTTCCAGCTCTGAGTGGATATTCTTTCTCAGCAAGCATGAATGCATCTACTCCATTTGTTGTAGAAACATGATGAACTTCACATGAATTATAATAGAACCATTTAGTACCAGGACATGAACATGAGAATTTCCAGAAATCATCATTAACATCTGGATCATAGAGCCTTCTAAGATTAACCCATAACTGCATCTCCTTCATATATTTAAGATCTTCAGCATCAAATCTTTCTTGAACTAGTTTCCATAACGTATCAAGATCATCTCTGTCACAAGCTTTGATGATATCTTCAAATTGAATGAATGATAAAGTTTCACCACCTAGCCTTGTAATCTTCCATGTTGGAGCACAGTTGCTAGCAGTAAAAACTTCCCAGTCAATGATAGGATGTCTAACTTGTAGTAGTTCTGGATAAAATCTTCTTCTTCTATCACAATCATCTCGATCAATTGTTCTTGATGAACTTCTCGCTTGGAACTTCTTGTTCTTGACAAACTTTGTCTTAATGATCGAGAATCACCGTCTTTGGTCTTTCTCTTCAAATTAGAAACCTTCTTGCTTCTTCTTCGAATTCATTGGAATGAAATCCTTATCTTGTCTTTGAATTCTATAGTAGATACTCTCTACTTTATCATCAGACATTCCTTTGAATTGATGTCTTTTCCAGCCACCAACATTGCAACAATAAGTTTTCATGTATGCAATAATTTGTGCCTTAGTTGGTTGCCTTGGTTTCATTTAACCCTTTACATCGAACCAATTACCTCTTGAAGTGCTTGATTATTCTTCATCCGAATAAAGTCCTTTAACCGAAATGTTTCTTTGTTCTTGAGATAAAGACTTATCGACAACTAGGTCAATTGCTTTCTTCTTGATCCTTTGGATCATTTGCAATCAAGAACTCTATTTCTTTTCACTAGGTACATAGTGAACTCGGAGTCTTCTCTCGAATATTGTAGGTTGAACAGTGGAAAGTGGATCTTCCATTCTATCCGACCTTTTAGCCTCCATAAAGCTTGCAATCTCAATTCTTCAAGCTTTTCTTCTCAACAACTTATTCTTCATTAATCTTTCTTGCAACTTCTTCATCAAGAGCAATCGAACTTGTTTTTCTTTGAAATCTTCCTTTTGTTTGCTCTTTGCATTGCATAATGACTTTACCTTTGTCATTCTTACATTTATCAATTTCTTCACTTGCGGTGGCAATATTATGTCCAGCGGTGGGAATATTTGGCTCTACGGTGGAAATTTGATCAATGGTAAAATCAGAGTCGATACTAAAAATATCTTGCTCTAGTTGCTCTTCATGAGTATCAGCTCCATCTGCACCTTTACTTGTAACACCTTCATCTTTAAAATCAATTCTCCTCCCCTTAGCTTCAACACCTGATTTCCTCCCCTGTTTGGGAGAATGACCCAAATCTGCACTGAAAGCTTCTAAATCACCATCATGAGGTGAGGATGGAGATGAAATCACAAACTTTGCATTTTTCTTTGTCTTTAACCCCTGCATATCTTCCTTCAAGGTCTGAATCTCCTCCTTCAATGATGTAATATCCTTGGCATGCTGCTCCTTAAGTTGTGCCAAGTCTTGTTCCAGAGATTTAACCTGCTTTGCTAATGTTGTACAAATTTCCATCAATTCCATGGGTTGCCCACGCCTCAATACTTCCAACTGTGTGACTGTTGGGAGAGGTGAATCATAGGGCATTGTTTGAGTTCCTCCCAGTTGGACTAGATTGAGCTCGGAACCACCATTGCTTGTGCCTAAACCAGAGGATCGGTACATGCTGTGTTGTAATGGGAATATAGTGGTGCGTTGCGAGTGAAGATTGATGAAGTACTTCATGGAGGATCTTTGATTCTAATTATCATAGAAGACTTAGAAATAAACCAACTTTATTGAGCACATACATTGCATGGTGATGAGTATGCAAATACTCATCATTTTTGTACCTTTTAGACTGCCAAAAACATCCAAAAACACCCGTCAAAGCATCAAAATGATAAAATATCACAAATAAGTGTTTTATGTGTTTCAAATGCAAAAATACCAAAAGCATGTGAAAAACGTATCAAGTTTGCATAATTGGCAGTTTTAGTCCCCCAAGTTTCAAAAGTTGTCAAAACTAGTCCCTGGTAAATCAAAATAAAGAAAAATATCATTTAAGGTCCATGGGATTCATAATTTGTCAAAACAAACCCTTCAAAGTTTGAAAATTACAAAATGACAACTTTAGTCCCTAAAGTTTGAAAATTGTCAAATATAGTCCTTGGTGAATTTAAAAAGTGAAAATAATCAAAAGTAAACCTTGTACTATTCATAAATGGCATAATTGGTCCTTGTGTTAACTTTGGAAAAAGTGCAGGTTTAACCCCTCAAAAATCAGGAAATTACATGAATGGTCCTTGTGCTTAATTTATACCAAACTGGGCCCTTTTATTAACCCAAAATAAATAAATAACACAAACCCAAATCCATACCCAATACCCAGCTGGCCCACTCACAAGCCCAACCCAACTTACCTTGAACCTTGGACCTTGACCCTTGAGCCAGTCCAAAACCCATTTGAACCCTGCCAAAATCCTACGTGAACCCCCACCTTATTATTAAAACGGGGTCAAACCAAGTCAAACCCACCGTTACTGTTCATCTCCCTCACAAAATCCCGCCAAACCAGAAACCACCCTCCACCTTGCCTGGTTTTCATCACCACCTTTCCGCCTCATCTCCCCAGCTGTTTAACCACTCCCTTCCACCTCCACAATCTTCCAAAGTTCATTAATTGATAAAACCTGCTCAAACAACTTTTGGCGCCAAAAATGCCAAATGGACGGTTTTGATGAATTTGAAGGATCCAATGGTTGAAATGAAGTGGGAAACATTCAGAGGTCGACAAAGAACTCAAAAAGATAAATATAAAGGAAGAATGAAGCAGAGAAGGATATATCTAGTGTAAATTAACTTAGCTTATGTCGAATTAATGTTGTTTTAAATTCCAGTGTAAAATTTAGCTTTCAAGCACTTTGTTTAAGTATTTTCAGTGTATGTGAATCTTTTTCAGTGATCAATTTCAAGTTTCAGTCTCATTTTCAGTTTATGCAAATTTTCAAGCTTAAATCCTCAATATGTTTTAATGTTGTTATTAGATGTTGTTTTGGATTCATAAGCTCATATAAGCTCCTAGATAGCTTAATATAGCCATTAGAAACCTTAAAACTTTGTTTAGTATCAAAAAGCAAAATTACTAAAAATACAAAAAAAAAAATTAGTTAGAAAATCAAAAATCAATCAAGAAGATGATCACAGCTGGAGCAGGGTAAATTTTGGATTGCCTTGGGTTTAGAAGCTTAGTGGTAAGCTATTAGGGTGGATCCTTGGTCCTTGTTCTATGTTTTCAATTTGGAGCGGGGTAAATTTTGGATTGCCTTGGGTTTAGAAGCTTAGTGGTAAGCTATTAGGGTGGATCCTTGGTCCTTGTTCTATGTTTTCACTAAATTGAAGTTGTAAGCCTTTTAAGCATTTTTGCATTTCAATACATAAGTAGCTTAAAACTTAAATCTTTGTATTCTTATGTTTCGAGTTGTAGTTAAGTAGATTCCTACATTAAAACAAGAGGCTTGTTCTCTAGAATTGGTAATTGTTAAAAACCTTAGTTTAACATCATATTAGCATAAGTGTCATTCACGAGTTCTATGTTGTTATTGTTGTTGTTTAATGTTTTTAGTCTCATTATATGATAATATAAGGTCTTTAATCGATTGTATGGTCTTAATCTGTGAAAACCTTTGGAAATCACAAGTTCGATTTTATTAAATGGTTGTTTGGATTTTCGATAAATTAGCATTCAAGTGTATGCTTGTTGTTGTTTGTGGTTGTTACATGTCATTTTAGTTCATAATAACTCCGTGCAACCATAAAACCTCCTTATTTGATAAAAAGTCAAAATAGTTTTAAATCTCTATTTGATAAGTCCTTTGTTAGGATTTAGATTGTAAAATTCATCACGTTGCTTAGAACTTGGTCATCTAGCCTAAATTCATCTTAACTTAGCTTAATATAACATAATCGTTGAGTAGGATCAATCATAAGTTCATTTAAGTCAACTTTAGTGTTTATCTTAAAAGTCAATTTTCACTTAGTCGGTTTTGAATAAAATAGATAATTTTCTATAGGATTTAATTTTGAGTTTCATGTTTTATGCTTTTGGGATATTAGTATTTAGCTGCTCATCTTTATCATAATAATTTTTATAATTTTTAGTTTGCTAGTTAAACGCTTATTTCTTGGTTTCTTTTAAGCACTTTTCTAAAACCTCCCTGCACCAATAGAGTTGGTTGTATCCTTGATTTCACAAGCTCACACAGAGCTTATTAGTGGGACCCAGGCATTGAAACTTAGCTTTTGGAAAGCCCATCTAGGCCTCTCAAAGGTCCGATGCTTATTTTAACTTTCAAGCTTATTTGGTAGGGGTCGCTACTAGCTTTTGTTTGTCCCATTTCATGTGAACACGAATACTCGATGTAATACAAGCTTTTCTCAAGCCTTTCATAAGCTCATTAGTGGGCCCCAGTGTGAAATTCTTGGCTTTTGGGAACCTCAATAAGCCGACTTCTTGTATCAAGGCTTATTTTTACCTCGAGCTTTTGGCCTAGCTTAATCTAGCCTACAAAATGACTGCAGGCCTGTTTGGTTGGTAGATTTAGTGAAAGTGCTTATTAGCTTATTATAAGCTTATCAGTACTACTCTTTGTAATTTATTACTCATTACTAGTTTCTTTAGCTTATTTTCATCTTATTTCACTTTTGTTTCTTTTTGTTTAGCTTATTTGGCCACTTATTTGAGCTTAAAAATCAATTTAAGCTCAAAAGCTTAAACTGTTAAGTTCTTAAGTTTCTAAACTGCTTATTTTCAAGTTCCAACATTTTTGTCTTCATTAAAGTTGCTTATTTTCAGTAGTTAAATAGTTTTGTAAAAGAAAAATCACAAAAACATCATTTTAAAAATAGTGATAGCGTTTATTTAATAAAAATTAGCTTTTTAATTTTCTTTTTCAACTTATTATTAAGCACTTTCTGTTTTTATAATTTTCTTAGCTTTCTGTCATCATAGGATAATTATAGAAAAAATTTCAGAATTTTCTTAGTTTGTTTAGTATTTATTAGAATTTAAAATAGTTAAAAAGTATTAAATAATTAATAATAAATAAATAAATAAATAAAAACATAAAAAATATCTTTTCAGTTTTAAAATTAGTTTTCTAATATTTTAGATTTTTCTAAGTTAAAATTTCAATTTTCTAGGTTAATTTTGTATTTTCTTGTATTTAAGTGTATTTTAAATAATTAATAAATAGTATTAAATTCATAATAAATAGATAAAAAGTGTAATAAATATATTTTCAGTTTTAAAATAAGTTTTATAATATTTTAGATTTTTTTAAGTCATAATTTTACTTTTCTAGCTTTATTTCATATTTTCTTATATTTTAGAGTATTATTAAATAGTTAAAAATAGTTTTTAATTAATAATAATTAAATAAATAGTCATAAAAATAATTTTAATTTTCCAATAATTTTCTTTTATTATTAGGATTGTAAAAATATCATTTTCATATCCGTTGGTATTTTATTCTTTTAAATTTCGTTTTATTTTATCGTTTACGTAAAATTTAGTAACGTCGCATTTACGTTTGTTTAATCGATTGTTGTGCTTTATAGTTACGTATCCAAATACAATTCCAAACAATCGGTGAGTGTAATTATCAACCAAAATTCTTACGGATCATTATCCTTAGTGATCATTCTATATCTGAACGTTTTCAAACACCATTCAACCTCAGTGGGACTTAACGATCAGGAATCCACTAAATTCCAAGGAAAATTGTATTGAATTCATAATAGTTGACTTCTGTTGACTAAAACCTTTGGTCAATATTTCTTTACTGTTTTGGAAGCGATCAAAATTTTGGCGCTGCTGCCGGGGAGGCTTTAGCGTGTTTTAAACATTTTCAGACCCATACTTGCACATATACCACATTTTGTAAACAGTTTTTTTTTTGTAAAGTTATCAAAATCTAAAAGTTCATTAACACTTTTCCTAAAGTGTTAACAACACCAAAAAAATATAAAACAACAAAACAATCATAACGTTTTCTATCTTGTATTTTGATGATACTGCAGGCTTTGATAAGAAGAAAGTGGAGTACTTTAATTGCCACAAGTTTGGACATTTTGCTAGAGAATGTAGAAGACCAAAGACCAAGGACAATGAGATCTACATGGTACAAGCAAAGAGGAACAACGTGGAAGAACCAAAGTCAATGTTGGCTATTGATGGTGTGAGCTATGATTGGAGTTTCATGGTTGATGATCTTGAAGAAGAACACACGATCTTGCTCTTGTTTCTTGAAGTTGCTCTTATGGCTTTCTCGACTCGAGGTACAAAACTACGAATGTTGCTCTAAAACATGTAGGGCATAGAAAGTTGAAAGACTTAATGATTTATATTCTAATGAAAGACAAGAGTTATACACTGCTAATTATCTGTGGCTAATCTTAGGAGAGCCATGACAGTTTAGAAAAACAAATAGAGCACTATCGAGCAAATGAGTCAAATTATAATGATGATATGATTCTTCTTGGAGAGAGGTAGAACATACAATCTTTGTGAATGAAGCATACCAAAAGGAGCTTGAAAAACTTCAAAAGAAAATTGAAAATGTCAATTTAATCAGTAGACACATGTTATCATCGATGCAGAGTCGATTGATAAAATTTGGAATGCTCAAATATTTAACAAAGCTAAGTCCGGTATGGGTTATAATCTGCGCCTCCACCACTAAGGGGTGTTCATTCACCTCGGTATAGATTTAGCTCATACAGGGCATAGAGGATTTTAAGGATCTTGAAAGAGAATATGGTCCTTTAAAAGACACAGGTTGTGAAGAGTGAGGAAGAAAGTAAGCTTGATAATGATGTTTTGAGAGTGCTAGTGACTCATCATTGTAGATGAGAGTGTTAAAAGAATGTAGAGACTTCTATTCCAAAAGTTGTTAATCTTGCTTACAGAGGAACCTAGGAAACAGTTAATAAACCTAGACCAACCGTAAGGTATCTTTGAGATGTATATGAACAAGCCTCACTCTAGGGGTAACCGGAGGAGTTGGAATCATGTTAAATCTCAACAACTAGGTAGTGATTTTGTTATGAACAATAAGGCATGCTATATATGTGGTAGTTTTGATCATTTACATGCTTATTGTGACTATCATGTTGGGAGAAGGGAAGTCTATGGGTATAAAAGGGTGGAGTCTAACAGGTATCAACATAATGTACACCCAAATTCTCATTGCAAAATGGTCCCAAGAGCAGTACAACTTAGAAGTGGCCTCAAAACATTTGCCACTACAAAAACTGTTAACACTGCTCACCCTAAGTCACCTGTTAAAAGTGCAGACTTCAAAACGAGTTTAACAAAATTTGCACAAATAGGAAAAAGAACCTTTCAAGCTAAAAAGGTTAATAAAAACCAATAGTGGGTACCTAAAAGAAATCGCAGCTTTCCTTGCTCATTCAAAAGTTACCACCGCAAGGGTTATAAATATGAAAAGGGGGACATGGGCAATGCTGAAGGCCTCAAGACGTTGGGAATGGAAACATAAAGGAAATACCTCTACAACCAATCCCAATGGTGTATCAATGACCTTTGATAGATTTAACTATATTGATACACGAGGCAGATCCAAGTCAATCATGGCTTGGGTCCCCAAAAGAAACTAACTCTTTACTCATATGTGCAGGAACATCCAAGGACAAAAAGGTCAGATCAAGGTTATACAGATAGTGGGTGTTCAAGGCACATGACTAGCAACAAGTCCTATCTTTCTGACTTTGAGCAATGTGATGGACAGTATGTCAATTTCGATAATGAAGTTAGTGGATTGAGATGTGTGATGCATGAACACTAAAGATAAAGGAAAACATGGATTATTATTAATATTACAAAACTGCACTGTGAGTGCAGTAAAATTACATCCATGAAGTACAGAGTACAAACATTACTACATCAACTGAAAAACAACCATCAACATCCTACTCCAAACACATTTCCTAACCCATCCTCTTCCTAACCATCATCAATCCTTCATGGCTTCTTGGGTAAAGCCCGACAGGCATCACCTTAGAGCACCACGCATGTTAATCCGGTCCATACACCCTAGGGCTTGCTAAACCCATCACCACTATTCCGGTGGGTGGTGAGGATGATGAAGGAACTGGCGATGGTGGTCTTGGTAGAAATGGTAGAGAAGGTGATGATTGCGATTCTTCGAAGGAGTTATTCTTTGCAAGAGGAGGAACACTCAGACTCTTCCGGAGGTCTCATCATCAGAATCGTCACACCCCAAATTACATTTTGCGGTGGAATAGAATTCACGGGGATGACGATCATAGCATCAAAGTTCTGATTATATCGAGCGACCTAAAGTGTCGTTTGAAAATATCGTTTGATTCATAAAATAATCGAGTTTACAAAACATAGGTCCCAATAGATTTCCAAGATACCAAAATAAGTTTATTACAACCAAACGATAGTTAAGTGCAAAATGTAGGTGAGGCAGCGTCGACACCGCGACTCTATGATAAGTCCACATGCATGCCATGAAGTGAATGCCTTAGATACTTGAGATAAAACATGCTAAAAGTGTCAACACAATGGTTGAGTGAGTTCATAGAGTTTGGTTAACAAGTAAAGCTTTTAAAGGCGTTCATGCAACAAAGGCAAAGTTTTTGGTCATATAGAATAGTCCACAAAGCAAAGGCATTGTAAATCCACTCGGTTCAAGTTCCGCCCATACAAAACTTGCAACTTTGTGTGTTCACAATCCAACGCCAAAAGTAGTATAGTTTATGTTCATGCACACGTTGTCAAATGAGTCACAAAGCAAAGGCATTGTAAATCCACTCGGTTCAAGTTCCGCCATACAAAACTTGCAACCTGTGTGTTCACAACCCATTGCACAAAATATAGTGTGTCTAATAGTCGAATATAAGTTACCATAATAATTCACAATATAGTACCATGTATATAATAATGTATGCTGTGCAAAGCCCCTAGAATAAATAATATCGTCCGTAACATAGTGGACGAGAGGTTGGCCGACCTCTAATAGCGCTATCCATACTACCTACTAATAGGAGACTAACAATGCGAATGTACGAGCGAAGACATCATACAACTATTATATACAATTAAGAACACTCCGAACATGGGAGAATTTGCCTTTGCTCCGAACATGGGAGACTTTAGATTGAGAATGCTCCGTAACATAGTGAGACATTCGCTCCGGACCGGGAGGCTTTAAGATTGCTCCGAACAAGGGAGACTTTATAGTGATGCTCGATCATAGGAGACTTTATAGGGATGCTCGAACAAGGGAGACTTTATAGGGATGCTCGAACAAGGAGACTTTAGGTCAAGGTCATAACACGTACGGTTCAATAAGTTCAAACAAGTCATAAGTTTGTATTTAAGTTCAAGAGTTCCGTTCAAAAGTTCATAACTAAGTTCAAAGATTTAAGTCGAGTTCAAAAGTTCAAAACAGTCAAAGAGCTCGAATAATATCAAAAGATTCAAGATAGTCGAAGCGTTCAAAATCACGTCAAACAAGTTTATAATATATCCAAAAGGGTCCTTTACAGGATAAAAGAGTTCAACTATATGTCAAAAAGTTCAAATCAAGTCCAAAGTGTTCACTTATATGTCAAAGGGTCCGAATCAATTTAAAAGAGTTCAAATATACATGTCGAAGGGTTCATAATCAAGGAAAGTGTTTCAACAAATAGCGTTTATAACATAGTGATCAATTTAGTTCGGGCATAATCTACTTACGCGCACATAGAATGAAACAGAAGATATTTATGTTCATATAAATGTAAAGTAAAAGCAAGTAGTTGAGCATGTATCTCCCCCAAAACAGATTAAAAGCAAGTAAAAGTAGGGGCCATGAACTCACCTGTTGCAATAGTTATGATGACAAAGTGGATGCACAGAAATGAGACGCAACAGTCTAACCGCGACCTATAATGAATGATATGCTCTAATGTAAGTCATGGAACAATGTCGTGCATGCAAACTCATATGATATCCATACCACTTGTACCTTTTGGAAAATAAAGTTTATCGTCGAAATATATGTTTATGACCTCTTGTCAAGTTACAAAATACTTTATCAATATTTACGTCGAAATGATATCCTCGATAATCATTTAGTGGTTTATTATGAAATTATAACTTTTATCAGTAAAATAATGTCATTTGACAATTTCATGAAAATGACTAAATGGCCTCGAAAAACTAGTCGTAAAATGGTGCACGTCGGCGTTAGGAAACAAACTCAACGGTTTTGGGAAGCTTGTTTCATTATCTCAAAGTTTTAGTGTTTAAGTTTCCATTCTAGAGGTCTCGATCACGAGAAAAATATATGTTAAGTATGGTACTTTAGTCCAACATATAGTTTAAAGATGGTTTTCGGCAAAGTTTAAGCAACCGTAATTAATTCATTACAACTCGCTAAACAAGCGGTCGGACATTTCGGAAAATATACTTGGCGAAATTACTTTTATTAGAAGACATCACTTTATAAAAGTTCTACATCAATGTTAAAACGTCCTCCAACATGGTGACTAGTTTGACGTAATACTTGCCTATTAGAATTAATATAGTTTTTCTTATATGATAAAAGTTACGACACTTTGTGAAACGTGTATAATTTAATCGTTACAAGTCCATTTTCACGTTTTATATATCCTTAGCTTCGTATCAAAGTATACTAGCATATTTTTGACAAGTCGACATAATTTACAACGCCCAAGTTCATTTTGACTCGTACAAAATAAGCAATACTTCTTTGAAATTTCAGAAAATTATAGTTTTAAATGCCAACTTGAAAAATTCATAACTTCTTCGTTATAGCTCCGTTTTAATCCGTTCAAGCGGCCACGGTTTCGTTTTAAAGTATATTTTCTAAATATCTAGGCCAAAAATTTTTACCTACTGTCGGATTTTCCAGATTTTTAAAATAAGGACAGACCCTTTTGCAAACTTGTCGAAATGAGTTTTTCTCGCGCCAAACCTATTCTAACCCATTCAAAACAACTCCGAAGCTATTCTAATCCTACCATACACCTTCTTAGGGTGTCATGGGTTCCTAGACATCACCAAGAATAATATATAACAAGGAGTAATTATAGGAAGACATATATATTTATAACTCTAAAAATCAAAGTAAGAGTGGTACAAACATCATAAGACTTGCATGTTTTCTCAATAATGATGAAATGAATATGAGAATGAATATGAAATACAATTATGAAAATGAAAAGCTTACAAGTAACTTGATGAGGTTTATGATAACAAAGGGTTTAATCCTAACACCCTAGGTTTTTATTTCAAAACCTTAAAAGAGAGTAAACTAGTGTTAATAATATTGCTTGATCTTGAAAATATATTTGATTCTTGCTTGGTTCTTGAGATGGCCGAACACTAGGAGGGAACAAGAACAGAATTTTGTGTTTTCACCTAAGGATATTTTGTATCTATGTGTTATGTTTTCTTTTAGTATATTATTAAAAGTAAGCAAATATATTGGTTTACATTAGATATTTTGAACTCAAAAGTAAATGTGTGTCATCCTTGTGTCGACATGCATAAAACAAGGAAAGATTGAGTGAGTTTGGAATAATTAAATGTATAAGTGTATTAATATATGTGTAATTATTTAAGTATAGATGGTAACTTGTACATATAATTAAGTATTTAGGGTAGCGTTAGCTAAAAATAAATTTTAACGGGTCAAGATAAAATATATTGAGGTCATAAAAATTATAAAAATGCATTTCTTGAAAGATTTGAGTGAATAAATATTTATCGGGTTGAATTAAGAATACCGTCGTAATTTATATAAACATAACAATTTATATACAAAATAAATTTAAAACACTGGGTAAACTCATAATATTATTTTTAAAATCTTAATATGAGTATTAAAATATATCGGGATTATTTTTGGAAGTGTCGGATCAAATGTTCAAATAATGTTTACGCGATAGCGTTTATTTAATAAGAAAATAAGCGTTTAATGTAAAATGCAAAACCCATGCATAAATTGATATGAAATGATGAATATGGAGTTTGAGAAATGACCGGAAATTGAGAATTGTGACAAGAATATATGGAGACACATAGGGCGATCTCGATCTATCTTCTTTGATTAATGCATCCCGAGGCTCGGTTGTAGTGATGAAGGTCCAGCGAGAAAAAGGATTTGAAAGAGCAAGTGGCTCGCTTTCTTTCTTGGATACAACCTTCTCATACTCCTCTTTTCAACTCTTCCGGGTTTTCAAAACAAAATCATCCGAGGAACTATCAGATGAACTGCTTGAAGAAAGATTGATTGGACTTGATTGACTCATGGTGTTGCTTTGAGAGTGAAAGTTATGGAGTATGTGATGTGAGTGATTTGTGTTGAATGGTTTGTTTATTTTATGTTAAGTTGGATTCAAGAAGTTGATGAGGAGTTGGAGTTAAAAGGTGTATGTCTGAGATACACAACAAATGGTTATTGATTCACCATGTCTAATACACATAAGAATCAACTAGTCCAGAGCAAATGGCTACTGGTAAAGACTTGACAAATCCGTTTATGGTTGACAGTTTACCAAAAACTACATGGTTATCAACTCACCATATTCTTTATGATTAAGAGTTGGCTAGTCCATAGCAAACGGCTCATGGTAAAGACATATCAAATCCGTTGATAGCTGATAGTTTGCTAAAAACTATAATGGGAGCAGTCTTGTTTTCTAATGCTTTTATTTTCCACTTCTCTTTGAAATTTTTGTGAAAAATTACCACTGCTAGTTCACAGTTTCCACTGACAGTGTTGTTTTACCACTGTTGTTCTAGCCGGTACAACTGATTGTGTCAGTAACTAATTTTTACTAGCCGTTGAAAGTAACTACTGTCATTATACATATAAGGTTAAAATATTTAAGGAAATTATCTTCTTTCCATCTTATAATACTCTCTAAAGATAATTTTTCTTGCGCAACAATTCTAAACCCTAACCCTATATATATCTTTTTCTCTCAATTGGCTAATCATTACTTCAATTCTTACTGACATAATCATATTTTTCATCAAAAGTTTCTATGGCTTCTTTGAAGTTTGCAGATGAGCACAACCTAGTGGCCTACCTACAAAAGTCTAACGAGAAGAGTGGCCTGTTTTTCATCGATTGTGGACTTCCTTCATACCACTCATATAAGGTATGCATTGCTTTTAAAACCATAATCTGTATCTCTCAAATCAAGCAGTTTTGGACTACGCCAAGTCCATTACACTTGAGATTGGAGATACACATGAAGCGATGGATGCTCTAAGAGCCACCAGTAGATGGGGTAAATATTGATGTTCTTGAGGCATCCCGAGGAGAGTACTTCACTTAGATGATCTCAATGGTCTCATCACATTACCTATGTCGATATTCATAATACTTTATCATCCATGGGGTATGATACCAGCGACAAAAGGCTACTTTCAAAAGAGTGGTTTTGTCCCCGATGGAGATTTTTATTCATACTTTGTTACATTGCCTTAGTCATAAGAAAACATCTTATGATCAATTTAGTTCAACCATGGCTTATCCTTTAGTTTGTCTTGTCACCGATAAGATTTTCAACCGGTCCAACTATATTTTACAAGTATGAAAGGCAATGTACGAGTAAAACCAAATTTTTAATGTATCCAAGGTTTGTGCAAGCTATGCTTAATGAATTTCAAGCGCAACCTCATACTCATTTTTATCAAATCGGTTGCCTAAAGCCTAAAGTTTTCAAAATTTGAATAAAGATGGCAATATGATTTTTACACCTCTCTACCCCAAATGCTTGCTAAAATTTCATCGAACAAAACACACCCATAATTAATGTTCCAAACATTAATTATACCCCACCGATTACAAGAACCTATGAGAGAAGGTCTAATCGGTCAATTCCTCTCATGACAACACAAAGAAGTTTACGAACCTTATGGTATAGGAACAAGCGGTGGTGGTTCTAGACTTCCACCTAGTCCTACTATGGAGGAATCGGACCTTTGCCCCATGATTCACCTCTCCCAACAGGTAACACGGTTGGAAGTCTTGAGGCGATGGCAACCAATTGGAATTGATGGTTTTGTGTACCAAATTAGCAATGCAGTTGAGTCTCTACAAAGGACTTGGCTCTTGTCAAGAAGCGAAGATGCCAAGGATGTTCAACTCTTAACGACAGATTCGGACTTTAAAGGGAGAGATGCGAGGTTGAAAAAGTACAAGCGATGCGCAAAAGATGGTGATTTCATCTTCATCCTCACCTTCCGATGGTGATTCGGTGATCATGATTTTGGAAATTCTTCCAAACAGGGAGGAAAACAGTTCGACATCGAGGGAGGACAATTGATTTTGAAGATGAAGGAGATACAAGTAAAGGAGTAAAGGAAGTCGAAACTCATGGAGAGCAACTTGAAAATCAAGACATTTTCCAAGCGCAATCGATTTTATTTCCACTGCAGAGCCAAATATTGCCACCGCAAGTGAAGAATTTGATCAATTGAAGATGACAAGGGTAAATCGGTTATGGATGATGTACAACAATCAAAGTAAGATTTCAAAGAAAAGACAAGTTGATTGATCTTGATAGAGACATTGCTAAGAAGATAGCGTAAGATCAAATTCTTGAGAAAGTTCTTGAAAAGAAAAGATTGAAACAAATAGAAGTTGCAAGCTTTTGGAAGCTAAAAGATTGGATAGAATGGAAAATCTTGATTCAATTTCCACTGTTCAACCTACAATTATGAAAGAAAAAGCTCCGAGTTTAGTTATGTTCCTAATGAAGAAGATATTCGGTTTACGGTGGCTAATAATCCGTAAATCAAGAAAAAGGCAATTGACCTTGTTGTCGATGCATCCTTAATCGAGGAACAAAGAACATTTCGGTTGAAGGATTTTATTATAATGAAGAACAATCAAGCACTTGATGATGTGATTAATTCATCAAAAGGTTCAAAAGAAACAAAGACAACCAACCAAGGCACAAATACTTGCATATATGAAGACTTATTGTTGTCATGTTGGTAGCTGGAAAAGCATCAATTTAAAGGAATGTCGATGATCAAGTTGAAAAGGCTTACTACGAGCGTAAAACAAGATAAATCTTTTATTCCAAAGGATTACGAAGAAGAAGAAAGAAGGTTTCTAGATTGAAGAGAAGGCCAAAGTAAGTGATTCTCAAGCAGTTAAGAAGACTAAGGTTGGTGAAGATCATACAAAGTCTGCGAGAAGGAAATTCCTCTTGAGAAGTTCACTGCGAACAACCGACCGGAATGATGATGATAGTTGAAGAAGATTTTCATCCGAACCCTTTGCAAGTTCGACATCCTATTATTGATTGGGAAGTTTTCACTTTAGCAATTTTGCTCCATCATGGAAGATCACAAGGCTAGGTGGTGCAACTTCATCATTCATGACATTTGAAGATCTTGTTAAAGCTTTTGATGAGATGACCTTAATACACCGTGGAGGTTAGTACAAGAAAGGTTTAATGCTCGGGATCTCAAAGATACAAAGGAAATGCGGTTATGGGTGAATCTTAGAAGGCTCTATGAACCAAATGTTGATGATGACTGGAAAACCTTATTCACAAGTTTTGGTACTAAATGGTTTTACTATGATTCATGTGAAGTTCATCATGTTTCTCGACTAATGGAAGACTTTTCATGCTTGTCGAGAAAGAATATCCACTTAGAGTGGAGCTCTTCTGATGATGTTAACCTTACCAATAAGAGTTAATGAAGATAATGAAAAGGTCGAGCATTGTTACAAAGACTTCAAGATCAATGTTCAAGAGCTATCTGAGTTAAGAGAGAAGAAGTGAAGTGTTTGATTGAATTCCCCAAATCCTTGAAGATAATGCATATTGAAGAAACTTATTGATTTGCAAAGAAATCATAAGTTTAGGGAGGATTGTTGGGAATAATTCGTTACCACGGATAGTTGTGGTTTACACGCATGGATTAATACTAGCGGTGGAAACATATTCCCACCGCAAGTTCTTCATTACCGCTATCGGTTTATGTTAAGGTTAAGCGTCTAGATAAGTATAGAATAGATCTTGTGTATATTCTATTATGTTAGCTTTATACTTATCTTGTAAAGGACTCCTTGTTGTATAAAAGGAGATCCTAGGTTATTGTCTTAGGTACGTATTACATTACAAGATTACCTACGAAAGCTTCAAGGTGTAACCCTAGTGATAAGTTAAGATCACTCGTATTATTCATTAATAATATTGGAGCTTGAGTTTTGTGTTAACTTGTGTTCATTCTCTTACATCATATAATTCGTCTTCTAAGTATTACTTAAGTAAATTCCGCTTGCTTGATAATATCATACAAAATATCATTGACACAAGGAGAGTGTCCAGATCCAACATTATCTCAAACCTAACCATAGATTTTTAGTGGCAACCATGCCTAACCCATACCTCATCTATTTTTTTTTTTTTTTTTTTAATAATTATATGAGTGAATTACATAAATCATCCTTGTGGTTTGGTCAAAATAACGGATTTTGTCCCTATACTTTTTTTTTGGTCGTTTCATCCTGTGGTTTACAAATCTTACGGATTTTGTCCCTATCTTCGTCACACCCCAAATTACATTTTGCGGTGAATGGAATTCACGGGATTGATTGTCATAGCATCACAATCACAATTATATTGAGCGACCTAAAGTGTCGTTTGGAAAATACATCGTTTGATTTAATAAAATAATCGAGTTTACAAAATATAGGTCCCAAATGAAAATCAACTTGTGCGGAAATAAGTTTGTTACAATTCAAACGATGTTTTAAAGTGCGTAAAACCCAAGTGAGACGCGACGTCACCGCGACTCTAAGATGTGTCCACATGCATGCCATGAAGTGTATGCCTTAGATACCTGAGATAAAACATGCTAAAAACTGTCAACACAAAGGTTGAGTGAAGTTCATAGGTTTAATTAATTCGTTTGAACACAATAATCGTAGTGTGAGTTAAATTGTTTCACACTCATCGTTGAAAACAAAACAGTATTTATTTCACTAAGTTCATGACAACCAAAGCGTAAACATCGCACCAATAAATATTGGTAATCATCGTTTCATCGCCGCCTAATAGGTAAACTTGCCAATTTACCTTAATGATTCAATATAGTGCGCTCGATTTCCTAACGGGTCAATAAGGCGGAGTGTTAATTCAATAGGCCTATTCACAATATTCGCTCACTGCAAGTGACTAATGGTGCATGATGTAGGGACTTCAAACATGGCAAATACTTAGTGACAATAAAACATTCGGATGTAGCATCTGCTTCAAAGCATTTGTGTTCGATTAAAATGTAGCATGTATCTCCCCAAGAGTTTGTAAAACAATTAAGAAATAGAAAGTGGGGCTATGAACTCACTGTTGCAATGATTAAGATGACAAAAGTGGATACATTGAAATGTAGCGTGAATCTAAAATGACCTATTATGAATGATATGATACGTAATGAGTTATGATGTAATGTTATGCATGCATTTCGTATGTTATTTATACCATTTGTGAGTTTTGAAAATAATACTTATCGTCGAAAAATACTCTTTTGACGTCTTGACCATTCTTAAATTACTTTACAAGTATTTACGTCAAAATGTCATCCCACGATAGTTTCTTAATGATTTATTGTGAAATTATAACTTTTAGTCGTAAAATAATGTCGTTGGAAATTTCATGAAAGTGACAAAATGGCTTCAAAAGCTAGCCAGTAAAATGATGTACGTCGAGCGTTAGGAAACGAACTTGACGGTTTTGAAAAGCTTGTATCAAAATCTAGAAGTTTTAGTACATGAGTTTTCGTCATAGAGGTCTCGAACATAAAGATAATAGAGGTTGAATATGGTGATTTTGTCCAAATGTGGTTTAAAAAGTGAGTTTCGGCAAAGTTTAAGCAACCGTAAATAATTTATTACAACTCTGCTCTACAAACGGTTGGTCATTTTGAAAATATGCTAGGTGATCTCGATTTTACTAGAAGACATCTCGTTACAAAAGTTCTCGTCAACGTTAAAATAGCCTTCAATATGGTCGTTTTGTTTACCGTAACACTCGTCAACTAAAATAATATAGTTTTCTTAAATAATAAAGTTACGGCAATTTTGAAAGCGTGTATATTTTAAGTTTTACAAATCCGTTTTCTACGTATTATCGTCCTTAGCCGTATCAAAGTATAATAATATATTTTGATAAGTCGAAATAATTTATAAAGCTTAAGACTCGTTTTGACTCGTACAAAACAAAATAGTGTGCTGAAATTTTCGGAAAATATATATTTCGTCGTCAAACTTGAAAAATTCATAACTTCTTCGTTATAGCTCGTTTAATCCGTTCAAGCGCCACGGATTCGTTTTAAAGTATATTTTCTAAATATCTAGGCCAAAATTTTATGTCTCATCGTTTTTCCATAATTACAAAATAAGATCAGACCACTTTTAGACTTGTCGAAAAGAGTTTTTCTCGTACTAAACCTATTCCAATCCCTTCAAAACAACTCCAAAGCTATTCTAATCCTACCATACACCTTCTTAGGGTGTCATGGGTTCCTAAACATCATCAAGACCAATATATAACAAGGGATAAATTATAGGATGACTTATATATATAAAACTCTAAAACAATGTAAAAATGGTATAAATATTCATATGTCTTGCATGTTTTGCTCAAAAATGATGAAATAGACATGAAATGAAAATGAAAGATGTAAAATGTAAATGATATGCTTACTAGTTAACTTGATGAGGTGACAAGGACAAGGATTAAACCTAAACACCCTAGGTTTTTATTTCAAAACCTTTAATAAGAGTGTAACTAGAGTGTTTTAAACTTGATCTTGAAAATTTTGGATGATCCCTTCTAACACCAAGGTGTGACCGGTTTTGGAAGGAAGAACAAGAGAGAAAACACTTACTAACTATCTTGAATTATTAGATGAATGAATGAGTGAAATGAAGATTGAGTAAATATCTATACTTGTAGAAATTTTTCACCAAACATTAAATGCTTACCCCCCCTTGGTCGGCCAAGGAGGGAAGTATTTGTAAAATATACTTTTTTTTTTTTTTTTTTATATTGTGTAATTGTTTGAATGTAAAATGTATAGGTTAAATGTGTTGTAACTTGTAAGATTGTATATTCATTAGTGTATTTAAGATAGTTTTAGGTAAAAGTAATTTTTAATGGATCAAAGTAAAGTATAATGAAATCATAAAAATTGTAAAAATACATTTCTTGTAAAATTTGAGTGATACAATAATTATCGTGTAGTTTTTAAGAAAAGCGTCGTAATAATATAAATTTAACGATTTATATACAAAATATATTTAAAACACTAGGTAAACTCAAAATATAGTTTTATAAACTAAATGTAAGTATAAAAATATATCGGGATCATTTTGGAAGTAGCGGATTAAATGTTCAAAATAATAACTTACGCGATAACGTTTATTTAATATAAAATTCTGCGTTTAATGTGAAATGCAAAATCATGAATGAACTAACATGGCGCAAATGATGTTAATGAAATGTAGACTAAACTTAGTCTATATGAAATGTTCGTGATGATATGATCATGAATTCGCCGCTAAACCATTAAGGTTACGCAATTTGGAACACGCAAACCTAGTTTACGATAAATGATGAAATGGTGAAGCATGAATTGTTTTGAGAAATGACCCGAAAGTCTGAGTTGTCACATAAACTTTTTCGTTAGTGCGATCCGTTAAGTGTTTTGCGTAGTTAGTCCTTCGTTAATAAATTTTGGACCGTTAGTCCTTATTTTTAAAATATAGTTTTCCCAATTAGTCCCTCCGTTAATAATAGTTTTCACCCGTTTTTGTCCGTTTTATCCGTTTCGTTCGTTTTTATCCGTTTCCTCCCGTTTTTCGTTTTCATCCGTTTTTACGTTTTATCCCTTTTCGTCTATTTTTATATGCTTTCGTCTTTTTACGCTTTTGTCGGTTTATCCGTTTTGTCTGCTTTTATCCGCCGAATTTTTTTTTACATTTTATTCGTTTTGCCGCCACGTTTTGTCCCTTTGTTTTCCGTTTTCGCCTGTTGTTTTACGCTTTTATACATTTTTTTTTACATTTTGTCCGTTTTCTTACATTTTGTCCGTTTTCTTTCGTTTTGTACTATTTCAACACATTCAAAAATTTTCAAAAAAAATTGAAAAAATATTTCCGAAAAAAAATTGAAAAATAAAATCAAATTTATAAAAAAATTTGAATAAAAATTGAAAAAAATTTGAACAAAAATATTTTTTTCAAATATTTAAAAAAAAAACGGACATATTAAAAAAAAATTCCAAAAAATATTTTTTTTCAAAACAAACGGACATATTAAAAACGGACATATTTTAAAAATATATATATTTGAAAAAAATTTTGAAAAAAAACGGACAAAACGAAAGAAAAGAGACAAAACATAAGAAAAACGGACAAAAATGTAAGAAAAACGGACAAAACGAATGAAACCGATAAAAGCGGACAAAGCGTAAGAAAATGGACAAAACTTTAAAAAGCGAAAGAAAGCGGACGAAAACGGAAAAAAAGCGGGGAAACGGATAAAAAGCGAGCGAAACGAATAAAAGCGGATAAAAGCGGACAAAATGTAAGAAAAGCAGACAAAACGAAAAACAACGGCGGCGAAAAAAAATGGACAAAACGTAAAAAAGCGGAAACGAATAAAATGTAAAAACGGTGAAAACGGATAAAACAGGACAAAAGCGTAAAAAGCGATTTAAAGCATATAAAACCGGCGAAAAGGGATAAAAGCGTAAAAGCGGACGAAAACGAAAAAGCGGGGAAGCGGATAAAAAATGAGCGAAAGCGGATAAAAGCGGTGAAAACTATTATTAACGGAGGGACTAATTGGGAAAACTATATTTTAAAAATAAGGACTAACGGTGCAAAATTTATTAACGAAGGACTAATCGCAAAACACTTAACGGACTGCACTAACGAAAAAAGTATAGGGACAAATTCGTAAGATTTGTAAACCATGAGGACGAAACGCACTGAAAAAAAAGTATAGGGACAAAATCCGTTATTTTGACCAAACCACAAGGACGATTTATGTAATTCACTCTAATTATATTAAACAATTTAATAAAAACATAATATTTTATTAATACTTAAAAGAAAATTATGTAATACTTATTAAAAAAAAACACTAGTCATCAAGGTATGGTAAGTCTTGAGCGTCTACATGCTCAGGATATTTTCGTCGAGTAATTCCGGTAGTACATTCGGGTCATAAACTGGCGTGACCGGCTGATCCATTATATGAACCAGTGATATTGCCCTCCCGTCGTCTTTTAAAATCATATTGTGTAATATAACACACGTATGAACGATTTTTCGAATCTTTTCGACGGACATAGCCCGGAGAGGATGACTGAGAATAATCCATTTTCCTTTAAGACGATTAAAAGCTCGTTCGACATCCTTTCGTGCAGACTCTTGTAGCTTTTTGAATTTTTTTAAAAGCCAACGGATACATTTTTTAAAAGCCAACGGCTACATTTTTTAAAAGCCAACGACTTGATTTTTGAATCTTGCTTCCACACCTAATCGGTGAAGTTTGCCGAATTAAACCACAAACACACCACACCGATTCATAGGCAATGGTCATACTGATCGGTGTGGTGCAAACCGCAACCGACACCGATCTCACTGCCACCCCCCTAAATATTGTATAAATGCATGAGTTCAGAGTAAATCTAGATATCTTATAAAATGAAACCCAATTTTGTGTCCCGCATCGGATACAAAGAGAAACTATGTTAACTTAATATACCAGAATGTACTTGAACGTACGTGTTTGGATTAGTATCTGTTTGCACACACTTTGCCGAAGGCTTGTTCAACTAAATGAGTCTTTGTCGGATGTGTGAAAAATTTATACAAGTTCCTAACTTTTCAATTGTTTCATCATATTTTTTTAACTCGTGTAACGAAATTATGATGATTAAATTGCATATAAAAGGAGGCCTTAAATTTTTTATCTTAACTACGATATCTTTGTACCTGATTAATCAATAAGTTGTATAGGTACACCTTTTTCAATTAACTTTTTGGTTATGTCACTCATTTATATTTGGGTTTTTCTAATAGGGGCACAAGTTAAGTATACCATAAGTACAATAAAAGTACATAGAGATCCACATAAAATTACACTTGTCTGTACTTTTATGTATACTTTTTCGTAGGCCATTGTGTACTTACGGTGTGCTTAACTTGTGCCCCTAAGGTACAAGTTAGAAAAACCCTTTATATTTAACTAATTTGTGTATGGTAAATATGTTTGGAAGTTCACGAATTGTGTAATAGGATGACTTTGACAGATTTACATTGGAAAATGGAAACGCTTTTTGGTGGATAGTTTAACTCTTCTTCCATACTCATTGTTAGAAACAGAACGCAGGCGAGCGTTCGGTGAACATTTCATGAGCAGTTCGGTAAAATTTCGTTTATGTTCGTTTATTTATTAAATGAACGAACATGAACAATATTTTACGATCGTTTAGTTAAATGAACGAACATGAACAAAGGTCACGTCCGTTTATTTATGTTCGTGAACGTCCGATTAAGCGTTCCTTAACGTTCGTTTATGTTCATTTATTTATTTATAATCGTATATCAAATCTTTTAGTTGGTATAATTTTTAAATTAGTTTGTTTAAACAAAACGACACTTATAAAACAATATTAGATGCATAATTTCATAAAGTTTATGATTGTTTTTCTATGTTAATTTATGTTTGATCATTTATGTTCGTTTAGCGTTCGTTTAGTGTCTTAATGAACGAACATAAACGAACGTGAACAACTCATTTTCTTAATAAACGAACACGAACAAGAAATTTTGTCCGTTTAAGCGTTCGTGTTCGTTTATTTGTCCTATTAAAATTAAATGAGCGAATACGTGAAAAAGAACGCGTTCGTGATCGTCGGTTCGTTCTGACCTTTCTCTATTGTTAGTCACCAATTCCTTATTTTAAACGGCTTGTGTCGTGAAATAATCAAATGGTTGGTATGAGGTTCAAATGGTAGGTCTGTAAATGTTGCAAAAAGAAGGTTGTCGATTTTCTGAAAAATTGTTTTTTTTTTTCAGCTGGTGGTTCAAGGCAAGTATTCCAAGGTCACGACGTGAGATGAGGTTGTGATTCATAAGGGTGGTTCAAGGTAGTTCAAGGTCACGATTCAGAAGAGAGAGTGGTTCAAGGTCTTGGTCCAGAGGGTGAAGTGGTAGGGTCCAAGCTTTTACTCTAATGTCGTTGGATATTTTGAGGTGTAGTATCATTCCATTCTAATAGGAAACAATTAGTGAACTTTGGTCTAAAAAATATACATCGAATTCAACCAAATGAACCAATTCAACAATCTGTAACTTAAGTTCTAATAAACCCACTTAAATTTTTTATGTAAAAGGTTCAAATTTATGTAATTAAAAACAACTACTTTCTTCAACTTTCTTCAACGTCTTGTTTATGTACTAGTTACACTTTATATTATGAACTTTTTATAACGAACTTTAAAATCTTGTTATAATATGCGCACACATAACCAGACTTATAGACAAAAGAGTGATCATGATCGATCAATATGATACGGTTCGAGTCATTTGCAAGCTGGTTAACGCTTGCTGATTGGTCTAATGTTTTAAGAAGGCAACCGAGAGAAGGTATTGAATCCCATCAGTTTTCTGAATTGGATAAATTAATAGGAACCGCCGAGTTATCGGAGCATAAAGACTCATGGCTTTGGTCTTTTGATGTTTCCAAAGGTTTCTTTGTCGCGTCAGCGCGTTCCTTGATAGACTCTTGCTTTCTTGATGATGGATTGTCTGCCACTCGATGGAACAAAATGGTTCCTATAAAAGTTAATGTTTTTTGTGGCGTTTATCGCTAAATAAGCTCCCTTCCAGGATGAATTTGGATAGGAAAGGTATTGAAGTTGATTCGCTTCTCTGTCCCATTTGTAATGAAGACGTTAAAACGGCTAATCATATCTTCTTCAATTCTGATATGGCGAAAGACTTATGGGCTTTATTGGCTAAATGGTGGGAGCTTGACATTCCTTTTTGCGAGAATATTTCAGAGTTGTTTACGTGGTTAGATTCTTCTTCTCTATCTAGCAAAGCTTAGTTGATTCTTGATGGTGCGGGAGGAACTCTTTTATGGTCCATTTGGAGTTTTCGCAATAGATTGGTTTTTTCTAATTCTACTCCCAAAAAAATGGTGCTTTGGGATAACATTGTTTCTCAATCATTTTTATAGATTTCTTCTAGAAATTTCAAGTTTAAACTTAGTTGGGTAGGTTGGTTGAAAAACCATTTAGCAACTATAGCTCTCTTGTAATAGTTCTAGCTTATGCTAGTTTTAATTCAAAGCCGCCGTTTAAAAAAAAAAGTAACAACAATCCAAATAAAAGTCACCAATCAACTAAAACCAAAATGGTTAGGCGTTTTCGGATTTTACGGTTGGTTTCGTGTGTTGAGTCTTCAATATCGTGACTAATATATTGAGTGAATATGATTATTGAAATACATTGGTGTGTTTTGGTATTTTAAACCATTCCTTTTTAGTGAAACAAAAACATTTTAACAATTTGTTGTTAGAAGTCGAAAAGATGATCCTAAAAGTTGTGTAACATGAAAGAAAAAACAATTAGCTCTATAAATAGGAAGAGTTTCATAAGATTCTTTTATTTTCTATGCTTGATTATTTACACGAATAAACAAATTTGAGATGAAAGAGTTGTAAAAAAGCAATAGTCTAAAAGAAAGCGTTGGAGCAAAGGTGTCATAACACGCGTCAAGCAATTGGCTTGTGTTGGGGTATAGCGCACCACCAATGGCGCCATCAACGGTGACATAGAACGACTTTGGCACGTGCTAAAGACCTTGACTTAAGGGGTTGGCGTTGCGACACCTCTTACAACCGGGAAAATAGGCGGAAACTATCACAAGATAATGATTGATTAAACTGCGTTCTCTGAGTGAGAGACTCCCCTTCCCCGTATAACAATCTCATATGCTTGCCGTTTCCTTTTAACCGCTACACATTTGGTACGCCAACACTTCAACGACCCTTGGTCACTCCGAACCCCTTTTGTTTTGTTTAAACAAATTCATAACTTGCCCATACATGTGTAAACTTTTTGAAGGCTATTAAATCCCGCAAAGAACATAAGATACGTGTATTCTTGAGACATTTTACAGTATATTGGCTCTAACGTATTCCTTTAATTATTATGTATCACTTGTATAGTTGTTCGTGTTGGCATGTCACACATGATGGGTACAAATGCAAGGGCGAACTCAACGAGTTTTTGAAGGTTTACGTGAACCTCATGAATTTTGTCATTTTTATAATTTTTGTCAAAAGTCCAGATTTGTTTGAATTAAACCTGGTCCAAAAGAAAAGAAAAGGCTTGATCACTTATAAACTTGCGTTCGCTCTCGTGCTTGACTTTGTGGGTAAACACTCTATTGTTGAAACTTAACAAGTAAAATAATAAAATTATGTTTATATAGCGGATTGTGCAAGTATTGATACATTTTTTTTTTTTTTTTTCATTTGACCTCGTCGTCCCCACGATCTCAACTCCCACGGCGGATCACGGCGAGCCACCCGATGTGGCGGCGGCCACGGGGCTCCACGTCACCCACGGCGAGCCACAACTTCACCCACACCGGATGCTCTTATGCCGTTAAATTTTGAGACCCGTGACTTAATTGACCATGGCCATCATGCCCTAATCCTATCCATGTATAATAATGTTGCAACATGCTAGCTACATTTTTTTTTTTTTTTTTTTTTTTTTTTTGTGTACTTCACTTGCATTATCTTTTACAAACTATGTAACATGTGAATTTTGAATGTATAGAACTGAGCAAACAATTACAAATGAGTAACAACAAATAGAATTGAGCACGACACTAAAACCATTCGACTTTACGGTTGCACAAGATATGAAGGCTACAAAGATATGATAGAGAAAATATCAATGGTGCAATAGCCGAACTAGTCAACTACGGTGTTTCAACTTGTAGAGTGTGTTAGATATTTGAAGCGAGATAGCCTGGTCACTTTGGGAGTACGTTTATGTTTGTTTGAAACAAAGTTAATAAATATAACAAGCATTTGTTTGTAACAAAGTTAAAAAAAAAAAAAAAGATTTGCCTACGCACACATGAAGAGTTTGTAATCACGTCACTTAATGTGTGCTATAACAAAATCTGTATTACCCATTCATGTATTGTTTATAAATCTTTTCCATGTTTGTTTCTTTACCTATGTGGGACATTTCCTTCTTATTTAGCGTGTCACCTTTGTGTTTGATCTTTTGGTTTAGTTATTTTACACTTAACAATAATTCAACAAAACACACACTTATCTAAGTATAGTAACCGAATCTCATGTTCATTTATCCAAAAAATACAAACAAAAACTCGTTCCTTAAAATCAAAACCTTAACTAACCAATGGCCAAAATAACAATCTTAACCGTCACAACTTTGATGTGCATGCTTTTCCTAGCAAATGAGTAAAGGACGTGAAAAAACAACAATGAAGTGTAAGAACTAGGACGGTTTTCTATCATAAAATCTAATCGAGAAGTTGGGTCTAATGGTGTTTTAAAGCAGTGTTTTGAAAACAAGGGTTGACCCAGCCGGTTGAACCGTGAACCGGTCGGGTTACCGAAAGCCGGTTTTGAATGAAAAACCCGGTTTGCCTCATTTTTTTTTTATTTCGGTCCGGTTTTTTGTATGTTTTGCTAAGCCCTACTTCACATTACATCATCTTAATTTGAATTTAATTTGTTTCTTATCCTATAATGATCTTCATTGTAGGTAGTGTAATGGCAGTGTTTTTTAATGCGTTAGTTTAGTTGTTCTTGTAACGAAGACATGTGGGTGAAATGAATTGGAGAGCAAATGGTATACTCTCCCAAAATGTCGATTGTGGTAAACTCTTTTGAGAGTGTTTATTTTTGTAATTGAGTGTGAGAAGTGTTTGTTGTGGTAATTGATTTAAAAAAAACTAAAACATTTGTTGGAAGAAAAAAAAACATTTATTTGTAACAAAGTAAAATAAAGTTGTAACAATGCTAGAAAATGTATCAAACCACAAAGTATTGACTTGGTTCATCTAAACCCAAGCTGGACTGTTAATTTAGACTTAAACTTTGGGCTTAAAGTATACATCAAATGATTCGAATCCAACCAAATGAACCAATTCAACAATATGTAAAGTAAGTTCTAACAAACTCGCTAATGTTTTTTTACATTTCAACAAAAGCACAATTTTTATGTATAAGGTTAAATTTTATGTAATTAAATATCTTCCATGTCTTGTTCATGTACTAGTTACACTTTATATTATGAACTTTCAAATTTTGTTCTAATATGCGCACACATATAGACAAAAGAGTGATCATGAATTCATGATTGATCAATATGATTTGGTTCGAGTCGTTTTCATTGGTTTCGGTTCATATGCCAAGTAACATCAATCCTTTCTAAGAGCACTCCCAACGGTAACGGCGTAACGCCGTTATGGGCATTTTAACGCCGTTGGGGGCATTAAACCCGTTGGAGGCTTGGAATGGTAGCGGCGTTATAGGCACTGTTGGGTTGCTAACGCGATTAAGAAAAAAAAAATTGAAAAATTTACACAACTAGTCCTCAACGCCTAGTATCCGTTAGAAATTCAAAAAAATACAAAAACCCCTTAACGGCTAGTTTAAAAAAAAAAAAAAAAAAAAAAACATTTTTTACCACTATAAATACCCAACTAAAACTCTATTTTTTCACACTTCCATTCAAATTTTATATACTTCCTCTTTACACTTTCATATTTCAAAATCAAATTCGCTCACAATGGATCCAAATCAATCAGGATATTCCCATGCCTTGGTCGACGTTGATGACCAAGAGGACTTCAATTTATGGCGTACGTGACGAGTATCACCTTCACCAACAACAAGAAGGTATTGAATCTCAACATCCTAGTCGCTCGTAGCCATGTATATCGTGAACGTGAGCTTGCGAAAGAACGTCTGCATAACGATTATTTCGTGACAAGGTGTAAGTATTCAAACAGAATTTTCGTAGAAGATTTCGTATGAGCCTAAACTATTCCCGCAAATAGTTGAAGGTATTGAATCTTATACTCCGATAATATTCCGGATCATTTTACCTTTTTAGGCAAACACCGATTATGCGGGTCGAATGAGTATAAGTGCTCCAATGAAGTCGTACGCCCGCTTATATGCCAATTGTCGTGCACCACCACACGATGCATTTGATGAATACTTGCAAATGGGTGCGAGTACTTCAAAAGTATGCCTTGATAATTTTAACAAATGCATTATTGATTTGTTTATGCCGGAGTATTTAAGAAAACCAACATGGACCGACATTCAAAAAATTTATCAACATCATTAAAAAAAACATGGTTTTCCGGAATGCTTGGTAGCATTGATCGTATGAACCGGGAATGGAAAATTGTCTAGTGGCTGGCAAGGCCATTTTGCTAGGGGTGATAAAAATACCCAACAATTATGCTTGAAGTCATTGCTTCTCAAGATTTATGGATCGACATGCATTTTTGGGATGGCGGGGCAAATAACGATGTCAATGTTTTAGATAACTCTCCGTTATTCGACGACCTTCTTGCCGACAATGCCCCAAAAGCACCTTATATGGTTAACGGAACTAGGTATGAACAGGGTATTACTTGGTGATGGAATTTATCCACAAGGCAACTTTCACAAATCCTTCACGGCAACAATCGATGAAAACATACGATGCTTTAAAAGGAGACAAGAAAGTGCCGAAAAGGATGTCGAACGTGCTTTTGGTGTTCTTCAAGGCCGTTGGGGTATACTACAACAACCGCACGTCAATATGAAATTGCCACGATACGTAGAATCATGTTTTCTTGCATTATTATGCATAACATGATTATAAAAGATCAAAATTTGCTTTACGTGACTATAACGAATCGTGGGTGGATCCGTCAGAAATTTGAGGCAACGAAGATGGGTTGAAAGATGTGATACACACAATTCGTAAGGCAAAAGAAATACACGACCGACAAACGATACCCAACTCCAACAGGGACCTTATGGAGCATGTTTGGCGTAAGAATCTTGAACGACATGGACAACAACAAGAGAGCGGCACGATGAATAAGTATTTGCTATGTTTTTTTTTAATTGCGAGGTTTTTTTTTTTTTTTTTCGTTGTATTTTTTTTTAATCTCGTATTGTAATATGTTTTTAGTTTTAATGAAATGTTTGTTTTAGTTTAATAAATGAAGTGTTTGTTTTAGTTTAGGGGTTGAAATTGAAAATATGAAATATTATTGGTGTTATGGTGTTATTGGGATGTTATGGTTGTGAGTGTTTTTTGGGGATGTTAATGTTAAATGTTAAAGCTGATGTGGCGCTGATGTGGACGGTGTTATTGGTGTTATGGTGTTACGATTGTAACTGCTCTAATAGGAAACCAAAGTCACCAATCAACTGAAACCAAAATGGTTAGGCGTTTCTCGATTTTATGCGTGGTTTCGTGTTTCGATACTATGTAATGATTAAATGCTTGGTTTTATACTACAAACAACGATGAAAAGATAAATCGCTATGTTGACATTGAAAAATAGAGTGATATAAACTTTAAAGATAGATTGATATGATGATTAGGTGTTAGGTTTTAATTGAAAAAGTTAACAAAAAAAAACTCAAAGAATAAGCACATTGAAGAGTTAATGCGTATATTCTCAAACATAAGGCTGGTCCCAATCGTGACCTGAGATGACCCAGGTCACCAACATCACGTCAGATTCCTCTCTCCAGCGACTAGACATGACCCGGATGCCATAGTCGATGACCAAATTTTATTTATTTATTTATTTATTTATTTTTTAAATTCAAACATTTTAAACAACAAATTTAAAATTCATTAAAAAAAAGAAAAAAAAAAGAAAAAAAAAAGACATTACATTACGAAATTCAAATAAACATTAAAAACATTACGTAACTTATTCAAATAACTAACATTACAAAAACTCTTCATCGTCTTCGTCATCGTCACTATCGACTTGATTCACTTCATTGACATGATGTCGACGATTTCTCCAAATGAGTTCGACCAAATCGATTTTAAGTTTTGATGAGTTGATGAGTCCATTAGCTCTCGAGTAACCACCAACCATTCTTCATGCGCTCTAAGGGATCATGATCTTGGTGTCCTCATCTTCAAACCACGTAGGACATATCGCCCATCGCTTGTCGGATGATCATATTATGTAATATGATACATGTATACATAATATCTTGGATATCATTTTTATAAAACCTTTGGCAGGGAACTTTAAGCATTTTCCACTTCTTTTCAACACACCAAAAGCCCGTTCCATATCTTTCCTTGTTTGCTCGTGCCTCCTCTTGTACAATATTCTTTACGATCACCCGTGGGAGGATTTGAAATGGACTTCATAAGAATGGACCATTGTGGATATATCCCATCGAGAAGATAATATCCCTTTTATAAGCCACATCGTTAGCCTCGAATTCAAGATCCGTGCTCTCCCGGTTTGATATCATTGAAAACAGGGAACAGTAAAACGCTTACGTCGTTATTCATTCCGGAGACACCAAAGAATGCATGCCAAATCCATAAATCTTGGGAAGCGACCGCTTCCAACAAAATGAATGGATGTGGCCCGTGATCACCTCTACAATGTTGAGCTCGTACACTATTTGGGCAATTCTCCACTCCCAACTTGTACAATCAATGCTTCCCATCTTCCCAGGAAAGCCGTACTTATGCTCGTGATGAGCATATATTCTTTCAAGGTCAGAATACGTGGGCTTTCGCAAATACTCACGACCGTATAACTCCATGATAACCTCGCAAAACTTACGAAGACATTCACGGATGTGGATGCACCGAGTGCCGCACTCGCCAAGAGAATCGAGAACGCCGCGTATCCCAATTGACGAATGACCGCGGACACTTGACCAATGGGCTAATACTAGGTACGCCCTAGCATCAAGAGTTTTTCGAAAATAAGTAGAGTGATCGGTTATCTCGAACAATTTCGTGAATAGCTCTCGGCTCATACGGAACCGCCGGCGGAATGTTCTTGCGTCGAATCGCGGTTTTCGAGAAGTATGCCGCCACTAAACGATTATGAGCACCCTCATGATCCCTACGTATGTACATTTGTCGGGTTTTTGGCTGTGATGCTTTATAAGCCTTCCAAGAAAAATCCACAAACTCACTAAAAACTTCTTCCTCGTCGGAAGACGAAGAAAAACCGAATAAATGCTCGAATGACGACATATTAAAAATTGTGTTTCGTGGGTATTTCGTTAGAATGGTTGATTGAAATTGTGTGTTTTAGAAATGTGTTTGAGTTAGTATTTATAGAGTGGTAAAAATTTTTAAAATAAAAGTTTTTTTTTTAAATGCAACGGTCAAATTTTAAAAAAGAGTGGAAAGTATACGTTGTAAAAGTCGGGCGAAAAAGCACCCGATATTGTGTTTTTCCCTCCTCCAACCGATTTGGCAACCGAACTCCACATCCCACTTGACTGATCTCGACATCGGTCGTGTGTCTAGTTTTTTGTGCCCGACCGATGTTAAAGGCACGATTGGGACTACCCTAATATCCAATAACTTCATAATTTGTGTTATAAATCTCTTACATGTTTCTTCCTTCACCGATGTGGGATAAAGTCACGAAACAGAATCTTATTTCCTTTTCACTTCTTTGTTTTGACAAATGAGTAATTTGAAGCTTTTCATACTACGTGTTCAACTTTTTTATTATGTTTAAATGTCCATATTTGATTAAAACACAAATAAAAATAAATATTGATCGGTTAATTTTTTAGTACACAATTACATTACAACTATACACAACTATACGATCTTAATTAAAATGAACAAATGTTGGTTGTTGCTAACGACTATTGATACAACTTTTTAAATCATAAGTTAATGCCTTAAATCTAGTCCCTATCATTTTATTTATTTACTTTTATTTATTTAGTTATTTTTTAGAACGACATCACACTTGAAATCCGACCTTCGAGTTAAACCATTCAAACGGGCAGCAGCGGGACCCAAACCACTAGCTATATCACCAAAGATATTATTTATGTACGTTTTGTTTAATAACTAATATTGATATATATTATAAGAGGCACTTTATTTTGCTTACATACAAATCCATATTTACCAAGAGACAAATTCTTACCATCCATCTAGTTTGATCTAATTATAGGGATTAACCTAAGTCCATGTTTTTTTTTCTTGTCTTTTTGGCTTTCTTTTTTACTCACATTATTTTTTTGTGTTTTTTCTAATTCACGTTTTTTTAAATTCGCGTTTTTTAATTCTCGCTTTTAATTCGTGTATTTTTCTTCGCTTTCATACGCCAGATATTTCGTCCGGTTTCATTCATTTTCATCTGTTTTCGTCCGTTTTCATACGTTGCCGTTCGTTTCATCGTTTCGTCCGTTTTCGTTTGTTTTCGTCCGTTTTCTTTCGTTTCCGTCCATTTTTTATACGTTTTCGTTTGTTTTCAGACGTGTTTTTACGTTTTCATACGTTTCATCCATTTTATACATATTCGTCTGTTTTCTTACGTCTTCTTTCGTTTTCATACGTTTCTAACTATTACAAGTGATATTCCGTGATATTTAGAATACCATTTGTAATTTGTGAATATCACTTGTGATTTTCTGAATATCACTTTCTGATTTTCAGAATATCACTTATGATTTTTTGAATATCCTTTGTAATATTCTGAATATTACTTTGTTATATTATGAATATCACTTGTGATTTTTTGGATATCACTTGTGATTTTAATGTTACAAAATATTAGTTGAAATATCATTTGTGATATTGATACTCTGAATATCACGGAATATCATTTGTGATATTCAGAATATCACTTTTGATATTCAGCAACGTATGAAAACGTCTGAAAACGGCTGAAAACATTTACAAACAGATGAAAACGTATGAAAATGGACGAAAATGTAAGATAACTGACGAATATATATGAAAACAGACGAAAACGTATGAAAGCGTAAAAGCACGTATGAAAACGGACGGACGAAAATGTATGAATAATGGACGAAAACGTAAGAAAACGGACGAAAACGTAAGAAAACAGATGAATATGTATGAAAACGGACGAAAACTTATGAAAGCGTAAAAACACGTATGAAAACGGACGAAAACATACGAAAACCGAAGAAAACAGATGAAAACGTATGAAAATTGACGAAAACATATGAAAGCAAAGAAAAAAAAAAGCGAATTAAAAAAAAAGAAAGTGAATTGAAAAAAATGAATAAAAAAGAAAGACAAAAAAACAATAAAATAAAACATGGACTTAGGTTTATCTTTTAAATATTAGGTTAATCACCATCATAATATCAAACTAGATGGATGATGAGAATTTGTTCCTTAGTAAACATCAAAATAAGAGTAAAATAATATAGCATAAAGATTAACAAAAAATAATACAAGTATCACTTACATTAAAGAGAGACTTGATGTAAGCAAGACTTGTGTATTTATTTTCTATGTTCATAATCTTGGTTATAAATCTCTTACATGTTTGTTCAATTACCCATGTGGGACAAAGTAACAAATCCAACAATACTTACAAAATACTTGGCCACACTCTTGTGTTTAAAACATTTCGTAATAAGTGTTCAAACATTTTTATTAAGTTTCCGTATTCGATTAAAACACTAATAAAGTAAATATAGATTGATTACAACTATGTGCATAGCACACCATGTATAACTATACTAGTGCAGGAAACATAATAGTTTCATTTCAAAGGATGTAAGGTATGTTTGGATTTGCCTATAATGGGTGCTTACTCGAAATAAGAATAAGCCATCAGAACGTAACAAGCCTAATAAATGGAGTTTAAATGCAAGACTTATTTTTGGCTTATTTACGTTATAAATTTTTTACTCCTAGTTGTCTAAAAGAGCTTAAGCCGGCCTACCTAAAATGCTAATCCAAACACTCCATTATGCAAATTTTTGCAAGCTGATGTGAAGGACTTGTGTATTGGTAGCTTCTCTATTGCTCTTTGCCTCATGGTAGTAACAAGGAATATTATTGTAACTGACTAATCAATATTAGAACCAAGAATCAAAGTATCAGTTTTGTTCATGTTCAACGCCAATTAACCCAAATTAGACCACAAACCATATTGTAACTTTGAGCTTAAGATAAACATAACGTTTAGTTTAAACAATATCATTTCTTTCAAATTTAAAGAGGTTAAATTATATACATTTTTTCAACAAAATCATCATTGTTAACTACTCTATAAGAATATTGTAAACGATATACAGCTCTAATCTTTGTTTAAAGTACATCTATCTTCTACGCGTTATGTAATTCATGTTCCCTAATAGCCTATTAAATGCAACATAAAACATAAGTTAACGCCTTAAATTAGTCCCCTGTCCTTTTAGTTATGCTATTTACATGATTTGCATCTCATACTGATTATATAACCAGTTGTTGTGGTTGTTAAAGACAGTTATTTTAAATAAATTTTATGTATTGTTGTTACTTTAAATGGGCTTTTTAGTGATGAGCGACAACTTCACCTTATAGTTACATTTAGTGAGTGATAAAAAACAAGAAGAGATATAGACTTGTGCGAGTGATTCGATATTATGTAATGATTAAATGCTTGGTTCTATACTACAAAGAACGATGAAAATATAAATCGCTATGTTGACACTAAAAAATAGAGTGATATATGTTGGTGGTTATTCGTCCCAAAGCAGGGTAAAGACAATCAATGACAGTAGCAATACCACTAGGTGGTTACCGGATATCACTTGGAATCGTGTGATCACTTTCCAAAGTAAACTATTCGACCCAATGCACGGGTATCACGAATATCTACTTGGGATAAGACCAAATGCGAGTTAGAGAATTAGGCACAATTCTATAACCCTTTCACTAGTAAGTGTTTACGTTTCGTGTGTCTTCATGCATATTCGATCTCCTATTTATAGGAGGTTACTCTTGAGCTATTCCAATGGAATTATGAGTATTAATCGCCCATTAATAGCCTCATAATTATCCCCATTATAGTCATTAGTGGTTACATGACCAATTATACGTGGTCATAATGCGTTGTAAGCGCCATTTAGCAAGATTTCACTAAGCAAGACTTTCAATAGCAAGATTTCCACTAGCAAGATTTTCCACTAGCAAGACTTTCCACTTGCGGTGGAAATACACTCATCGCTGGAAACACCGCCTATCAAGACTTTCATAGCATCAAGACTTTCATAGCAATAGCGGTGGATACACCACTTCGGTGGAAACATCGCCTACCGTGGAAACATCGCTTATCGATGAAACCACAAGCAATACTTTCCACAAGCAAGATTTTCCTCCAAAGAAGATTTCACCAAGACTACCAATACAAACCACTATAAGAGTCGTGGTGTTCATGGACCTTATGGGTGTACACTTCGTACCTCCTAACCCATTACAAAGTGTGAACTAATCCCACAAGTGCACTAAATTTTCCAACAATCCTCCCCAAATTTAGTTCACTTCCTTTGTATGAAAAATAAACATCAATCAAAACATGTGCATAAACGAAAATGTCCAGAGGATTGAATTTCCATCTTAGTAAATTACACGTTCAAATATTCGAGAATCGTGGTGTTCTAAGAATTGAACCCTTCAACCCATTTGAATACTCAAGATAAAATACACACAAGTTTTCAAACACTTAATGACTCCGACACTATACAGCCATGTGTCCATATCCAAATTCATAAATGTTGTAAAAGCTAAAGTCCAAAGCTTAGGAAGCGGCAAAACTTCAACATTTACATAGGTGGTTCCTCTTTAGTCATGCTCACCAAGCACTTTTCAAAGAAAATATAACCATTAAGAAGTAAAGACTTCATCCTCCTTTCAAGCAGTTCCGAGCACAACCTTGGGATGTAAATAAAACATGTGCTCCATCCTTAATGTTCGACTTTCCACATTGAACTCGGCTCCCAAGTTTCCTTAGGAGGGAGTTGGGTGTCCTAGCATTCGATGACTAAGTTGGACTTAAACCCATCCCTTTAGCGACTTTATAACAAAGTCTCTAGCCGCACCTTCAATCAAGTGATCGCCTAAGTTCATTGAGATCTCACAAACTCTATAGATACCACCCCATTCATGATAAGATCACGAATCATGCTATGCCCGACACCCAAGTGTCTAGACTTACCATTGTACATCCGGCTATAAGCCTTAGCCAATGTAGCCGCACTATCACAATCGGATAGAAATAGGTGCTATAGGTTTAGGCCACAATGGAATCTCAAGAAGCAAGTTTTTCAACCATTCACTTCTTTACCAAAGAAATTGCTAGAGCCACAAATTCAGATTCCATTGTTGAACCGGTGATGCAAGTTTGCTTCTTGGATGCCCAAGAAATTGCACCTCCACCAAGTAGGAATACCCACCCACCGGTAGGCGAATTGTCTTGATGTTCTCGATCCAACTTGCATCGCTGTAACCTTCCAACACCGATGGGTAACCAAGATATGAGAGACTATAATCCATAGTTCTCTCAAATACTTGAGACTTTGAATCGCTTGCGATGATGAGCACTAGGATTACTAGTATACTGCTCAATTTTCCCACCGCAAAACCAATATCGGTCTTGTACAAGTCATGGCATACATCAGCAAACCGGCCACCCTAGAATACTCAAGTTGAGATATAGCCTTGCCATGATTAGGCATCGCCTTCTCAAGTATCCATAGGTGTACTCATCGGAGTACAATCAAAGTAATTGAATTTCCTCGATGCCTTCTCAATATAATGAGACCGAGAGATAGAAATTTATTACTTTCATGTTTAATCCTTATACCAAGGATAACATCGCCTCCCATGTCTTTCATGGAGAACCTTGATGACAAGAATTCCTTTGTCGTCAACTCGATTTTGGTCGGTGTCGAAGATCAACATGTCATCAACATATAGACAAATGATGACTCCTTTACCGATTCATCAAATTTATATACACATTTGTCGACTTGGTTAAGAACATAACCACTAGACAAAACCACTTCATCAAACTTTTGATGCCATTGCTTAGGTGCTGTTTAAATCCATAAAGAGACTTAATCGGTTTACACCTTGTTTTCATTGCTGGCATGATGAAGCCACGAGGTTGGTTCATATAAACCTCCTCTTCCAATTCACCATTCAATAAAGTCGTTTCACATCCATCCGATGAATAACCAGATTGTGAATAGATGCCATAGCAATCGCTAGCCTTATGGTAATCGATACGAGCCACGTGGGCATAAGTATCAAAATAGTCTATTCCCCGACTTTTGTTTAAAGCCCCGAATGACTAGTCTAGCCTTGAACTTTTCAATAGTTCCATCTACCTTCATTTTCCTTTTGAAAATCCATTTGCAACCTGAGGTTTGCAACTGTGAGGTAGATCAACCAACGACCAAGTGTTGTTGCCCATGATGGAATCCATCTCATCATTGATTGCTTCTTTCCGTAAAGCAATGTCTCGGGACTTCATTGCTTCTTCAAATGTTTTGGGGTCATCCTCAACAATGAAGCAATAGGAGTATTGGTCCGAGACCTCATCCCTAGTACCTTCAACTAAGTATAGTTGAAACTCGTGTCCAAATGACTTTGGAGTCCCGACCTTTGCTCTTCCCGAGCATGTGTTGATTCTTGAACCACAACCTCATCGAGGGACCACCGATGGTTCATCATCGAGGACCTCGTACACCAAAGGTCATGAGTTCCATTAGGAATCCTCGACTTGGTCTAGGGACCGATGAGAATCTATTCTCATCAAAGTCCGCATCCCTGATTCAATTATTGAGTTAATCGAAACATGTTCATTAGGTTCAATAACATAGAACCTAAAAGCCTTGGAATGCTCAACATATCCAACAAAGATGCATCAATGCCTCTTTCACCCAAAGTCTTTGCTTTGGATCGTGGAGTCTTACAACCTACAACCCCAAACCTTGAGATAATTCAGTTGGGTTTCTTTTTAGTCCGAGTTCATAAGGGTAACCTTGTTCCTTTTGTTGGGAACTCTATTTAGCAAATAGCAAGTGTTAACATAGCTTCACCCTTAACCCTTGACTCGATCTGAATAGGACAACATGGAATTAACCATCTCCTTCAAGACTGCTTTTCCTTTCGAAATACCATTTTGCCGAGGAGTATAAAGGCGCATCGTTTCATGGATTATTCCAACAGATGAAAGTAATCGAGTATCCATGTACTCACCTCCCTATCGGTCCTTAATCTTTGATTAAAGACCCAAGTTGTAATTCAACTTCGCTTTTAAACACTTTGAATTTATCTAATGCTTCATCCTTAGTATGTAACGAGATAGACATAACAAAATCTAGAAGCATCATCAATAAATGTCACAAAGTACTTCTTATTCCCCAAAGAAGGAGTGGCATGCAAATCACACAGTCAATGTGAATAAGCTCCAAGATCTTAGTCTCACGACTAACACCACGAAAGGGTTTCTTGGTTATCTTGGTCAACATGCAAGTTTTACACTTTTCGGTGTCCATGTCAAAAGCAGGATTAAACCATCCCTAGACATATCTTGCATTCTTTTATAATGTACATGACCAAGTCTAGCATGCCAAAGGTTAGAATCACTACGATCATATGTGGTCACAAAAGTCGAAATAACAATCGCTGGTAATATTAAGCCCGAACATTTGATTACATAAATAACCAAACCAATAAAAACACCACATTTAGAAAGAACAAATTTATCGATTCAATAACTTGTTTATATCCATGATTATTCAAAACACTACTTGAAACCAAGTTCTTCCCGATATCGTGAACATGAATAACATTAAACAAAGTTACAATCTTTCCGAACTAAACCTAAGATCTACACAACTACGACCATGCATCAAGGTCATTGACTCATTTCCCATGTGAAGAATAGAGCCATCATTCAATGACTCATAAGTCTTGAACCGCCTTCTATCTTTGCACACATGAACTGCTGCACCGAGTCAACCCACCACGCAACATCATCATCCCGCACATAAAAGATTCAGATACATATGTAACATAATAAATGCGAAAAGACTTATTAAACATATTTCGACCTTTCAAACTGAGTTGGTGAACCACCACCCCACGAACCATTAGTGCTCGATCCATTGGCTTTACCACCAATTTTAACACCCTTGCGCCTTTTAATGTGACCGGTCTTGCCACATTTCCAACAAGTAGGTGTTGCCTTCTTGTTAGGATCGCCTTGCTGTGTATCATGAAATTTCGTTTGCCTTTGTTGTCATTGTACACGGTGGAGTTGTTATGCTCCACCATATTGACAATGATGGTCCAACAGCATTGCCACTCTTTGGCTTGTCATTATCCCGCACTTTGAGAGATTCCTCAATGTGCGATGACCGCCTAACTCAACAAGAGTTAACTCCTCCTTCATATGTTTCAAGGTATGCTTGAAATCTTTCCATGAAGGAGGAGTTTATCAATGACACAAGAGACTTTGATAGCCTCATCCATGTTCATTTGGTGTTGTGTAAACCTTCCAAGTATTCAAGAAGTTCATTGTATTGTTCCATAACCGGTCTTGAATCGGTCATTTTGTAATTTGTGAAATTACTAACAAGGAACTTCTTACTTGATGCATCCTCGACCATATATTTGGCATCCAAGGAATCCCAGTTCTTTGGAAGATTCAAAGTTCGATAAATATCAAACAAAGAATCGGACATACCATTCGAATAAGACCTCTGCATATGTAGTCATCATTCTCCCACTTGCTCCTCCTTCCGATCCGCTCCACAGTAGCATCATCCCATCATCGTGAATTGGTGTGGTCGGCACACACCACACTCATGCTTGACGACAAGAAGTGCATCTTCTTCCGCCACCTCTAAAGTCCACCCTTCAAACTTGTCTAGCTTAGCAAAGTTTGAAGCCATGTGTTTCATTGCGTGAGCTTGCCATTGATTATCACAAAATAGTTTACTTTGAATGTTGGTGGTTATTCGTCCCAAAGGTGGTAAAGACAATCAATGACAAGAGCAATACCACTAGGTGGTTACCGGATATCACTTGGAATCGTGTGATCACTTTCCAAAGTAAACTATTCGATCCTAATGCACGGGTATCACGAATATCTACTTGGGATAAGACCAAATGCGCTAGAGAATTAGGCACAATTCTATAACCCTTTCGCTAGTAAGTGTTTACGTTTTACGTGTCTTCATGCATATTCGATCTCCTATTTATAGGAGGTTACTCTTGAGCTATTCCAATGGAATTATGAGTATTAATCGGCCCATTAATAGCCTCATAATTATCCCCATTATAGCCGTTAGTAGTTACATGACCAATTAAACGTGGTCATAATGCGCTTGTAATCGCCATTTTGCAATACTTTCACTAAGCGAAGACTTTCAATAAGCGATTACTTTCCACTTGCGGTGAAATACGACCTATCGATGGAAACACCGCCTATCGATACTTTATAGCATCAAGATTTCATAGCACTAGCGGTGGATACACCACTTGATGGAAACATCGCCTACCGATGGAAACATCGCTTATCGATGGAAACCACAAGCGATGCTTTCCACAAGCGGTATTTCCTCCAAAGTAGATTTCACCAAGACTACCAATACAAACCACTATAAGAGTCGGGGTGTTCATGGACCTTATGGGTGTACACCAGTACCTCCTAACCCATTACAAGGTGTGAACTAATCCCACAAGTGCACTAAATTTTCCAACAATATAAAATTTAAAGATAGATTGATATGACGATTAGGCGTTAGGTTTTATTCGAAGAAGACTAACAGAAAATGAATCTATACGCACACTAAAGAGCTTCATATAGCCAATAATGTGCATATATCAAAACTTATTTGTTTAATAGATTCATAGTTTTGTTTATAAATCTCTTAAATGTTCGTTCCTTCACCTATGTCGGACAAAAGAAATCAAACACTCGATTTCTTTCAACTCACAAAAATACTTGGCTACACTCCTCTGTGTCTAATGGTGAGCAATTTGAAGCTTTCAAGAATAAGTGTTCGATTTTTAGAATAAGCTTCTTACTCACCCAATGGCCAAACCAACACTATTCTTAACCGTCAGAATCCTATGTATCTTAACCTTAACATTAAACACACTAATAGGTGGACCTACTAAGATAAAGGAAGTGAAAAACAACCAAGAAGTGCAAGAACTGAGCAGTTATCTATCAAAGAATATAAGTTTGTGGAAGTTGATAAGGTTGAGAGTCAAGTGGTGTCCGAGACTAAATATTATTTAAAATCGAGCAAAAGGTGGTTATAGTCAGTGTTGCAAAAATCGGCCTAGGCGGCCGATTAATCGGCGATTAATCGCTAGGCGGGGATTAACCGCCACGATTTTCACTAATCGGCCTTATTAATCGGTTTGGTCAAAAATCGGTCAACATACCGATTAATCGGATAAAAATCGGTCAAATAGGGCATAAATCGGTCAAATCGGCCAACTCGGTTATGGATAGAAATCGGCCAAATCAGGGATAAATCGGTCAAATCAGAGATAAATCGGCCAAGTCGGAAAAAATGGGCCAAATCAGGCATATAGTTTCAAAACTTTTAACTTTATATATAAAATCTAATCCGATTAATCCTCGATTAATCCCGCCAACCGATGAATCGCTAGGCGTACCGGCCGCCACGCCACCGCTTAGCAATTTTTGCAACCTTGGTTATAGTAAGTTTTTAATACTTAAATTATGGTGAAACCGTGGTTGCTGAGTTACTTACTTTTCGACCGGAGTTGGGAACAGTTGACATGTTTTTGTTTGTTTTGGTGTTCATTGTAGAGATTTGTTTTAGTAGTTATAGTTTTGTTACATGGTTTTATTAATGAAATCTAAGGGTGTGTACGGTTCGGTTTGGGTCGGTTTTAGCTAAAAACCGAACCATAATGTTCGGTTTTGTAGAACCCAAAATCAAAACCGTCGGGTTATTTGGGTATGGCTAAATTATACTAACAAACTTGTTTTACGTATAAAATTAGTAATTTTTCTTTATTTTTTTTCAATCTAAATGTTTAATGCATAATTCTACAATTACAAACATATAAATGAGACATACACATACAAGGGAACATACAGGTAGTATAATCATTATCGAATATTTATTGATATACTCACATAAAACACCCGACACGACAAACACACATATAAGTATAAACGTAAAGACAAATATATAATAAATCCACTCACAAAATTTGATTTATTTAGTTATTTAATCATATTATATTAATTAAATATTATTATAATACTGGTTCGGTTTTTGCGGTTTGGTTTTTGGACGAAAATCGAAACCGAACCGCATTTTTCGGTTTCTGAAATAGTGAAAACCGAACCATCGGGTTTTAGTTTCGGTCGGTTTTTTGAGTTTTGGTTTTTTTGGTTTTCGGTTCAGTTTCGGTTTTTCATTGAAATCTATGGATCTATAAACTAAGTTTGCTATGCAGGAACACCTTTGTGCAAATTGTATATGTTTGAACAGTCCTATACCTCTTTTTCTTGGTCAAAAAAAAATTATGAAAACTTTTATCTTTGATCACTAATCATTTTTACAAAAAGTTGAAATTATTTCATCATTAAGAAACGTTTGGTCTTAGCTAGCTCCTTGTGGCTTCTAATCACGGTAATTTTTAACAATGGAATGACGAATACGTTAAATTAATAGGAATCAAATAGTTTGAGCAAGTATCAAAATGAGAGTCAAGTGGTGTCCGGGACTAAATAATATCTGAGAATTTAAGCGAAAGGTGGCTATAGTAAGTTTTTTGATGCTCAAGTTATGGTGAAACCATGGTTGCATTTTAAAGAGTTACTTACTTTTCGACCTGTAATTGGGAACAAGTGATGCGTTTTTGTTTGCTTTTATGTTAATTGTGGATTTATGTTTTAGTAGTTATGGTATTGTAACCTCTTAATTTAAACTCGAAGACAAAGAGATATTAGTTCGGTTTATCAAAAACATTTTGAACAAAATTGTCGATTCAATAAACTAAAGCTACAACAAAGTTGTGACAATAGTCAATACTAGAAAATTGCATCAAACCACAAAGTAGTGACTTGGTTCATCTAAACCCAAACGACTTGAACTTGAGCTGAAAATATACATCAAATCCAACCAAATTAACCAATTCAACAATATGTAGCTTAAGTTCTGACACTTACTATTTTGTTTACATTTCATCGAAATCACAATTTTTATGTATGAGGTAAAATTTATGTAATTATAAACAATGCACTTTCTTCAACGTCTTGTTTATTTACTAGTTACACTCTTTATATTACACTTTATAGATATGTGCGATGTATTCCATACTATGTGATGATTAAATGCTTGGTCATCTCCTACAAAGAATGATGAAAAGATAATTTGGTTGCGCCTACATCGATAAATAGAGTGATATAAACTTTTTAAGAGAAATGATAAAGAGGATAAAGAGGCTGATCGGAGGCTTAAAAAGCTGGCGAAGTGTTATCCTTCGATTGGTGACATCGAAGGACCCACTTCTAATGTCACCAATCAGATGATGACATTCGATTAAATTTCTCTTCTAGGCCTAACATTAGGTTCATATATCATTGCTCAAACTTTAATGATAGATTGATATGACGATTAGGTTATTTGAAAAAGATTATCTAAAAAAATGAAAAAGAAAAACTCAACAACATGCACGTTGAAGCGTTTATAACAAATATATTTAAGATGCATTATATGGATTTCTCTGCTTAGCAACTTCATAATTTTGGTTATAAACCGTTTAAATATTTTTTCCATAACCGATGTGGGACAAAGTCAAAGATTCAATACTCATTTCTTTCTTGCTCACAAAAATACTTGGCTACACTTATATGTGTTTGATGGTGAACAATTTGAAGCATTTTGTAATAAGTGTTCAACTTTTTAATTATGTTTAAGCATCCATATTTGATTAAAACACTATTAAACAAATATTGATCGGTTAATTCTTACTTAATAATTACATTACGGCTATATTATATTATTAAACGGTTATATAAGCAATGGCCAAAACAACAAGCTTAACCGTCAAAACTTTGATGTGCATGCTTTCCCTAGCAAACGCGATACCGGGTAGTCGTACAAAGATCACATATGTGAAAAACAACCAACAAGTACAAGAATTAAGATGGTTTTCTATCGAATATTATTAGTCGAAAAGTTGGGTCCAATGGCGGTTTAAAGTTTGTGGAAGTTGTTAAGGCTGAGAGTCAAGTGGTGTTCGGGACTAAATATTATTTGAGAATCAAAGAAAAAGGTGGTTATAGTAAGTTTGTTGAAGCTGAAGTTATGGTGAAACCGTTGTTGCATTCTAAAGAGTTGCTTATTTCGACCCGGAGTTGGGAACAAGTGACGCATTTTTGTTTGTTTTGATGTTGATTGCGGAGATCTATTTTAGTAGTTATGATTTTGTAACCATGGTTTTTATCAATTAAATATGTGGTCTATAAGACTATATCGTATGTTTGATATGCCCCATTTTCTGGTTGATTTATGCACGTTTGTGCAAATTGAATATATGGAACACTTAGTAGCAAACGTGCATAGTTTATAATATAACAATATGTGAAGTGTTGCTGTTGTTTGAGATATCTGGTAGTGACTAGCCTATAGCTTGAGGTTTAATTGTAATTCGCATAGGTGTGCATAATCCATACCGGAAAACTCAATTAAGACCAGACCGTATAATTGGATCTAGATGGTTAGGTTGTTTTGGTCCATTTCAAAACCAAGTTAGATGCACACAAAAAGGCTTGCAATTTGTAAATGATCAAGTTTGGGATCAATATTACACGGTGTGGTTCTCAGTCATACTCTTTTTTTGGTTCGCATGATACTGTTTGGTTCAGTTTTGAACAGTCCTATACCCTAGTTCTTGGTCATAAAACTAAAATAAAATTGTAACAATGCTAGAAACAATATCAAACCACAAAGTATTGACTTGGTTCAATCTAAACAAAATTGGACCGTCAGCAAGACTTGAACTTTGGGCTGAAAATATACATTGAATCCAACCGAATGAACCACTCTAACAAACTCACTCAATTTTTTTACATTTCAACAAAATCACAGGTTACATTTTATGTAATTAAATATCTTCAATGTCTTGTTTATGTACTACTTACACTTTATATTATGAACTTTAAAACTTTGTTCTAATATGCGCACATATAACCAGACTTATAGACAAAAGAGTGATCATGATTAATCAATATGAATTTGGTTTGAGTCATTTTCATTGGTTTCGGTCGATATGCCAAGTAACCACATTCCATTCTAATAGGAAACAAAAGTGACCAATCAACCAAAACAAAATGGTTGGGCGTTCCGATTTTATGGGTGGTTATTGAAATACATTGGTCTGTTTTGGTATTTTAAACCATTCCTTTTGGTGCAACAAAACATTTTAACAATTTGTTGTTAGAAGTTTGTCGTTAAAAGTCGAAAAGATGGTCCTAACACTTGTGTAAGACGAAAGAAAGAACAATTAGCTATATAAATAAGATGTGTTTCAACTTTCAATAAGATTCTTTCTTTTCTATGCCTGATTATTTTGTTGCATACATGTACACGAATACACAAATTTTGAGATGAAAGAGTTGTAAAAAAGCAATAGTCTAAAAGAAAGCGTTGGAACAAAGGTGTCATAACACGCGTCAAGCAATTGGCTTGTGTTGGGGTATAGCGCACCACCAATGGCGCCATCAACGGTGACATAGAACGACCGGCGCATGCTAAAGGCCTTGACGTAAGCGGTTGGCGTATAAACACCTCTTATAAATGGGAAAATAGTTGGAAACTATCACAAGATATTTTGATTAAACTGCGGGTCAGAAACTCCCTTCCTGTATAAAATTTTCATATGTTTACCGTTTCTTTTAACCGATACACATTTTATACCCCAAACTTCAACCCTTGCTCAATGCGAACCTCTTTGTTTTGTTAGAAACTTAGTATTGAACCTGGTCCAAGTTTTGTGTTACATGATGTGTTTAGTTCATCCATCGTATCAACGTAAAAAGAAAAGCTTGATCACTTATAAACTTGGGTCCGCTGCGGATACAAGAATGGTCAAAAACTTGTAGCTTTCGATGGGAAACGGAACGTCTATAGTTGAAAATTAACAAGCAATAAGAAAATGATGTTCTTAAATATAACTATTATACGTAGCGGATTGTGCCCCTAATCCTAATATCCTATCCAATTAATAGTAATGCAACATGCTAGCTACTTACAAACTTTGTAACATGTGAATCTTGAATGTATAGAAAATCCTATGTCGCTGTCTATGCCCTGCTTGGTCCCCGGGCGGAGGAAAGGAGGGGGAAGCTCTTCTTGGCGACCTGGTCGAATTGGGAGAAGCTGTAGTTGCTATGATCATGAAACGTCGATTTGCCATTGAATGCAAACAATTACAAATGAGTAACAACAAATAGAGTTGAGCACGACACTAAAACCATTCGACTTTTACGGCTGCACAAATATGAAGGCCTACAAAGATAGAGAAAATATCAATATTGTCCAATAGCCGAACAACTAGTCAACTACAATGTTTCAACTTGTAGAGCGTGTTATATTTTTAAAGCGAGATAGCGTGGTCACTTTTAGGGTGCATTTGGTTTGTAATAAAATTGTTAGGTTTTATAATTAAATTAAAAATTGAAAGCTTTATTTGAAGATAAAAGATGTGCGTACAGTGCACGCATGAGAGAAAAAAAGAAAAATAGATATATTCGTCGTAGTAAAACCCTTTACCAAAAAAAAAGTGTGTCTAAGAGAAACCCGCAACTCTTATCATATTTTGGTTTGTTGGTTCTTTGCACTATTTGAATTACAAACCTATCTACCAAACTACGTAATCTAAAACCCACGTAACAAACGGCCCCTTAGTGGTCTTGTGACTATGTGTAGGATGATTAGCGTTGCAGGTTATCACTATTTTTTGTAAAATTATCACTACTTTGCATAAAAAAATAGTAAGAAAAATGTCAAAGTAGTTCAAATGGAAGCAATATTTTATTTAAACCTTACTTTTCATGATTTTCACATGTATTTTTAACATGAATTTTCACATGATTTTCCAAAAGAATATACTGTACCAGTTAACTTGATAGTTAAGTCTATATATAAGGTACAAACTTCCCATGTTCTCTTACCTACAAAACCAACAACACGTTACACCACTTCATAAATAAACACACAAACTAAAAAAACCAACATTAAACTCTCCAATGGCGAAACACGCACTATTCCTAACCGTCACAACTTTTATGTGCATCGTCTTCCTAGCAAACGCCATACCGGGTGGTCATACCAAGATAAAGGACGTGAAAACAACCAAGAAGTGCAAGAGCTAGGAAGGTATTGTGTCCAAGAAAATAATCGAAAAGTTGGTTCGAATGGTTTAAAGTTTGTGGAAGTTGTTAAGGCCGAGAGTCAAGTGGTGTCCGGACTAAATATTATTTGACAATTAAAGCGATAAGTTCCAAAGGTGGTAAGAATAGTTTTTTGAAGCTGAAATTGTGGTGAAACCATGGGTGCATTCTAAAGAGTTGCTTACTTTTCTCGACCCGCAAAGGCTTGAAGTAGATTTACCAATGTTTTCTGTTTTTGTTGACTAGTTATGCGCTTGTTATGACGGTTTTATGAAAAATTATGTGATCTAGCTATATCACGAAAGATATTATTTATGTACGCTTGTTATACCATGATTTCGTATAATCTTAAAGAAAGAAGTATAAAGTAAGAAGTTTGAATTTCTTATAATCTTAAACAATGAGCTTGTTACCATGATTTCAGAACCTGCCATCCAGAAAACATAATAGTTTCATTGTGAAAGGATGCAGGGGATGTTTGGGTTTAGCTTATACCGGTGCTTATTGGCTTATTTGAGTTTCAAATGCAGTAAGCCCACATAACTCAATAAGCCCATAAAATGGACGTTTTGATACTTTTTTCATCTTGCTGTTTGAATCACCTTAATCACTTCTTAAATGATAATCCAAACACCCCATTATGCAGCTTTGTGCAAGTTTTATTAGTTTCTTTGAAATATTGAGCATGCTTCTATTGATGTTGCCTGTTGGAAACAAAGTATATAATCCGAGTTAGTTACATGATTTGCTTCTCATATTGATTATAAGACCGGTTGTTGTGGCCTTTGGAAAATAGGTTATTTCTAATTAATTTGATGTTATTGTCATTACTTTAAATGGTATTTATACTGATGGTCGATGAACTTTAGCTTATAGTAACAGGTTATTTGAGTGATAAAAAACAAGAGATGTAGACTTGTGCGATGGATTCGATACTATGTGATGATTAAATTTTTGTTTCTATCCTACAAAGATGGGTGAAAAGATAATTGGCTATGTTCACGTTGAAAAATAGTGTGATATAAACTTTAAAGATAGATTGATATGACGATTAGGATTTTATTTGAAAAAAATATTTAAAAAAAAAGCTTGAGCAATATGCACATCACATTGAATAGTTTATAATGAAGACATTTGATATGCATACTGATACAACTTTTTTTTAAATAACTTCATAATCTTGGTAATAAATCTGTTACATATTTGTTCCTTCACCTATGTGGGACCAAGACAAAAATCCAACACTCATTTCCTTCTTACTCACAAAAATATTGGCTACACTACTTTGTATTTGACGGTGAGCAATTTGAAGCCTTTCGTAATAAGTGTTAAACTTTAATTGTCCATATTTGGTTAAAACACTAATAAAATAAATATCGATCGGTTAGTTCTTGCTTAGCAATTGCATTACAACTATATTACTAAATGATTATATAACTAATGGCCAAAACAACAATCTTAGCCGTACAACTTTGATATGCAAGCTTTTCCTAGCAAACACGATACCAGGTGGTCGACAAAGATCACATATGTGAAAAACAACCAACAAGTACAAGAATTAAGATGGTTTTCATCGAATATTGTTAGTCGAATAGTTGGGTCCAATGGTGGTTTAAAGTTTGTGGAAGTTGTTAAGGCTGAGAGTCAAGTGGTGTTCGACTAAATATTATTTGAGAATCAAGAAAAGGTGGTTATAGTAAGTTTGTTGAAGCTGAAGTTATGGTGAAACCGTTGTTGCATTCAAAAGAGTTGCTTATTTCGACCGGAGTTGGGAACAAGTGACGCTTTTTGTTTGTTTTGATGTTGATTATGGAGATCTATTTTAGTAGTTATGATTTTGTAACCATGGTTTTATCAATTAAATCTGTGGTCTATATCGTATGTTTGATATGCCCCATTTTCTTGTTGATTTATGCACGTTTGTGCAAATTGTATATATGGAACACTTAGTAGCAAACGTGCATAGTTTATAATATAACAATATGTGAAGTGTTGCTGTTGTTTGAGATATCTGGTAGTGACTAGCCTATAGCTTGAGGTTTAATTGTAATTCGCATAGGTGTGCATAATCCATACCGGAAAACTCAATTAAGACCAGACCGTATAATTGGATCTAGATGGTTATAGGTTGTTTTGGTCCATTTCAAAACCAAGTTAGATGCACACAAAAAAGGCTTGCAATTTGTAAATGATCAAGTTTGGGATCAATATTACACGGTGTGGTTCTCAGTCATACTCTTTTTTTTTGGTTCGCCACGATATTGTTTGGTTCAGTTTTGAACAGTCCTATACCCCTAGTTCTTGGTCATAAAACTAAAATAAAATTGTAACAATGCTAGAAACCGTATCAAACCACAAAGTATTGACTTGGTTCATCTAAACCAAAATTGGCCCGTCAGCAAGACTTGGACTTTGGGCTGAAAATATACATTGAATCCAACCGAATGAACCACTCTAACAAACTCACTCAATTTTTTTACATTTCAACAAAATCACAGGTTACATTTTATGTAATTAAATATCTTCAATGTCTTGTTTATGTACTACTTACACTTTATATTATGAACTTTAAAATTTTGTTCTAATATGCGCACATATAACCAGACTTATAGACAAAATAGTGATCATGATTAATCAAAATGAATTTGGTTTGAGTCATTTTCATTGGTTTCGGTCGATATGCCAAGTAACAACATTCCATTCTAATAGGAAACAAAAGTGACCAATCAACCAAAACCAAAATGGTTGGGCGTGTTCGGATTTTATGGGTGGTTATTGAAATACATTGGTCTGTTTTGGTATTTTAAACCATTCCTTTTGGGTGAAACAAAAACATTTTAACAATTTGTTGATAGAAGTTTGTCGTTAAAAGTCGAAAAGATGATCCTAACAGTTGTGTAAAACGAAAGTAAGAATAATTAGCTCTATAAATAAGAAGTTTTTAAATAAGATTCTTTCTTTTCCTATACTTGATTAGTTGATTATATTGTTGCATACATGTACAGCGAACACACAAATTTGAGATTAAAGAGTTGTAGAAAAGAAATAGTCTAAAACAAAGCATTAGAGCACAGGTGTCATAACACACGTAAAACAATTGGGTTGGGCTATTGCACACCATATATCAATGGCGCCATCAATGGTGACGTGAACGACTTTGGCGATGCTAAAGGCCTTGACGTAAGGGGTTGGCGTTACGACACCTCTTATAACCGGAAAATAGTCGAAACTATCACAAGATACTACGATTAAACAACATACTCGAGTTAAGGTGAGCATTCCGACCGAACGGACCGGACCGACCGAAGGACCGACCGGACGAGACCGGACCGACCACATTCGGTCCCGTCCGCGGTCTTGGTATTTGGTCTAGTCGGTCCTCGGTCCGGTCCGGACCAAAACCGGCGATTTAGGCTAATTTGGACCGGACAACCAAGGACCGACCGGGCCGGTCGGGACGAGACCGACCGACCACATTCGGTCCGGTCTCGGTCTAGGGTTTATGCCAAGTCGGTTTTCGGTCCGGTCGGTCTTACCGGTCCGTCCGGTTTGAGACCATGCACGCCTCTACTCGAGTCAAGACTCCCATTCCCGCATAACATTCTCATATGTTTGTCTTTTCCTTTTAACCGATACATTTTGGTACCCCAACACTTCAATGACCCTTGGTCACTCCGAGCCTCTTTTGTTTTGTTTAAACAAATTCATAACATGCCCTTTTATGTTGGAAAATTTAGTTCACTTGATAACACTCAAATTATACATGTTTTTAATAGTGTTATCCGTGCTTTTATGTATGTTATTTGGCTATAATCATATGCTTTTGTTGATTAATCGTATAAAAGTGTGTATGCTAGTTCATTTGTAGCCAAGTACAGGAAAGTGGAGATAAAGACGAAAAAAGATGTAAAATACGAAGATTTATCCATGTACGAAGAATTCCGACAAATGCAAGACTTGTGGAGTATATTCGAGAAGATAAATTCATCAAGATAGTGGTCCAAAGACTCAATAATGAAGTTCAAGAAGGAAAATGAGAAAGAAATGAAGAAAAGAAGCTTAAACGAAGAAATATTTGAAGCCTCATTGTTCCCGACACACCTTCACCATTTTAACCATATCTTGAGCATACGAACTCGGATTTAGGTGATTCAAGCGGCCACGGAAAGCTAAGAGAAAGATCTACAAAATTGGTGTTTATCATTTTCTGTCAACTTGCTCTTGCCGATCGGTCGGGCCCCACAACCGATTCGGCTGGAGGACAGTCGAGAAGACCAGCTGATCGGCTGGAGCCCAAACCGATCGGCTGGGAAGCCCTGGACAGCCATTTCTTCATCACTAAGACTCCAAACTTGCTCCCAACATTTCTAGGCTCTTCCCAGTTTGTTTCTAGTCCCTTCCAAACTCCTTGGTGACCAAGAAATGCATTTATAACCCCAAGGGCTTGAGAGTAGTATAAATAGGACCCATATGCTATTGTTTTCAGCACCCCCAACTTGAGAGAACACATCTCCTCTTAACTTACCTTCCCCAAAGGTGTGAAATTCGAGCCTCCATCCTTAAGGATGAATTTCCACGATCTATACCATCCTAACTTGAGAACTTCTCTCACACCATCCCTACCACCACAACTCCATCCAAAGGTGTGAAATTCGAGACTCCACCCTAATGACGGATTTCCACCAACTTATCTTCCCAAAAGACCACAAACCTCCGACAAATTCGCGCAAAGGTGCTCAAGGGGCGATGAAGGCGTTTGATATGATTTTGCGGCTTGTTAGAACTATTGTAGTTGATTGGAGGCTTAAAGGAGGGCTATAATCCTTCACCCTTGCCTAATGTAATCTTACTTTAGGTACATCCCGGTTACTTTTATGATGTGGAATTCTATTATTTATGTTTGGTTCTTTGGTTGTGTTGATTATGTGATTCTTGTGATGTGTTCTTGTCTTGTAATGTTATCTTGATACTTGTTTATTTCATATGAGAACTTGTGATAAAAGGATGTTTGGATAATTATAGTGTTTGTTTGGAATATGTTGATAACATCATATTTGGTTAAATTAGAACTTGTTCTTGTTTATTGTTTTGGTTGATCATTGTTGAGTTTAATGTCGAAGGATTCTCAATAATGGTTAGTTCCAATCCATTAGTCGATTTAATGATTTTGGTCTTGTACATTGTGACGATTGTGCAAGAGAATTAATAAACATAACAAGTAAAGGTTTAATTTGGATTAAGGTCGAAAGGAATCTTTTGAATATGTCTTCTCATTATCTTTCAAGTAAATGGAACTTATTGAATTAATAACATCAAAGTCTAAGGCGAAAGGATTCTTTGTTGTTGTTGGTTTAGGCATAAGGCTCATGACATAACCACTTGATTGAGGCTTATGCATATTTGATTTATAAAACACTAAAGTATTATTATAGGTTCTATCTTTGATAATATGTTTTCCAAACTAAACATCCTAATATCCTTGTGATCATTTGTCTAAACATGTATGTTCTTTGTGTGCTTGTTCTTATTACTTTTCTTGTCGGTTTGATCCTTGACAATCATAACCATCAACTTGTTACTTGCTTAAACAAACAAACGAAACTTGTAGTGCAACCAAGTCTCTTAGGACGACCTTGATTTACCAAAACCTATACTATAACTTGACTAGGTATACTTGCCCGAATGTGTTCCTAGTTAACTGGTAATTCTTGTTTACAAATTTAAAACCTCGTATAACGCATCAAGACTTGTGGGATTAGTTCATACCGTAATGGGTCAAGGTACAGAGTGTACACCTCAAGGTCCCCGAACACCCGACTTATAGTGGAGAGATTCATAAGTTAGTACCGGTAGAGCTAAGTTAGTACCGGTAGGCAAGTTTTCTTGGTAGTGCTAAGTTGGTACTGGTAGGCACGTTTCTACTGGTAGTGCTAAGTTAGTACTAGTAGGCTAGTTTCTACTGCTAGTGCTAAGTTAGTACTGATAGGCAAGTTTCTACTGCTAGTACTGGAATCAACTTGTAACAGGCATCGACCTAAGCAATGGCATCAAAATTTGATGAAGTGGTTTTGTCTAGTGGTTATGTTCTTAACCGTCGACAAATGCGTGTATAGCAAATTTGATGAATCTGTAAAGGAGTCATCATTTGTCTATATGTTGATGACATGTCGATCTTTGGCACTAACCAAAATTAGGTTGACATGACAAAGGAATTTTTGTCATCAAGGTTCTGCATGAAGGACATGCAAGAGGCTAATGTTATCATTGGTATAAGGATTAAACATGAAAGTAAAGGAATTTCTATCTCTCGGTCTCATTATATTGAGAAGGTGTTGAGGAAATTCAATTACTTTGATTATACTCCTGTGAGTACACCTATGGATACTTGTGAGAAGCTGATGCCTAATAATGGCAAGGTTGTATCTCAACTTGAGTATTCTAGAGTAATTGGCTGCCTGATGTATGCCATGACTTGTACAAGACCTGATATTGCTTTTGTTGTGGGTAAACTGAGCAGGTATACTAGCAATCCTAGCGCTTATCACTGGCAAGCAGTTCAAAGGGTACTGAAGTATCTAAAGAGAACTATAGATTATAGTCTCTCATATAATGTTCATCCTTCAGTGCTGGAAGGATGCACTGATACAAGTTGGATCAGTAACAGTGAAGACAGTTCGTCTACCAGTGGTTGGGTATTCCTACCGGTATCCTTTTCTCCATCACCCTCGAATAGTCCCTTTTGGATTATGAGGAATCATCAAAGTCAACCACCCGATCACATAGAAGTAGATACATCTCTACTACCGTCCTCCATACATATTCCACCACCATCACCCTTAGTTGATCCACCTCCACATATACCTTCACAAATCCCTCATTCTTTTGAGAATCCTCAACCTTCCTCATTTAACCTTCCATATCAAATCATTCCATTTCTACCACCGCCACTTCCAAGCCATGACAAAGATTGTTATCATTGTCAACATGTTGAAAGTTTAGTACATGAACTACGTGAAGAGCTACGTTTCATGTGTTATCACCTCCTCGAACGCTTCGATGAGGTCAACAAAACTAAACATTCCTAAGCTTAAGGATTCAAGTGGTGTTCTAATCTTGAGCTTAACTTAGATTGATTAAGAATCATATTTCATGTTTAAGTAATTTTAGTTTTAGAGATATGTATATCATTTCGTGTTTTTAGTAAATGAAATTACATGTTATATGCCATATGATCTTGAGAATATGTTTGATACCTTAATACATAACTCTTGTTGATGTTAACACCACATTTTACATCCATATTGCTGCCTTAAGTATACAGGCAGACATATCCCTCACTTTAGCCTAGACGGATCCCTCCCAGGGAGGAACCGTGGGATCCGTGCAACAGAAATAATTTTTCTTGCTAATTTGAGTTTTATTTGTAGGAAATTATGCATCATATACTTGTTTTCTAACCTTTGTTTTGTAGATTTTCAATATACACTTAAACACTATGACACCCTCAACAAGGGGGAGTTTCTTGTCAAAGCAAAACATTGCAAAAACGCTTGCAATACTTTCACATAGGAGTACATTACTACTTGACGTCCTCCTCACAAAGGAGCACTCGCCAAGGGGGAGTATGTTCGTCTAAAAGACGAAACCATTTGCAAACGATATTGCAAAACCCGTCAAGGGGAGCTAAGACGAAATCCTTCTCTTCTTACTCTGCTTTTCATATTTTTACTTTCCACATGTTTTTCTTCAAACAATGTGTTAATTTCTTTTTGACGCTCTTTTTGTTTTGACAAAAATGGGGAGAAGAGAGTAAAAACTCCAATTCAAACTTTTACGAATTATAGTTTTTCCTTAAAATAATCTTATGTTTTGTCATCAACAAAAAGGGGAGATTGTTAATACAAATAAGCCGTAAAAACTTTTATTTATATTTTACGATCTTCTAATGTTTTGTCGATAACAAACGTAAAATCATTTTAACGGAACAAATAAAATACGTAAATGGTTTGAGCTAATAGTTTACTAACACACTTACATTTTCATATAAAACACTAAACAAGTAATAGTGTTTACATTTGATAAAAATGCATATGTATAACAACTAGTGTTTACATAATCGGTATATATATACATAATTAGTATATATTGTAATGGGTAATGCAATGGGTAAGAATCTAAGTACTTGACCTATTAACTAGATACATTGAATGTAGTCGGGTAAAACCCAAAAGTCCATGACCCATACCCATAGAGCATGACCTATAACCCATGACCCATCGCATGACATCATGCATGAAATCATGTTGGGTATTATCCATGGTCCATGACCCATACCCATGAATCATTGACTGAGATGCATTGCATCAAATAGATACATTGTATCTATTTGGATACCCATGATCCAAAGTCCATGACCCATGACCCATGATCCATGACCCATAACCCAAATAGAGGAGCGTCTGTGGATCCCCGATTTAGACCGGACGGATCCTCATGTAAGGATCCGGGGAATGAGTTGATTTTTGCCTATAAAAGTGAGCCATTTCTTCATTGTTACTCACCCTTTCAAACACATTCTCTATTAGTGTTATAAACTTTCTAACCTCGATCCAAAGGATCTTTCTATGTAGTTTTGTGTTTGTGTGATTCTCTAGGTTCCTCTTAAAGGAAAGATCACCACCTTTTGAAGTCGAGCAAGCTCAAGTCCATGGTTTGCCAATCTTCGTCATCATCAAGACTACTGATGTTATCTTGTTGATAGTTCTTTCCTCTCTCATTAGAAGTGTTATGTTGAAGACATATGTGAAAGATGTCTAAAGGGTCAAGTTGAAGGCATTAGTGAAAGGTGCTGAAAGATCCGTGTCAAAGACATTAGTGAAAGGTGCCGAAGGTCCGTGTTGAAGGCATTAGTGAAAGGTGCCGAAGAGTCGTGTCAAAGGCATTAGTGAAAGGTGCATAAGGTGTACATTAGATATGGTGCATCAATGTACAAGATAGATTAGTTTGGGTCAAAGGATATTGATATCCTTGTTGATATTGTAATAAGGAGGATCTCCTTGGGATAGGTGTTGTGTAGTGTTGAGTAGTAGTTCCTCCTTTGTAATGGAACCCCAGATTCAGCCTTGTATCGGATAAAGTGTAGGCGACGCTAGATAGGTTTGGTTCTACCTCGTGGAAGAACCCAAAGGTCTAGCCTTGTACCGGATAAAGAGTAGGCAACTTCTCAAGGCTTCTCGCCACAAGGAGCTTGTGTTGTGTAGTGATTACGAACTATCGAGTAGGTGACTTGGGGAGTGGAGTAGTGCAAGGAAGGTATCCTTGTAGCCGAACCACTATAAATACTGCGTTGTGGTTTTGTGCTTCTACTCTTATCTTTGCATTGCTTATTTATATGCTTATCTACCAACATCCAACACACATATTTAATAGATGAGTAAAGTCCTAAAACATCCCCTGGTTTGCCCGGTGTCAGATACATCCTCGAACTTTATTTTGGCACAAAATCATCCCTCCGTTAGTAAAGTTGGCACAAATACATCCCTCCGTTAGCAAATTCGCTTAATGAGGACTAACGGTGCAAATTTTCTCCGTTATATTTACGTAAATCGTCCTTGTGGCAAGGAACAAATTGCAACCAAAGTCCTTAAATTTATTTACAAATTCGTCCCAATGAAACACGCCACGTGTCACCACATGAGTGGTGCCACGTGGCAACGGGTCAGCCGGGTCGGTAAATGGGTCGGGTCGGTCAACGGGTCGGGTCGGGTCGGTAAACGGGTCGGGTCGGGTTGCCGTGGACCAATGAGTTGGTGCCACGTGGCATTGGTAAAATATACCATTTTTGGCTCGAGGGATTCGAACCCGGGTTGTTTGTGTGGGAAGCTATGCATTGCCCAACCGGCTAGCATAGTTTCATTAATAATACTCAAAATCTAATACATAACCCTTCCTTATTATTTGGCGATTCAATTATAACAAAGGTTGAATTTAGGTTTGGCCTATCAATTTATGAGGTTATATGGACTGTCAAAAATAAATAAATACACCGTCGGACTCGTTTTTCGTGCTCTTTCCAATGGTATGCTCGGGAATTTTTCAACTTAGTTTGGACCTCGAAAATGTGAAAATCATCATTTTTCTTTGTTTTGCATTTTCAAGGTCCAAAACAAGTCGAAAAATTCCCGAGCTACCGTCCAGTTCGTTTTTCGTGCTCTTTCCAATGGTATGCTCGGGAATTTTTTCGACTTGTTTTGGACCTCGAAAATGCAAAATAAAGAAAAACAATGATTTTCGCATTTTCCGAGGTCCATACCAAGTCGAAAAATTCTCGAGCATACCATTGAAAGAGCACGAAAAACGAGTCCGATGGTATGCTCGGAGAATTTTTCGACTTTTTGGACCTTGAAAATGCAAAACAAAGAAAAACGATGATTTTCGTGATTTTCGAGGTCCAAACTAAGTTGAAAAATTCCCAGTATACCATTGGAAAGAGCACGAAAAACGAGTCCGACGGTGTATTTATTTATTTTTGACAGTCCATATAACCTCATAAATTGATAGGCCAAAACCTAAATCAACATTTGTTATTATCGAATCGCTTTTAACTTTTAGTAAGGGTTATGTATTAAATTTAAGGATATATACTTGAAGCTATGCTTAGCCCAGTTGGGCAAAGCTTTGCTTCTCACCCAAATGACCAGGGTTCGAATCCGGGGGGTGACAAATTGGTGATTTATTTTACCAATGCCACGTGGCAACCCGACCCGTTCATTGATCCGACCCGATGACACGTGGCGGATAACGGAGAAAAATTTGCACCGTTAGTCCTTATTAACCGAATTTGCTAACGGAGGGATGTATTTGTGCCAACTTTACTAATCTGAGGGATGATTTTGTGCCAAAAAAGTTTAGGGATGTATACAAGACCACGGGCAAACCATGTGGATGTTTTTAGGACTTTACTCTTAATAGATTGACATAAGTCGATCTAAATAGTTTAAAACGAAGTTTTAATCGAAAACTATTCAACCCCTTCTAGTTTTCCACACCTTTGATTGCTATAGAAAATATCAACATCAACACGGTGATCTTAAGTTCTTCAACTCTTTGATGTTAATTTAGATGATTCGGATGTCCTATAGATTCAATATAACTTTCTTTCTTTCAAGGGTTTATGTCTTGGCATGTCTCGTTAAAAAAATGATCGTGTTATTGCTATTGCCTACTTATATGAGTGATGCTTTTATACTGCTTGATCCGAATGAATATGGTTTACCCTTCTATACAACCATGTTATATTTGCATCATCGCTATAATTTTATTTATGCTCAAGCTACAACTTAATTTATACTTCTTTTCGCTCCAATTCCAATTTTCCCGACACATCCGATAATAGATGAGCTTTTCATAAGAGACCAAGCGATAACAAGCATAGGCTCGCAATGAATATTTAATAGGCGTGCCCTTAATTTATATGGTATCTTTATGTATTGAAAAGGAAAAAATGCCTCCTAAGTAGTTTCGGTTTACATGCTTCAGTTCGATAATCTAATGGGGTGTTTGGGATTGATTATCAGATTTTGAAACATTTGAAACAAAACTACGTTTTGAAAAAGTAACTCTCAACATCCAGCCACAAAACCACGTTTTGGAGCATATATAACGTAGATAAGTGATTATTGGAGTTGTTTTGCCAAACACCATAAATTGATTATTCACTTTTTGAAAACGTGATAATCAAATAATCTCGTTTTGAAAGCTATCCCAAACACCCTCTATGTATCACATGAAAACACTGCAACTTAACTGTAATTATGAGGAACTAAAGAAGATACTTGTCTAGTTGTCCCACATCGCTCAATCCATCAAACATTTACATAGGAGACTTCTTATAAATAAAGGGGGCAAGGTGCTAGAAGAGTTAGGACATACATAGTGTGATTGACCAAGTTATTTTGTGATTTCACTGTTTTTGTCTAATAGTATAAGTTATTTAAGTTTTAATAGCTAGTTTGGGCTATTAAAATATTTATAGTTTATTTTACAAATTCTTAAATAAAGTTTTGAGTGTAAATTTGAATTTCTCTTAGATAATTATTTTTAAATATAAATAATCATTTGGTAAAAATTATGGATTTATAGTTATTATTTGTTTAAGTAATATAATTGAAGAGTTAAAAAATTGAGTTGCATAAAAATTTAATATGATTGAATTGATCAAGTTATTTTGTGATTTCACTGTTTTTGTCTAATAGTATAAGCTATTTAAGTTTTAATAGCTAGTTTGGGCTATTAAAATATTTATCGTTTATTTTACAAATTCTTAAATAAAGTTTTGAGTGTAAATTTGGAATTTCCTCTTAGATAATTATTTTTTAAATATAAATAATCATTTGGTAAAAATTATGGATTTATAGTTATTATTTGTTTAAGTAATATAATTGAAGAGTTAAAAAATTGAGTTGCATAAAAATTTAATATGATTGAATTGATCATATACGGGGGTAGGACTATTGTAAATGATTTGCAAATGTATTGTGCCGTATGTATAAAAATGTTCATAACTGATGTAACTCAACCTAAGGGTGATTGCGATTAATCAATATGATTTGGTTCGAGTCATTTTCATTGGTTTTGGTCGCAATGCCAAGTACCAAGGTTCAAGTCGTTTTCATTGGTTTTGGTCGAGATGCCAAGTAACGACATTCCTTTCTAACAAGAAACAAAAGTCACCAACAAACTAGAACCACGAAGGTCAGGCAATTTTGGATTTAACGAGTGGATTCAGATTTTGAGCAGTAAAGATCGTGACTGAATGAATATGATAGCGAAACACATTGGTGTGTTTTGGTTTTCTAAACCATTCCTTTTGGTGAAGTAAAACAATTTAACAACTTTGTTGTTACAAGTTTGTCGTTAAAAGTCATAAAGATTATCTCAATGGTTGTGTAACACGAAAGAAAGAACAATTATCTCCATAATTAAGAAACGTTTCTATACGATTCTTTCTAACATTTGTTCAGCTCAAACATTTGTTTAAAAATGAATTGTAGTAAAAATCAACTTGTTAATTATGACTAAATTTAAATATGTCTATTTAGTGGATTGTGCACGTATCGATGCAAATTTCTTTTTAATCTATTGTTCATTGGACTCATTCTCATTTTTCGTCAACTTACTTGACCTTTTAGACGTAAAAGTCAAGTTAAATCGACTCATTTGTCTAGAAATTAATTGAATTGTCACCTTTACTTCCAAAACAAAAATTTCCATTTCAATGGAACAAATTTACAATAATAAATGAATTTACCTACAAGTAAAGAAGACTTTTGTCATATGACAAAAGACAAGAAGAAGAGATTGCTCATGTTTTGGTTTTATGCTCCTTGAATTTGAGACTCGTGACCGTGACTCGACTATGATCAATAGTTAGGTATCAAACATGACTAAAAATGATCCGCTGCATTTACGAAAAACTAAAGATGTGCATTTAGTAAAAGTTATGATTTTTTAACACAAATTAACACTACGTCGCGAAAATTTATAGATGTCTCGAGACCTTCAAGACCTACTCGTTCCGTTCATCGCCGGTAGTAATGTTATATATAGCGAAAGCATGACGTGACAACGTGATCAATGCTTACGCTTTAGGAGACATGACGAAGCCACAATGTTTTTAAGACAATAACTTAAAACGACACAAAATATTTATAGATTTATATATTTATATTATATTTTATATATCAAATCTAACAAAATTGATATACATTAAAAATAAAGTTAATATACTATCTTTACATGTAAGTTATTTTATTTTTAAAAAAGATAAAAAAAAAAAAAAGATAAAACCAAATACTAGGCCCAAGCCGGCTATATATGTGGTATGCATAAGTGCATAACATTGTAACCAGATTTCTTAAAATGTTTCGAAAAAGGCGCATGTCTCGCGCCTCATATCACGTCACGCCTAAAGCCGACGTCTAGTTCTATTTCATAACGTGAAAATCACGTCTTGCGTTTTAACGATGTTATGACACACCTTTTAAAACCATGAGAACAATGTCTTATCTTACACAGGAATTTAACTTCTATTATAGTAAGACTACGATTTAAGATAAACAACTTTTGATCTTGAATGATATCACCTAAGGTTGTCAGGATCGGGATCCTACCTAGGATCGCTTTCGGTTTGCAAGATCGTAATCGTAGGATCGGATCGGGATCGTAGATCCTATGAAAATGTATATATTTTTGTATAGGGGTTGTAGTTCTATACTTATATATATGTTTTATTATATAAACGACTATAAATAGATGCTAAAACAAACAGTTCCTTGTTCAAATACCGTATTAGTAAAACATTATATATTATTGCAATATATACTTGCACAAAGTTACTTCATGTTTTAATCTCTAAATAAACGAGTTGGATACAAAGAGATACTACATGTGTACGACACATGTTTCAATCTATTAAATAATGATGTTCGATCTGAAAAGAAATACGACATGGTCATAATCAAAGTTTATAAACTAGCGATGGTGCAAACTAGCAATTATCAAAGAAGAAACCGAGATTTTGGTGTATTTCAATTTATGAATTAGATAATGTGTTTTATTATTTCTTTCTTTCTTTCTTAATAATGAATATTTCTCAAAATGTCCACACATCACTATAAATGACATATAAATTGTAGTGTTTTTCTTTTAGATAATTTTATTTCAAGATTTATTGTCTTATGACATTATGTGCTTGGCCATGCGTATATAGATTACTTACATTTGCATGTCATGATTATCTCGGTATAAGTCTATACTATGTTAATTTGTAAAATTCATATCATGTTTATTTGTAAGTTCTTTGTCATGACTACCATTGTGAATCTTTTACGACAAGTTTATTGCATCCGAGTGGTTTTATTTGGATATTTCTAACACAATGGAAATCGCAATTCCTCAATACCCAACATTTTATGATGGCCTTCCGTAAGCCTTTTAATTTGCTACCCCACAAAAGGTCAATACGTGTGTCAAACTTTATCTCAAATAGGGAATCTCTTGGAATGTAAATTACGTAACGTTAAAAAGAAGACCCATACTTTAAACCGAATAGTGAGATGTTATAAACAATGAATTAGTGATTGTGATGGTTTTTTTGAATCAAACATGGGCTTAAATGCTTCACATAGGAAAAAAAAAGTCAAAAAAATGGGTTAGCAACAGGATCGGATCGTAAACGATCCTACGATCCCGAACGATCCTACCCGACGACGATCCCGTTAAGATCCCGATCGTTTTTGAGTGTAGGATCGTGATCGCGCGATCCTGACGAGCAGATCGCGATTTTGACAACCTTGATATTATCACCAACCTCAAACACCGGATATGTTCTACCATTAAAATATATTATTTCATGTATATCTTTTTGTTATTATATTTCAAAACACGTTATACCCTTCATAAATAAACAACACTTCATACACTCAAACCAAAACCTTGAACTCACCAATGGCCAAACCAACACTATTCTTAACCATCACAATCCTATGCATCTTAACCATAACATCAAACGCACTCATAGGTGGCCGTATCAAGATAAAGGACGTGAAAAACAATCAAGAAGTACAAGAGCTAGGAAGGTATAGTGTCAAAGAAAATAATCGAAAAGTTGGTTCGAATGGTTTAAAGTTTGTGGAAGTTGTTAAATTTGAGAGCCAAGTGGTCTCGGGACTAAATACTACTTGACAATTAAAGCCTTAAGTTCAAAAGGTGGTGAGAATAGTTTTTGATGTCAAAATTGTGGTGAAACCAGGTGCATTCTAAAGAATTGCTTACTTTTCGACTTGGAAAAGGGTTGAAGTAGATTCACAAAAGGGTGTTTTGACGGTTTTATGAATAAATTATGTGATCTAGCTATATCACGCAAGATCTTATTTATGTACGTTTTGTTTGATAAGTAAGAAGACTGAGTTTATTATAAGGTTAAAGTTTGAGCTTGTTACCATGATTTTAGTTGAGCTTTTGGAGATACTTTTGGATCTGTAGGTAGTTACATTTTGATTACAACTTAATTTCTAAGTGTTTTATCTAACTCTTTGTTTGTAGCCCGCCATCCGAAAAATGTAATACTTTCATTTTGAAATGATGCGGGGAAGTTCGGGTTTAGCTTATATTGGGTGCTTATTGGCTTATTTGAGTTTCAAAATGCAATAAGCCCAATAAAAAGAATTACATAGTTTATCTACTGCTACTCCATACATCTCCATCTCAGTAAACCCAAAACCTCCTCTCCACTCGCTCACTGCTCTTCTCAACCCTCTACATTTTCTCCTCCCAATGACTATCACTGCTCCTCCAACGCCTCCCACCATCCTCCTTTCCGACAAATTAATGGCAATAACAAACCTCACCAATATCATTCACGTAAAACTTGATATGGATGAGATGAATTATTCATCTTGGGTATATTTCTTCACTCACTTTTGTCGCGGTAACCAACTATTGGATCACATCGAAACCAAAAATGAAACGGATGAATCCACAAGTACCACAACACCTCATAATGCCGAATGGTTGAAGATTGACTCCATTCTTCTATCATGGATATTTGTCACCGTTTCAAAACTCTTCAACAACGTTTGGTCGTTGAAAACCCTAAGATGGCTAAAGACGATGGGATACCCTCGCTACCATTTTTCCGACAACAAACGAACCCGCTCAATCGCCTTGAAAGCGGAGTTACGCTCCCAAAGCTTGGTGACATGGGATCGATGCATACTTTAGAAAAATTGAGTCCATTGCCACCGCTTTTGAATAGCCTTGGCTCGACATTGACAATGATGATATCGCTACCTTTGCTTTAGAAGGCTTGCCCGCAAGATATGATAATGTGGCCACCATAATCGCCCATCGGGATCCTTTTCCCGACCTTAAAATGGTTCGATCCATGCTTACCACGGAGGAAATGCGTCAAAAGGCTCGCATATAAGATCCTTTATCCGACTCATTATCATCTCCAATGGTGTTATTGGCAAACACCGGGTCTAATGCTCATCGCTCTTTCACCTCCACGGACAAGTGGAAGACAAGAGCCACATGATAAGCATAAAGCAAGGCCCATAAAGCAAGGAATGATATAATAAATAATACACTATATCATAACATAACAAGCCCGATTAATGTTTGAACGCAATACTTAATTTTGGTTTATTTATGTCGAAATTTTTTCTTCTAGTTGTTTGAATCACCTTAAGCCCTTCTTAAATGCTAATCCAAACACCACATAATGCAACTTTTTGTAAGTTGTAAGGAACATAGAGGAACAAGCTTATATAGTTTGTAACTACGTGATGTGTTGTTTTTTTTAAACATCGAGAAAGGACTTGTTTATTGGTAGCTTCTCTATTGCTTTTGCCTCTTGGTAACAAAGAATATTATTGTAACTGATTAAACAATATAAGAACCAAGAATGAAAGCATCAGTTTTGTTACTGCTCAACGCAATTAACCCAAATTAGACCGCGAACCAAACTGTAACTTTGACCTACAGATAAACATAATGTTTAGTTTGTATTATTTAAAGTACATGTTGGTGTCGTGAGCCCAGTAGCAGGGTAAGATAATCAATTCAGCAGAAATGTGTAACTATTCAGCAGAAACAAACACCACTAGGTGGTTACCGGATATCACTTGGAATCGTGTGATCACTTTCTAAAGTAAACTATTCGACCCTAATGCCTGGGTTACACGAATATCTACTTGGGATAAGACCAAATGCAGTTATGGAATTAGGCACAATTCTATAACCCTTGCGCTAATAAGTGTTTATGGTTTTCTGTGTCTTTCATGCATAATCAGATATCCTATTTATAGGACATTACTCTCAGCCGTTCAAATGGAATTATGAGGATTAATCGGCCCATTAATCACCTCATAACTATCCCCATTATAGCTGTTAGTGGTTACATGACCAATTAAACGTGGTCATTAAGCAGTTGTAACTGCCATTTAGCACTACTTTAACACTAGCATACTTTCATACCTCTAGCAAGATTTCATAGCACTTCGGTGGAAACATCGCTTATCGGTGGAAATATCGCTTATCGATGGAAACCACAAGCGTTACTTTCCACAAGCAAGACTTTCCACAAACAAAGACTTTCTACTAGCACTACCAATACAAACCACTTGTTAGAGTCGGGTGTTCATGGACCTTATGGGTGTACACTCTGCACTCCTAACCCATTACAAGGTGTGAACTAATCCCACAAGTGAACTAAATTTTCCAACAATCCTCCCAAAATTTAGTTCACTTCCTTTGCATGAAAACCAAACATTAAACAAAACATGTGCATAAACGAAAATGTCCCGAGGATTGAATTTCCATCTTAGTAAATTACACGCTCAAATATTCGAGAATCGTGGTGTTCTAAGAATTGAACCCTTCAACTCATTTGACTACCAAGATAAAATACACACAAGTTTTCAAACACTTAAAAGCTCCCGACACTATACAAGCCATGTGTCCATATCCAAATTCATAAATGTTGTAAAAGCTAAAAGTCCAAAGCTTCAAGCGGCAAAACTTCAACATTTACATAGGTGGTTCCTCTTTATTCATGCTCCCGCCAAACACTTTTTCAAAGAAAATAACCATTGAGAAGTAAAGACTTCATCCTCCTTTCAAAGAGTTCTGAGCACAACCTTGGGATATAAATAAAACATGTGTTCCACTCATCAATGTTCGCCTTTCCACATTGAACCGAGCTCTAAGTTTCCTCGTGAGGAGTTGGGTGTCCTAGCATTCATAGACTAAGTTGGACTTAAACCTATCCCTTTAGCGCACTTTATAACCAAGTCTCTAGCCAAACCCTTCTTCAAGTGATCGCCTAAGTTCTTGAGATCTCACAAACTCTATAGATACCACCCCATTCATGATAAGCTCACGAATCATGCTATGTCCGACACCTAAGTGTCTAGACTTACCATTGTACATCCGGCTATAAGCCTTAGTCAATGTAGCCGCACTATCACACCGGATAGAAATAGGTGCTATAGGTTTAGGCCACAATGGAATCTCAAGAAGCAAGTTTTTCAACCATTCGACTTCTTTACCAAAGAATGCTAGAGCCACAAATTCGATTCCATTGTTGAACTGGTGATGCAAGTTTGCTTCTTGGATGCCCAAGAAATTGCACCTCCACCAAGTAGAATACCCACCATCGGTAGACGAATTGTCTTGATGTTCTCGATCCAACTTGCATCGGTGTAACCTTCCAACATCAAGGATAACCAAGATATGAGAGACTATAATCCATAGTTCTCTTCAAATACTTCAAGACTTCGTGAATAGCTTGCGCTGATGAGCACTAGGATTACTAGTATACCGCTCAATTTTCCCACCGCAAAACCAATATCGTGTCTTGTACAAGTCATGGCATACATCAAGCCCAATTACCTAGAATACTCAAGTTGAGATACATCTTTACCATTATTAGGCATCGCCTTCTCACAGTATCCATAGGTGTACTCACAGAGTACAATCAAAGTAATTGAATTTCCTCGAGACCTTCTCAATATAATGAGACCGAGAGATAGAAATTCTTTTACTTTCATGTTTAATCCTTATACCAAGGATAACATCGCCTCCCCATGTCCTTCATGGAGAACCTTGATGACAAAATTCCTTTGTCAAGTCAACTGATTTTGGTCGGTGCAAAGATCAACATGTCATCAACATATAGACAAATGATGACTCCTTTACCGATTCATCAAATTTGCTATATACGCATTTGTCAACTTGGTTAAGAACATAACTACTAGACAAAACCACTTCATCAAACTTTTGATGCCATTGCTTAGGTGCCCGCTTTAGTCCATAAAGAGACTTAATCGGTTTACACACCTTGTTTTCATTGCCGGGCATGATGAAGCCACGAAGTTGGTTCATATAAACCTCCTCTTCCAATTCACCATTCAAGAAAGCTGCTTTCACATCCATCCGATGAATAACCAGATTGTGAATAGATGCCATAGCAATCGCTAGCCTTATGGTATCGATCACGAGCCACGTGGGCATAAGTATCAAAATAGTCTATTCGACTTTTGTTTAAAGCCACGAATGACTAGTCTAGCCTTGAACTTTTCAATAGTTCCATCTACCTTCATTTTCCTTTTGAAAATCCATTTGCAACCCGAGGTTTGCAACTGGTGGTAGATCAACCAACACCCAAGTGTTGTTTCCCATGATGGAATCCATCTCATCATTGATTGCTTCTTTCCGTAAAGCAATGTCCGGGACTTCATTGCTTCTTCAAATGTCTTGGGATCATCCTCAACAATGAAGCAATAGGAGTATTGGTCGAGACCTCATCCCTAGTTCCTTCAACTAAGTATAGTTGAAACTCGTGTCCAAATGACTTTGGAGTCCCGACCCTTTGCTCTTCCCGAGCACGAGTTCGTGTTGTTGAACCACAACCTCATCGGGACCACCGATGGTTCATCACGAGGACCTCCGATACACCAAAGGTCATGAGTTCCATTAGGAATCCTCGAATTGGTCTTGGGATCGATGAGAATATATTCTCATCAAAGTCCGCATCCCTTGATTCAATTATAGAGTTAATCGAAACATATTCATTAGGTTCAATAACATAGAACCTAAAAGCCTTGAATGCTCAAGATATCCAACAAAGATGCAATCACCTCTTTCACCCAAAGTTTTCAACTTTGGATCGTGGAGTCTTACAACATTTACAACCCCAAACTTTGAGATAGTTCAAGTTGGGTTTCCTTTTAGTCCATAGTTCATAAGGGTTACCTTGTTCCTTTTGTTGGGAACCCTATTTAACAAATAGCAAGTCATTAACATAGCTTCACCCCGAACCCTTGACTCATCTGAATAGGACAACATGGATTAACCATCTCCTTGAAAGACTGTTTTTCCTTTCGTAAATACCATTTTGCCGAGGAGTATAAGGGCGATCGTTTCATGGATTATTCCAACAGATGAAAGTACCGAGTATCCATGTACTCACCTCCCTATCGCCCTTAATCTTTTGATCAAAGACCCAAGTTGTAATTCAACTTCGCTTTAAACACTTTGAATTTATCTAATGCTTCATCCTTGGTATGTAATGATAGACATAACAAAATCTAGAAGCATCATCAATAAATGTCACAAAGTACTTCTTATTCCCCAAAGAAGGAGTGGCATGCAAATCACACAGTCACTATGAATAAGCTCCAAGATCTTAGTCTCACGACTAACACCACGAAAGGGTTTCTTGGTTATCTTGGTCAACATGCAAGTTTTACACTTTTCGTGTCCATGTCAAAAGCGAGGATTAAACCATCCCTAGACATATCTTGCATCCTTTTATAGTGAACATGGCCAAGTCTAGCATGCCAAAGGGTAGAGTCACCGGTCATATGTGGTCACAAAGTCGAAATAACACTATCGGTGGTAACATTAAGCCCGAACATTTGATTACATAAATAACCAAAACCAATAAAACACCATGCTTGGAAAGCACAAATTTATCGACTCGATAACTTGTTTATAACCATGATTATTCAAAATACTACTTGAAACCAAGTTCTTCCCGATATCGAGAACATGAATAACATCAAACAAAGTTACAATCTTTCCGAACTAAACCTAAGATCTACACAACCACGACCATGCACCAAGGTCGTTGACTCATTTCCGTGTGAAGAATAGAACCATCATTCGGTGACTCATAAGTCTTGAACCAGACTTCTATCTTTACACATGAACTGTTGCACCAAAGTCAACCCACCACGCAACATCATCATCCCGCACATAAAAGATTCGATACATATGTAACATAATAAATCAAAAGACTTATTAAACATATTCGACCTTTCGGTGAGTTGGTGAACCACCACTCCCGAACTATTAGTGCACGATCCATTGGCTTTACCACCAATTTTAACACCTTTGCAATCCCTTTTAATGTGACAAGTCTTACCACATTTCCAACAAGTAGAGTTGCTTTCTTGTTAAGATCTTTTGTGTTATCATGATATTTGCGTTTGCCTTTGTTATCATTGTACCGGTGGAGTTGTTATGCTCCACCATATTGACAACAGATGCACTAGTAGCATTGCTACTCTTTGGCTTGTCATTATCCCGAACCTTGAGAGATTCCTCAATGCGCGATGATCGCCCAACTCAACAGAGTTAACTCCTCCTTCATATGTTTCAAGGTATGCTTGAAATCTTTCCATGAAGGAGGAGTTTGTCAATGACACAAGAGACTTTGATAGCCTCATCCATGTTCATATGGTGTTGTGTAAACCTTCCAAGTATTCCAAGAAGTTCATTGTATTGTTCCATAACCGGTCTTGAATCACCATTTTGTAATTTGTGAAATTACTAACAAGGAACTTCTTACTGATGCATCCTCACCATATATTTGGCATCCAAGGAATCCACAGCTTCTTTTGGAAGATTCAAAGTTCGATAAATATCAAACAGAGAATCGACATACCATTGAGAATAAGACCTCGCATATGTAGTCATCATTATCCCATTTGCTCCTTCTCCCGATCCGCTCCACGTAGCATCATCCCCATCATCGAATAGGTGTAGTAAGCACATACACCACACTCATGCTTGACAAAGAAGAAATGCATCTTCTTCGCCACCTCCTAAAGTCCACCCTTCAAACTTATCAAGCTTGGCAAAGTTTGAAGCCATGTGTTCAATGCGGCGTGACCATTGATTATCACAAATAGTTTACTTTGATTGTTGGTGTTGTGAGCCCAGAATGGCGGGTAAGATAATCAATTCGGTGAAATGTGTAACTATTCAAAGAAACAAACACCACTAGGTGGTTACCGGATATCACTTGGAATCGTGTGATCACTTTCCAAAGTAAACTATTCGACCCTAATGCCCGGTTACACGAATATCTACTTGGGATAAGACCAAATGCGCTTATGGAATTAGGCACAATTATATAACCCTTGCGCTAATAAGTGTTTATGGTTTTCTGTCTTTCATGCATAATCGATATCCTATTTATAGGACATTACTCTCACCGCTCAAATGGAATTACGAGGATTAATCGGCCCATTAATCACCTCATAACTATCCTCATTGTAGTCATAGTGGTTACATGACCAATTAAACGTGGTCATTAAGCGGTTGTAATCGCCATTTAGCGAGACTTTAACACTAACAATACTTTCATACCTCTAGCAAGATTTCATAGCACTTCGGTGGAAACATCGCTTATCGGTAAATATCGCTTGTCGGTGGAAACCACAAGCAAGACTTTCCACAAGCAAGACTTTCCACAAACAAGACTTTCTACTAGCACTACCAATACAAACCACTATTAGAGTCGAGTGTTCATGGACCTTATGGGTGTACACTCCGCACCTCCTAACCCATTAAAGGTGTGAACTAATCCCACAAGTGCACGAAATTTTCCAACAAAGACATGTATCATCTACGCATTGTGCAATTCATGTTACTAATAGCCTCATACATGCAACATTAAACATAAGTTAATGCCTTAAATCGTGTCCCCTGTCCTTTTAGTTATGTTAGTTATATGATTTGCTTTTGATCATTTGATTATGAGACCGGTTGTTGTAGGCGCTAGAAAATCGGTTTCATTTTTTAGTTACTTTTATATCATATGGTTATTACTTTAAATGATTTTCCGGGGATGAGCGACGAACTTTAGCTTATAGTTACATTTTATTTGAGTGAAAAGAAAGAGATATAAACATGTGCGATAGTTTCGACATTATGTGATGATAAATGTTAGGTTCCATCCTACCAAAGATCGACAAAAGGATGATTGGCTATGCTCACATTGTAAATAGCGTGATATAAACGTGAATTATAGACTTGATTTTATTTGACAAGGATCAACAGAAAGATAATTGGTTAATCGAAGAGTTTATAACAAAGTCATTGTACAAGCTCTTGTGTGATAGCTTATGGTCGCCTCTTTGTAAAAAATAGAGTGATATAAATTGTGCTATAAAGTCGATATGATGATTACATGCTTGGTTCTATTTTACAAAGATTCGGTGTTTGGGTTATATTTGAAAATGTTAACGAAAAATAACTCAGACAACACGCACAATGAAGACTTTATAACAAAGACATTTAATGTACATGCTGACTATACTTATTCGCTTTTTAATTACTTTATAGATCGTTATCTATACTACTTTATAATGTATTTAGGACATCTATATTTAGAAGTCTTAAAAAATAGGACAAAAAACATTTCTATAATAAGAAATGAACGAGACAATAATGTGGTCAAGACATTTAATGTAGTCAATTAATTAACTGATCAATAAATATAATTAATGCAATTATTAAAACACCCCTTACATAAGAAATATAAATTATCAAGCATATTGTACAACCTACTCAAACACAATTATTAAATGTCATTAGCTAATACAAATAATAAAGCACATTATACAAATATTCAAGTGCGAGCGAAGAACGACAAACGGGCATGACCCAAATGGGCTCTAGCACGAGCGAACATGAGATAAACGAACGCAAAGGGAAAAAACATACAAAATGTAAATGAACGGCGAAACGGAAAAAAAGCGGACAAAACGTAAAAACCGACGGAAACGAATAAACAACGAGCGAAACGGATAAAAACAGACAAAAACATAAAAAAGAATGGCGAAAACGTAAAAAAGCGGACGAAAACGGTTAAAGCGTAAAAGCGATAAAACGGATAAAAGCGACAAAAGCGGATAAAAGCGTAAAAAAAGCGGACGAAAACATATAAAAGCAGATTTAAATTGGATAAAACGTAAAAGCGGATGAAAAACGAAAAAGGGGAAACGGATAAAACGAGCAGCGGATAAAACGGACAAAACGTAAAAGCGGACGATAACTATTATTAACGGATGGACTAACTGGGAAAACTATATTTTAAAAATAAGGACTAACGGTGCAAAAATTATTAACGAATGACTAACAGCGCAAAATACTTAACGGACTTAACTAACGCCCATCCAAAATAGGGACCAAAAGCGTGCATAGTTTCAAAATTGAATCGCTAGTGTAATAAAACGACTTGGAGCTAAAGTTGTTATTTTAAAGAAACCATCGGCACCAAACGTGTAATTTTTCTGAAACAATATCACACCACAAAGTATTGACTTAATTGGTTCATCTAAACCCAAACTGGATCGTGAACAAGACTTGAACTTTGGGCTGAAAATATACATCGAATCCAACCAAGTGAACCAATTCAACAATCTGTAACTTAAGTTCTAACAAACTCACTAAAACTTTTTACATTTCAACAAAATCACAATTTTTATGCATAAGGTTAAAAATTATGTAACTGAAAACAACGTACTTTCTTCAACGTCTTTTTTATGTACTAGTTACACTTTAAATTATGAACTTTCAAATTTTGTTCTAATATACTTACGCATCACTTTTTTTCTTCCCAAAATGAAACTCGACCAATGTCATCTTTGGCTTTGGCCATGGTTTGGAGGTTCTCTAGTACTTATGTCATTGCCTATTCCAATGTACACACTCTCCATCATATTCAGTTGTAGCAACAAACAAATGTTGCATAAAGATAACATCGTCGGCATAAAGCCAAATAGTTAATATTAGTGGCGGAAAAAACACTAAAAATATATGAATCGATGTACATGGTATATACATCTGTAATTTATTAAATTATTTTGGAAATTAAAGTTTCACGTGTATTTATACTTTATAATTAATTTTGTATTATTATTATTAGGGATAATTATGAAAATACATCTTTTGCTCAAGGTGTCATCACTTTTTAGAAAAAAAGTTTGGGTATTTCCAAAATAGACTTTGAGACTTGCGACTTTTTCCTTCCAATGTAAGAGTGACAAGTGTCCTGACACTTTTCAGATTCCAATCATTTTCGTACCTATGATTTTTAGTCGACTAAAATCCAGCAAAGATTCGCGAGATTTTTTTTTTGATATTTTCGAGAAAAAAGTCAAACTTTAAAAAGTAATATTTTATTCCTTTTGCTCCTTCCCAATGTCGAGCGACTTAAGCGAATTAATTTGAGCGTTTTTAGGCAAATAGTACCTTTGTACTGTTATCCAATTTTTACACCACGGTAAAAATAGTTTTTACTTATCACATATCTTTCCTAACCAATGAATTAGAATAACACATACATTACACCCCCATTACAAAATTTCTCCTAGAAGTCAAGAACCATCGTCTTCGCGAAATCCTGCAAAAAAATGTTTCAGATTCTGTATGTATTTTTATGTATAAATTGTTCAGATATTTGTTTTCCCTTATTTATTTGAAATTAATCATGTTTAATAGTAGTTTTGCAACAACAATTTTGTTTATTTAAGTTAGCAAAGGTTTTAGATTGTGTTTGGGTTTGTAATTTATCTGTTTGTCGAGATGTGATTCTTTGTTGTTCTAACTTTTTGAAAATATATTTGGTAATTGTTACAAAATTGTAGTGTGAGGCTTGGATGATTGAATGCGCTTTTGTTACTCGTTTTATTTTTCATTTGTAGGAATATGAGGCGAAAATCATCATCAAGTAAACCAAACTACTTTTCTTTAATAAAATCCAAGTTGGATAAAATCGAAGGAAGTTGTTTGCAACTTGTTTCGTAAATGGTTGGACCTTTCTTATTTTGACCACGAAGCACATATGATAGATTATGTTTTACAAAACAATGTTATCCGAATGAAAATCATTATGATATGCCGATTGTATATTATATTGATGACCGTCCCCACATTTCGGTCGTCCGAGTTTTCGGTTATCACCGGTTTTAATTTTGGAAAAGTAAGTTTTGAAAATATGGATCCGACACCTCAATTTTATGTCAAGGGTTTTCCCAAAACATTCAGTTCAAAATTACAAACTTAGATATTCTTGGTTTAATTGAGGATGAAGAGGCATTTGGTATCATATCATTTAAGATGCGACGTCTTTGTCTATTGTTAGCTTTGGAGGTTATCTTCATGGGCGATTATTGGTTCGAAGTTGATGTTTCTCTCATGCGATTAGTTGAAAACCTAGATGATTGGGATGCCTTTCCATGGGGAGAGCATATTTGGAGGCATTTGTATGATGAAATTTTGGATGTTGCAGATAAACACAAGTGGGATTTCCTTCAAGGTATTAACAAAGACAACAAGTTTGTTCCAACCTATACACTGTCAGGATTCGTTTTGGCTTTCAAGGTTAATATTTTATATATCAATATAAACTGGATTCATTTTGTGTATCAATATTTTATGTTATTATTTTTTATTGAAATTCCAAAATCCGTATAGATTTGGATACTGGAGTCTTTTGAAAGAAGCATTCTATGGTGGAATAAAGTTCGATATTATGCCAAGAGGAGTAGCGTGGTCAAAGAATACACCCTTCAAAAGATCGATTATAAGTTTCTTTTGGAAAGGTAAAAGTAATATATAAAATTTTCTTATTAATGCAATCTTTATTTCTACATTAATGCAATCTTTTATTATTTGTTTTTAAGGATTCAATCTCGTCAAAGAACCGACACCGACAATAGGCGAGAGGAGATCTGATTGGTATATAAAGTTTACGGCATTTTTCCATGATTACATACCTAGAACTCCACCGATGAAAACAACACATCTCTATGACGAGTGGTTGAAGAAGATGGCAAAGACGCAAACGTGCAAGACCGAAGGAAACATTTACCTATTATACGCAGGAGTGAGAGCGATATAATAGAGATCAGCCTAACACAGGATCGTGTTATTACAGAGTTAAATAAGCGTTTGTTCAAACTTGAGACAATTATTCAGGTTATTTAAGCATTTGTTCAAACTCATAGACCCATCAATAATCACACGACTACTGATAATAATATACGTACCTTTTTTCAGGTTCTTGCTCGAGAAAGAAATGGGGTAATATATCCTTTTTTTCTTATTTTTTTTTATCGTATATATACTTTGACATTATCAGGAAGCTGCTAGCAGTGGATTGAAAACCTCTAGCAGTGGTTTCATATACTCTAGCAGTGGATACACGAAATTTACAAAAAAAACCCTTCAAGTATTATCGAAGATGCTAGCGGTGGATTGAAAACCACTAGCGGTGGTTTCATATACTCTCGCGGTGGACACGAAATTTTCAAAAGCAATTCCTTCCATTATCCATTATCGTGAAGCTTCTAGCGATGGATTGAAAACCACTAGCGGTGTTTTCATATACACTAGCAAAGGATACACGAAATTTTCAAAAATGTTCTTCAATTATCCATTATCGAAGGCGATAGCGATGGATTAAAACCACTAGCAGTGGTTTCATATACTCTAGCAAAGGATACACGATATTATCAAAAAAAACCTTGAATTATCCATTATCGTGAAGTCGCTAGCGGTGGTTTCATATACTCTAACAAAGGTATACACGATATTTTCAAAAACAATTCTTCCATTATCCATTATCTTCGTATATATCCTTTTTATAAATACTTATTTTCATTCTTAGGAGAAATTGGAGTTAAGTAATGATCTACGGCATCTTAGTGCACGATTTATGATGAGCTTAATCATGATTTTCTTGACTTGTTCGAGTCAAGTCACCAAGCATTGATACTAGTTCATCGGTAGCGGCTAGATGAATTTTCCGATGACGATCTTGCAAAGGTAATGTACAAAATCAAGAAACAAGTGTAAAACTCTTTCCGTTAAAAATCGAGAAACAAGTGTACAAAATCACCCTTCCATTATTTATAAACATTGATAGGAATTTATTATCCAAGAAGAATTAAGGTTGCGACATGAAGAATTAGAAAGTGCCCGGTTAAAGAGCGTGATTGATGCAACAATGTAAGAGGTTAAGGATGGAAGAGGACAAGTTGATAATGAGGAAGAGGAAAAGAGGTTGCGATATGAAAATGAACGAAAGAAAGGGAGAAGCAATCATGAACTCGGATCATATGAAAGCCAAGAGAGCGCGTTTTGCGGTTTCAAGAGGAGTGAACAACGTTCGGTGAAGCTAATTCGTATTATTGGACCAATGCATATGCTCAAAAGAAAAGACGATGCTCTAGCTTACTCGATCCAGATATGAGTGAAAACTTAAATTTGTCACGCCTTGGGTTGAGGTATGAAAAATACTTCTTGACAACTTTTTAAAATATATCTTGTTAATGACAATTTATTATAAGTTTAATTGTTTCATATATTAGGATCTTGCACGCTCCACCAATGCTGTCAACAACGTTCATTTTACAAATGAATTTGATGAATTTCTTGGACAAATAGGACCACTTAACTGCAAGTTTCCTTGGTGTGACGATGTGTGTGTGGATAGAAGGTTTTGGGAAAGTTTGGTTTGCTTAGACCCGCCTAGGAAAGGTTGGCTAAGGGATGAGGCAAGTACTCATACAACTGTACCTACAGAATTGATTTCTTATAACGTTTATCACACTCATTCATGTTTCGAAATTTACTGACACATAGAGTTGTGGGTTAATTACCTTTGGCATGTTAGGCCCGATCACGGCTAATTGGGCGATGGTTAGTAGCTATTTTGTTCAACACATTACAAAATTCTTTGCCGTTGTGGTATGCTAATGGTGAAAGATACTCTATTCCATGGTCGACGTTAAGCACGTAAATAACGATATATATATATATATATATATATATATATATATATATATATATATATATATATATATATATATATATATATATATATATATATATATATATTCATATCTTGATTAGCTTTTGCCATATATTGATATTATGTTTGTTACCCAAACGTTGTAGGTTTTCATGCCTATTAATGAAACTGAAGCTCATTGGTGTCTTGCCGTTTGGAGATAGACACCGCATTGTTACCTTTATGATAGCGCCAAACTTTTGAAGAGGAATGGCGAGAGTTTTATATCAAACCGAGGAGTGTTTAAAGGTTTGGGTATTTATTCATATGTCATAAGAATTAATACATAACCGTTTAACTGTGTTTTAAAACATTAGATTTTTAAAACAGTGCTACTTTTGTCCACAGCTACAATTACCGAGGTCCTAGCACAAGCGCAAGTATTTGAGAAGAAAGGCATTGATCCGCTAGTTATTTCATTACATTTACTATCACGAACAAGTACCGAAGCAGGCCGGGATATTTGGTGATTGTGGTATTTGGGTATGTATTTTTTTATACCGCTTGGCTTTTGGTCTACCATTGGATGTGAAGGATCGTATTCAGGCTGCGCTTTCATACCGTGAACAAATGGCTAGGTTTTTTTTTAAACACCGTGTTTGTGTTTAGCTATGTTCTATTTTTGTTGATGTATTACTTGAAACAAATTGAAAACCATATGTTCCTTGAATGGTTTTGTATTCAACATTTTGTATTATAGTTGTGTTCAAACTAATGTAGAGACGTTCCAAATTTGTTTACTAGTAATATTTTTCTATAAAATTAAGCAAAAAAATATTAACCACACACCAAATTATGGATATACAAAGTAGGCCAAACCCATGCATGCTAGTTTACAAGAACTGTCCATTCGGTATGCATTATCCAACATTACATAGTAGGCGACTCTTTTTGGGTGAGTTTGACTATATCTTAGATATATCATTTGAGTATGGCTGTAATGTACTTTTTAGACACTTTTAACTGCTCACTTTTTGTACCTTTTGTATATTTTGTACCTACTATTAACCAAAACTACCCCATATTTTATCTTATATATTTTCTGCTTTTCGGACTTCTACTAAATATGGCATCGAAAACACGTAATCAAAGGGTCATATGAATTATGGTATCAAGAATGGGTGTAAGTTTGTCCATTTTATTTTCTCTCATAAATTTTATCTTAAATATCTTTTGTTTTGTGAATTATTTCCATAGTTACACGAATGTCCGAAACAATCAAGATCTTGGGTTTGATGTTTATCATGGCGGTCAGTTTTTTATCCCTTAAGTTATTTAGGTGGAGATGTTTTACATTTGAGGTTACCTAGGTTGAGTAGGTTATCGATTCTCAAATATGTGACATCTCGTTGAAAAAAATTAAGGAGGATATTTGGGCTTGGTATTTTGTCTTCCAAGTAGTAGTCCGGAGGAAGGGTTGACCCTTGTAAAGATGATAATGATGTCCAGAAGCGTATGACATGGTCCGAGGTCCATGGTCTAGTCGAGATCTATGTTTGTCATCACCATGTGTTCATTTAGTTACCTACTATCACAAGAACCTGTCTTTTGATTCCCAGACGATGATCTGACATTTAAAATTAAAAGTCACGAAAAGAAAAAAAAAGATGTCGACTGTCTGTCGTTTGAAGAACTAATGGCATGGGAAGAAGAGGAAAAAAATTCACCAGCCTACCTTAGGACACCTTATATCAAGCCTTTTGTTGAAGCTAGTTTATTCAGAGGAAAGTCTGAATTTGGTGGTATTAATGACCTTGACTACATTCCTCCTTGTTTAAGGACTACAGTCCGACCTTATGTGTCGAATGACTTTGAAGATTCTTGGACACAGAACTCCACTGTTACCGAGTGTTTGTCAAACGAACGTGGGTTGGAGATTAGTCCGTTAAGAGGTAAGAACCTTTTTAACGACTTTGAGGCTGCTGATAATCATGACCTTCAGGATCCACATTCAACAATATGTATACTCCCATCTACTCAAAACAGCCCTTTAAAGTGTAAGAGGTTTTTTAATGACATTGATGGCCTTCCTACAGTTGGAAGCTCAACTGTAGTTCATTATGTCTCCAAGAAAAGTCGTTTTGAAACTGGTACTTTGAAATCTAGGAGATTATTTGATGAATTTGAAGAAGTTGGTAGTAATCAATCTGATGATATGAAAGGTTATGAGGCAATCGGTTTGGTTAATGATCAAGTGATAGTTGCGATTCCACACCGATGGTTCCATGTCATACCCAAATTCTTCTGATCCAAGTAATTCGAAGGTATTATGAAGGCTACCATGTGGTAGTTATTTGATCTTCCAGGGTGGTATGTACCCTGTTAAACAATTTGTATTTTTGTTCCTTTCCATGCATGATGACTAGTTAGTGTATGTTACAAACTACACTAACTAGTCATCATGATGAAACAATTTATTTTCAGTATGTGGTGAAGGCTTGTTAGTGTATGTTACAAACTAGTATGTGATGATGGTTCTACTACCATGTGTATGTTACGTTGCTATTATTTTGATAACAAAACTACAACAATCATCTCAATAAATTGTTTCATAGATAAGATTTACCACACAACCATTACATTGTTAAAATGTAGCCTCATAACATTTATTATTGAACCATTACATCCATTCAAACAGTACTGCTAGAACCACATCCTTCTTCAGTTGATTTCCTTTCCTTGAGTTTTTCGAAGTACTCTTCCAGATCTTTAATCCTTTTTGCCAATGCCCTAACTTTTTCTGGTGTAATGCCATCTTGCTTCTTCTCAGATAAATCTAAAGCCATTGTGGATTGTTGTATGTGTGCCATCAAATTGTCATCAGCATCCTCTTTCCTGTTTGGCACTTGTTCATAATTACCTTTTCCAGATAAGTTCAAAGCCATTGTGGATTGTTGTATGTGGACTATAGAATTGACTGTATTTATGCTTATTTTGTTGACTTGTGTTTAGGCGGGAAAATTATTTTGGCGGGAGAATAGATAAGCGTATTTTGTAGCGATATAGTATGAGCGACTTTTTTAAAGCGATTTTTGAAACACTAAAACCTTATCATTTAGGTATTTTGGCCACATTCAATCTCTACCCGACCGTAACCCTTGCTTTTTCAGTAATCACAATTTCGTTCAATTATTAAAATTGAATTTCTGAAGAGGTTCGTGATCCTTTATTGTCATGGTCCCCCATATCAAAATTTGAATATTCATTATCAAAATTTTAGCATTAACTTACCTTTACATGCTTGTAATTGTTTATAAGGTAATCATGGCCATCGAGTTTGTGGTGCGACCAAACAGAAATTTTTACCCTGGGTTTCTTGAGCTTCCTCGATTTGCTGACCGTGCTTTCAATGGGAATCGTCATTTCTATTTAACTGGAATACAAAGACAACGGAAGAAAGTAAGGATTGTTGCTCGGTTAGGAGGTCCCATTAGGATTGTAGGTAACAAATGGGTAGAATTTGTTCATGAAAACATGTATACGGATGTTCACATGTTACACTTTGTTCAAGAAGGTGATGACTCTTTTACGTTCATCGCTATGATTCTAAAGGGTTGGAAGTTGAAGAATATGCTGGTGTAGAAATTCGACATATAAGGTTTCAGAGTTATCGGCTGCCATACCCTCAATTTCCACAGGTTATATATAAGAACTCATTTTTTTGTTTACGTTTATTTAAGAATAAGTGTATGTTGTTACTGTATATGTTATAATTGTCAATCAGCAGATGGTGTTTCAGACATTGCCCGGTAATTTTCTAGACGGTATTGGGTTGCGAGGTACTGTTGTTGTTGTTGTTGAAGGAATGGAGTTTAATGTGGATGTTACTTTGGGCTATGAACGATGTCATGATCCTCGTGTTTTGTATGTTATGGATGATGAGATGTGGTCGACTGCTCTTCAATATTCGATATTGAATTTGGCGATGTTATTGTTTTTACTAAATTGGCAAAGAATAGGTTGAATGTAACCGTGTTTGGTTTCAAGTTGGGGCAAAGATACGAGGCGGTTTCTTGGTGTGACGAATTGTTTTTTCCACAAAATGATCTTGATAATGAAGATGGAGGTAGGCTTGAAATCTCATAATCATATTCGGTAATATCATAACATTTATCTTTAAGATTTATTTTGATATTTTTGAAACAATTGATCGTGAATGCAACACATTTGCCAATGGATTGGTCACCTTGATCATTTTGGTGAGGAACGATGTCTTTTCTGAAGGTCTCATGAAATTCTTCCGTTATGTAAACTTGTAAGTTTGTTTTTGTGTGTACTTTTTTCTATGCATTTATATAATTTTATACAATTTTGTAATTGTTGCACACCGGACATTCCGCACCATTTCCTTGAGATCATCCTATGCATTTTATCAAAATGCACTTTTAGGAATGATGAAGTCGAATACATGATGCAAATTCAGATTGACTATCATAGAGACAATCCATTTCGGGTGAATCATGTGAATGCATTAGGTGACTGGAACTACTTTTTTGACGATTGTGAGTTTGGTCATGGAAAGATGATAAGGTTTAAGTTCATGTATGTAGAGTCTTATGATGGTTTGGTGTATCATGTTTTCCATATTTGTTAGGAAATCGGATAAGGTTTAATTTCATGTATGTAGATTGTTATGACATTTTCTCTATTTATTTTGTTGGGTTACATGAACAAACTTTTCGATGGTGGGTGTGTATATACTTGTATTCGATTGAATTTAGATTAGTTACAAATTTTAACAGTTTATGGTAAGGACTTTCACAACACAACCATTATGTTGTAATCCTTCATATTAGTTCATAATATCACTATTTTTCGACTACTTTTGGTAGATGTAATCTTGGTAAAGAGATTGGAGTGTGGTTGGTGTATCCACTGCTAGGACATTTCAAACCACTGCTAGAGTTGATGAAACCACTGCCAGAAGAATGAATCCAATGCTTGAATTAAACCACTGCTAGAGTTGATGAAACGTCTGCTAGAGTTGATGAAAACACTGCTAGAGATGATTAAAATTTTACAATGCTGAATAAAAACATTCCGAAATACATAAATCATAAATCTAATCTGAATGCTCTCCGCATGCATAGTCATACGAGGGAGTACGAGAACGAGCAAATCCCTAGAACCGAGCCTAATCTTCCTCGTCTACACCATCGTCTACACACGGCCACAAGTTGTCAGCAACCTCGCGATCTTCGTGTGCTTGATCTTTCAAAAATTTGTTGATCACAGCTTTTCTTTCAGTAGTAATGTCGTTGCAACTATGGTAGTTTTGTCTCATTTGTTCCTTTTCCGCCTTTGCCTGGTCAAACAATTTGATGACGCTTATAATAGCGTTTTTTCGGGCCTCATCATCGATATTACATTGATTTTGAACGTACACTTGCATATCTTCAACAGAATGGGGGACACGGCAAGCCATATTGAATCTTGTGTTGGGAAGTATTTTGAGCTTCAATTGTGTTTGAAATTGTGCGTTAAAAAATGTGTTTGATGTGAAGTTGGTATTTATAGAGTGGTAAAAATTGTTTTGAAAATGTTTATTTTTTGTTTTGTTTTGTTTTGTTTTTTTTTATATTTAATGACCAAATCAGTAATGTACTATCACATATCCCAAAATATTATGTGCAACTTTTTAAAAGCGCCTTTTTTCAATTTAGCGATTTATGATACACTAATACTGTGTCTTTTATCTTTTTGTTCCCACATTCACTTCCTACCGACCAGAACCCTATCTTCTTAATAATCTAATACAACTGTCGTTTTCGTTCGATTATTAAAATTGAATTGTGCGAAAGGTTCGTCATACTTTATTGTCATGGTCCCCCATATCAATTTTGTCTATATTTGATGTTTCAATATTCGAATCTAATTAGGGTTTACATTTAAAATTATTTATATTTTTTAAAATATTGTATTTTACGTGTTCCAGTAACAGGATGGCACCTATTTGGAGTTCAGATCCTCGTTACCTGTTTGACGTTCATGTTTTGGGGGAGTTTTATTTCCAACCGTTGAGGTATGAAAATGGGGGTGTTTTTTATTGGAGTGTGTCCAAGGATAGGAAGGTGGACTATAATAGTATGTGCCAGTTTCTGAAAGAACATACTCAGCTAAATTTCCATTCGTTGTTTTTCTGTTTACCACAATGTCAATTAGAGGTAGGATTGAAACTAATAGAGTGTGATAGGGATGTGGTCGCCATGTATGACCTTGGCGATCGATATGGGAAGTTAATGATGTATATGGCACATAACCCCCAAAACTTATTTGATTTTATTATAAAAATCTTAACTTTTATGATTACGAAGATGATTATACAACCAAATTGATTATACATGGAAGAAGATTAAAAGATGCAAGCAATATGACATATGATGAGCTTATTGCTTGGGCGGAAGAAAAAGCAAGCATCCTTATTGATGTCGATGTCGATATGTCTCATTAGCCATAGGGATGTAGTTGCTAAGTCAAGGTTAGCGTAAGTTGGTTTTCATTGAAGAGCAAGATAAAGCCTTTGCGGCGATCGATAAAAAATTAAGGTGGTGCAAAAAAATAAAAATTAAAAAATAAATAAAAAATAAAACAACGCTATTTCTGAGCTGTTAGATTCTACTTTGTGACACATAAATCTAATAAAGCAGGCGATATATGTGTCACAAAGTAGCATTTAGCAAATTCACAAATATCATTGTTTTGTTTTATTTATTTTTTATTTTTTAATTTTTTTTTGTTTATAGCAGACACTTATATTTTACCTGGTGCGTAAAAGTTACCGATTCATTTATATCATACTTACCACGACACGTATCCATATCCGTTATACTTTTTTTTTGATGATGTAGGTTATGTTTTCAACACTACGTTACAAGCCAGCATATCAAGGGAGCAGGTTATAACACAGGTATGTTCCACAAAAGTACTTAGACAAACATAAATAACTAAGTGCATATATTAAAATATCCAACAAAATTAACCTTAATAGGTTTATAGAACATCCATAAGCATAAACATAAACATCATACATTCCTAACCATATATTAAACTGAAAACACATATGAAAAAAACCAGAAGAAACCAGTTCAGTACACCATAGACTTGAGCTTCTCAATGAATGACATAAGCTCCCTTGTTCGCTTCTGCTTGTTCACAACCTTCACCAACATGTTTGCAATGTCTCGCCAAATCTTCATTTGCAAAATATTCAATCATGAAATACTTTGCACACCGAATCAAAGGGATACAAAGCTCCAACTCTGCAATCACGAAATCCTCTCATTAACACGAGCCCTAATATCTTGGGCTTTTTGGTTAATTTCGCCTCGTCCACCCTAGTGACAAGAACCTCCCTACGAAACTTCTCCACCATCATGTCTCTAACGAGACTAGAACCAGCAAGCTAAACTCCTCATGAGAAGGCATTTTTGTAGTCATTTTCTTCTTTTGGTTTTTATTTTATTTTATTTATTTTTTTTAACAAAACAGCAGTCATAGTTTTCCTTTGGTTTATGTGTGTTTTTATATTAGTTATAAGGTCTTTTGATTTGATAGCCATGCATAGTAATTATGGCGTTTTGACTTATAAGCCATATTCATTTGATAGCCAACTTGAACCAAAATAAGTATACTAGACTACTTGATGAATTTGTTTATAAGCCACATTCATTTGATAGCCAATTTGAACCAAAATAAGTATAGTACACTACTTGATGAATATTGAGGAAATTTTGAACCTTTGTTTTTCTTTAATTTGACAGGTTTCCATGCCTGGCAGTAATCGTGACATTAGGAGACGTGTTTAAACGTATTGCAGAAGTGCATGGACTCAAAATAGTTGTATTGCTAAATTGTATATTCGACAATTGTATTTAAGTGGCCAAAATTTATGTCTTTATTTAGTTTAGTTCCCTTTATTTTAAATTGTTAATCGAATAATTTTACTTAGTTTTCTAAACAACTTTTTTTAAGCGTTATTTTATAAGCAATAAACTTGTTTATAAGAAAGTATGATCTTTATATGAAATAAGACATGTGTTTAATAGTACTATCACGTAATCCAATATATTCTGAGCGACATTTTTTAAAGCGCCTTTTTTCTTCTTACCGCTTTCTGCCCGACAAGAACTCTACATTTATTTACAAGTCAAATGCAAATCTTTTCCGATTTGAGGTCAAACAACAATAAGTGTAAAAAAGTACTATTATCACACAAACCAATGTATGTATCATGTCAAGTACTTTCACATAAACCGATGTATTCCAAGCGACCTTATTAATGCGCCATTTTCATCTTACCAACTTAAACCGAGTAGACAAACATATTTTGTTTTACTAACCAAAATTTGGATACAAGGATTTATGTGGTTGCTATTTTATTTTATGTTTTAATTTTAATTATGTCGATTATGCGATATAATTTTGCTTTTTTAATTCAACGTCAATGTAGGTTGTTTTGTAAAACACAAAGACAATTAAGACTAAGATTGACAACGACATAAACAAAAGTAGTTACACTTAACTAGTACACACATAACCCACCATAACTAACCTAAACAAAACATAAACCTAACATGAAGGCTTCAGAAATTCAAAGGACCATTGACTCAAGATGTTCAATGAAGGATAACAAAGAAGAAACGCGAGCACGCCTTTCAAAGATGGAGGTCCGCTTCTTACAATCTCAGCCCTATCTTCAATTTGCATCCTTCTCATGTGCGAAACAGGGCCTTATGCACGACGAGTTAGTTGGACCCACAACCAACGACTCTCAATAAGCACATCCTACGTTGTACCACGGCGGTTAGCTCGTCAATCTTCTCTTGCGAGATCTAATTCATCCCGAACGGTATCCCAACTTCTCCCCAATATTCCACAATCATCATGGACTTGACGGATCGAGAGTTTGTTGTGCGGGATAGTTGATCCAAGAGGGAAGAGCGAGGGTTGGACATTGTTGTTGTTTGTTGAGATCGTTTTTTTTAGAGGATTAAAAATAGAGTGTGGAAATATAGAGTGATAACCACAAAATGTGTTGGTAGTTGTGATAGAGTTGTTAAATAGAGTGGAATTATAGTTGTTTTAAAATAGAAGTGTAAAATGTATATTGTTTAGAAGAAAAAAATTGTATACTGTTTAGAAGTTATCATCATTTATGTTTTGACTGTTAATTGATATTTGTATATAGTTTAGAAGTTTTCATCATATACGTTTTTGTTTTGTCACAACAACACAAGTTCGTTAAACATAATTTCTTATATAAGCATCAATCGATAACATAAAATGTGTTTACAAAATCACCAATGGTCCGAAAACTATACCTAAGCTACGTATAAGCAAATGTTCAAAAACTATACCTATAATCCATTTAGCGGTAATCCTAACCAAGTTATTCTCTACAAACATATCGTAACACATAAGGCGCGAACTCGTGTTAACCAGGGTCTTTTGTCAGTAGACTTCGATATCTCACGCTTCTTGAGTTTGACCAAAGCAACTGCGTATTTTAAATAGCTTAGGGTTTTAAGTAATGAGAACTATGCAATCATCGGGTATTTTAAATCCTTTAAACCATTAAGCTCGAGTGGGTCATTTTAACAATTACGGTAGGAGGGTAGGATGGTGGATTTTTTGGGACATAAACCAAGTTATTGGCAGGGTGTTGGGGTCCAACCCCTTTCATGTAATAACACTTTAACAAGGATAATGAGATCATGTTGTGTTCATATGCTTGTGATACGAGAATTGATCGTGTTTGCATGCGACTATTTGAGCAGTGTGTATATGGTTGAGGATCCGAAAACAAAGGAATGATGTTAGTGTGTGCGCCAAAGTTATATTATACCATTGCCCACACCATTTCCTTATCCTTTTACAATGATCACCCAAAATCAAACCAAAAATTCTCTACTATATTATGAACCAACAAAATAGAAGTTTGCGTCTATGACACGTGGCTTCTTTGATGGTTCACGGCGACAGTACACGGTTTCTTGGTCCGATAGATATGGGAAAGTGTACAACACGTTTCTTATTACGGTTTGTAATGGTTACCTAATGATGAGTTGAATCTTCAAGGGTAGAAAGGTAGTGCAAAGTGGTTTAGCCATGCGTAGAGAGTTCATAACCGTGCACGTATGCATTTTTTAGTGTCGTTTGTTGATGAGAAACTCCATGTTTACGTGTAACAAAGAGATGTCGAGATTATAAGAAATAGATGACATGGTTTTGTAATGATAGTGATGGCGGTGAAGTGGAGTTAATGAGGCACCTCAAAACACTCATATCGCTCGCCACCATTATATATATATCATTACCAACCATTTCATCTATCTTGTTATCATCTATGATCTCATACCACACGGAAACATGGAATTTGTCACCAAAAAGATACCACTAAAAACACAAACTCAGTTAAACAATCTCAAAGCAAGCTAAACCCTTATGCACCACCTTTCTACACTTGATAATTCAACCCTCTTCAGCAGGTAACTTCTACATACCGTAACAAGAAATGGCTTTACACTTTCCGGTATCTACCAGACCAAGAAACCGTGTACCTCCTCATCGTAAACCATCAGAAAAGCTACGTGTCATGGCTGTTTGATTTCTATATTGTTGTTTGATAATATAGGAGAGAATTGTTGGTGAGTTTTTGGGAAGATCATTTTAAAAAGGAGAATGAAATGGTGTTGGGCAATGGTATAGTAGCACTTTAAGCACACACACTAACAGCATTCTTTTGTTTTCAAGAACCCTCAACCATATACACACTGTTCAAATAGTCGGCCGCAAACACGATCAAATCTTTTGTATCACAAGCAAATGAACACAACATGATCTCATTATCTAGTTAAAGTTCTATTACACAAGAAAGGGTTGGACCCCAAACCCCGCCAATAATTTGGTTTATGTCCCAAAATCCACCATCCTACCCTCATACCCTAATTGTTAAAATGACCAACTCGAGCTTAATGGTTTAAAGGGTCTTTGAAACCCGATGCTTGGATAGTTCTCATTACTTAAAACCCTAAGCTATTTAAAATACGCAACGACATATCTTACCTTTTGGCCCATTGCGGTCACGGCTTGGCCTCGGATTGGAACCCATGACACCTAATCAATTTAAAACAAGTATAAAAGCAAATCATATATTCCTACAACTAATCAATTGCATATACTATATAACAATACCTAATAAACAAGAGATACCCAGTTAAGATTAAACTATATAACAAAACCCATGTAGCTTTTACGGTCAACAAGAGTATTTATAAAAAGTAGTAAACGATACTGCGGGTGATGTAGTGGTGGTGGAGGCGGCTCTATGATGTAGTGGTGGTGCAGTGATGAAGATGAAGATGAAGAAGTTGAGGTGAAAGCGGTTGAGGTTAATAATTGGGGTATGTGTGATATGGGTAGTATCGAGTTATAGGTTCTTAAATGAAGTTAATATGGAATCATAAATTAATGTGGGAAGGTATAAGTTGTTGAGGAGTAAATTAATTGGTTGACTTTGGTATTCATTAAGTGTTTGGTTATTTGACACGTTGCAAATTATTTAAAAAATAGTATATTACAAATTATTTTAAAAATTACAAAACGAGACACGATATTACAAATTATTTTAAAAATCGTAAGTCATACATATAAGCACGTGATTTTCATTCTTTCTTGTACTTGACACGATAATGTATACTTGGGGGCTGTTTGTAAATTTGATGTATCCATCGCTAGCGTCCTATGAAACCCACGCTGGTGGTCTTCAACCCATTGCTAGCGACTTCCTCTTAATGTATCATTTGAGGGGTCGTTTTGTAAATTTGATGTATCCATCTGCTACGTCTATGAAACCCACGCTGGTGCCTATCAAACCACCGCCAGTGGTTGTCAATGCCTTCGCCGGTGGTTTTCCGATAATATATACTTGGGGGGCTGTTTTGTAAATTTGATGTATCCACTGCTATACTTTATCAAACCACTGCTAGTTGTTTGAAATCCACTGCTATCAGTTGCATGGTAATGCATACTTCAAGGGGGTGTTTTGTAAATTTGGTGCAAACTTATTTTTTCCCCCAAATCACTGCCAGTTGAACTAATTGATCTTCAAATCACTTCCAATTGATGCTCCACATAAACCCTAACCACTCAAAACTGGTAATTTCAAAATCCCACTTCATATTCCAAAACAACTCACAATGCCGTCGCAGTATTCCAACACCCATAACCTAGTTGCTTACTTAATAAAAAATAATCATTCAGATGGTTTTCATGACATGATAGAATTTATCAACCACACTAAAATTCGGTTTGCACTAAGTGTAGCACCCACAATTCTTAAAGATTATATACATGCTTTTTGGGGTAATGCTGAGATACAGGAGCGAGATGGATTTGAGGTGTTTAGGGCGTGGTGGATGATAATGAGATTTTGGTGGATGAGGAAGTCATTAGAGTGCGTTGATGTTCGATGATGCTAACGGACTAGTTAATCTTCGATAATGATATATTTATAGGTTTGATAAGGTTTTAAAAGGTACCATTTTGAGGGTCGTTTAAGTCCTTATTTGACCACTTTTGTATCCGTTATTGCTTAATATCGTTCCTTTTCACTTTTAGGTCTCGTGAAGGCAAAATCTTTGGAATGACGCGTATTTGGACGAAAGGCGCAAATATATGAAGAAAATGGCCAAAGTCAAATCGAGACACTCACGATCATTTGAATGTAGAAGCGGCGGTCGAGTTCTATTTGCGGCGCGTCGGAGAACTATTGTGACGGGTCGAGCATAAAACTTCGTGTTTTCAAGAGGCGGCGTCTAGTTGTGAAAGAGTAGGCCGTCGCTACTCGGGCGGCCTAGATGCGATCGGGCGGCGTCGGTCGAAGAGGACGGCGTCACGGACATAAGGTGGCGCCGTCGCAAGGTTAACGTGGCCAAGAGCGAAACCCTAATGGCGGCGACACGGCGGCGTCACTAAACATAAGGTGGCGCCGTCGCAATTGTAATCTTATATATAGAATCCGAATTTTTCGGTCTTTGTGTGGAGAGTCTTTGGGTAAAACCTAAATCGAACCTAAGGTGTCTTGTACAGTATTTTAGGGTTTTAACCCTATCTTACACCAAGATAAGTCTTTGCTTCATTAATTCAATTATGTCTTTGATTATTTGTGTGTATGCTTGCATGTTCTCCATGTCCGGCTAATTTATTTGTGTGTTTGCTTAGGAAGTATGAAACTTAATTATTGAATATTGATTGGTTGTTTCTTATCTTAGTTGACTAATGATCTAGTAATGCGATAGGTCATTCGTTGTGTACTAATGCTTGATTCATCTTTGTGAACCTTAGAGTATGATTACGAGTGATTGTAGGCTAAAACATCCGAAGAGTGCCTTAGAGTAGAGTCTATAATCTCTACGTGGTTTGTAGACAAGACCCTTTGGTAATTTCAAAGAGTTAGGGAGAAACATACCTACAACTTTAGAAACACAACATGAACTAGGAATAAGACGTGACACTCAACCATCGATAGGAGATAATTAAGGAGTAATACAAACTAAGTAAACACATCTTTAAACTATCATACGAGCACACATTAATTAGACATAGACTCCCACAACCTTAGTTTAGATAATTAGATAATAGTAGAGTAATCGGTAGAAATACCAACCCCCAAATCCAATACCGAGATTCGTACTTTTCCATTTTCATAAAATATAAAAGATAAAAATAATCTTCCTCAACCTTAACCTTAGCGTAGTAACTCCCTACTAGCATTCCTATTCCCTAGAGAATCGATATCAATACCGTGGCTTACCCTAATTACTACACTACAACGATTGGGTTCAACGCCTAGGGTGTTATAAAACTTGCTCGAAGAAAAGGAAGTTTCCTTGACCCCGACGAGCGTGTGGCGTTATCAAGTTTTGGCGTCACGCTGGGAATAGAATAGCTAGTTAGTAGTCCACCTCGTTTAGGTTTCTTTGTGATTCCTATCAAGTAAACTTTTTCTCATTTTAGATTTCTCTTAGTCTATCCCCTTCTTCGTAACCTTTGTTAGTAATTCCATCACTTTTCATCATGGAAGGTGATAACCCACTACCATTCATCAACCCACCACCAAATGACCCGCCAGAGCCCGTACTCTTGGTGAATACTCGAGACCAAGCCACTTAGGCTATAGGAACACCATTGAGCTTCCGACCAAGCCCAAACTACGGCCTGCGATCCGACACCATCGGTTGGTGCAAAAGCGGATGTGCATTCCATGGACTTCGTTCGAAGATCCAAATCAACATCGAGGGTTTCCTCAAAATCGTCGATTCCATCGACCTTGATGCTACTACTCGGAGACCCGCGCGCTGCGTCTCTTCCATTCTCTCTGGGACCAAGCTAGTAATTGGCTTGAGCGACTTCCCTCCGACTCCATCTCAAGTTGGGATGAACTTACTTCTCGTTTCCTTGCTCAATTTTTCCCACCGGGAGAACCACTAAGCTTAGGAATGACATCTTGATGTTCCAACAACGTCAAGGTGAATCTCTCTGAACATGGACCCGATTCAAGGACTTACTTCATAAAGTCCTCATCACGGCATTGATCTTTGGCTCCAAGTCCAAATCTTTTATGATCATGTCAACTTTCCCACTAAGCGATCCATTGACCAAGCGGCGGTGGAAAACTTAGTGATCTCACCGCAGAAGAATCATGGGAAATAATAGAGGACCTTGCCCTCTATGACAACGAAAGTTAGGATGACCCCGTGAGCTGCCCAAAACCGTCAAGGCAATCTCCTTGCCTCCTCCCGACCGTGGGATGATCGAACTTGAAGATCAAGTTAAATTCCTCATGAGTTCCTATAAAATCCTAAGTCCTCGACAAGTGAATCAAATCACTCTACCTTGTGAGTTATCGGTGGTCCCCATGACACTCGTGGATTGCTCGAGGCTCTCCGAACAAGCTTTGCGGACTACGCCTCCATACGTGCCGGCGGAGGCGGGAGAAGTGGTACACTTTCAAACCCGAACAAAACAACTTAGGAAACTCATACAACCCCTCATGGAGAAATCACCCTAATCTTAAGTGGAACCAAAACTCAAGCACCCCAAAGCTCATCTAGTTAGCCCAATAGGTTCAATTCTTCTAATACCGGGGACCCCACTAATATTGAAGCAATTGCATCTAGATTCTGTCATCCCAAGAAACTCGATTGAATAAGCTTGAAGCCGATTTTAAGCAAAAGCAGGCGAGATGACAACCAAGCTTGATGCCCTCTTAAAAGCCTTCAATGGCGGGAAGTTGGAGCACGCCAAGTGATACCATTAAGAACCCAAAGTGAATTGATTGCATCGACTTCATTCGATTCACCATGGGAAAGTGCACATCCATGTCCTCTCACCCAACGGTTCATTCGGTAAATGCTATCAAAAGGGTTCCAAGTCATCCAAAAGATACCAAGGCCCGGCACCTTTGGTAAAGCCTACTCTGAGAAACACATTGGCCAAGAATCCAAACCTAGTTTAGAGGAGGGTACAAGGAACTCTATCAAGAAAAACCAATTCTTGAAGTCTTAGCTCATGCACCTTATTATAATGCTTTAAAAAGAAAAATATGAGTTAGAACTTAGGCTTGGGAAACATGGGTCCGTCTTTGTGCGAAACAACTTACCTAAGTTAGATGATCCGGGTTATTCACTCTTCCGTGTAGACTTGGAACTTCCAAGCCACTCGATGCTTTAGCCGATTTAGGATCATGCATCAATCTCGTTCCGTTGTCCCTTCATAGAAGCCTCAACCTAGGTAAAATTGAACCAACGGAAACTATCTTAGGATTAGCGGACGGTAGTATATGCACGTCCGGTTGGAATAATAAAGGACATGGTAGTACATGTAGGAGAGTTGACTCTTTTGGCCGACTTTCATGTACTCGACATGAATAAGGACCCGACATGCCCATTACTAGTTGGAAGAGGATTTTTAGCTACCGCTTGCCATCATCGATTGTAAGATGTCCAAAATAGTGGTAGGAGAGGGTGCTAGGTCCGTGTACGATGTTAAAAACATCGTACTATAAGGATGAGGAAATCCCACAAGAGATGGGTTAGATAGAGAGCCTTCTCGATATGGACCTTGGATTGAGAAGAACATCATAGGCCCCAAAGACCTTTTTACCTAGATAAGGCCTTTGCTAGTGCAAAACTTTCAAGAACAAGAATTGGCTAGGGATATAGAAGTGAACCCGTTCGAGGATGCCTTAGTATTTAGGAAGATGACCGAGTTCCTAGGAAGCTTGGCCGTTAACCTTGTCATGAATAAATGGATAGTTGAGAAATCCGAACACATGTGGAATTGGAATAGACCGCTAGTGATGGTAATGGAAGGTGGCACATTAGGATACAAATCTATGATCCCGATGGTGAGATGTTTGAAAAGGCATATCTAACCGAACATACTACTAGGAACTTGAATGATAAGTTTGATCCTTACGACATTGTTGAGGATAGACTTACGTTATATCGATGCGTGGGAGCATGACTACGAGTCTAGCTACAAGACTCTTAAATAAAGAAAAGCGCTTCGTGGGAGGCAACCCATGCTTAATTGTTTGCTTGTTAGTGTCATATATCTTTTATTAATTGTTTATCCTCATGTTTAAATTTGTAAAAATGCTTTATTTTGTTTTAACTTTGTCTTAATTACATATAAAGGTATTTTACATAAGGGATAAGTGTGGGAGGATTACACACGTTTTCAAAAGAAACGTAAACATGAGAATAACAATTAACTAAAAGATATATATGTTTGTTTGTTTGAGTCAAATGCTTGTATCGAGTCATAATGAATGTTTTGCGAAATTTTCCGATTCTAAAGATGTAAATTTTCGAAATTTTTTCGGAAAATCGCAGACCGGTTTTGTCGGGATAACTTTGACGCGTCGAGATTGCAACTTTGACGTCGCTGGAAGGAGTAAAACATCGATTACTTTTCTCGTTTTACGAGCTACTTATAAATTTTTGGAATTTTCGGTCTTAATTTTCTTAGAAATTGCGTAAACATTCATTCCTGAAGCATTATATCCTAGTTTAAATCGAGTCTTATATATATTATTACCGCCGATTTTACTTGAAGGTTTCGTTTGTTTTCTTCAAGTGTGCGGGTTTTAGTTTGTCAAGAAGAAGTTACATAAGATTGGAAGGAGCTTTTCACGCAATAATTCTTCTTGAAAAGAATTTAACCACCACTTTACACGGATCCTACCGAGCTAATCGGGGAGTATTAGTTTCTTTCGTTTTTAATTACCTTCTTTATCATATCTTTGATACTTTGGGAACATTGGGGACAATGTTCGGTTTAAGTGTAGGGAGGGAAAATAAAACGAGAACTTTGAAACTATGCTTATCCTTGACTATTTGCTTTGTCCAATTGTGATTGTGTAATAAACCATGAGAAATGTCGGTTAGGGTAATTTTGGCACCAAATTTAAAATTTTTTATGACATATAGGAGTGAGCCATTAGTCTTAACAAAAGCGTCTCACGGATAGGAAGTTGCATGACTAGCACAAAAACCCTTACCACCCAAATTCCACCCAAAATGTGAGGATCGCCACTTAGATTAGTAGGAATTAAAGCATTCATCTTTAATGCTTAGAGTGTGAACCGGTAGTATATTAGATTCTAGAACTTGTTTTGTGATGCATTCCGAGATCGCAAGTGAAGCTACACTTGTGTAGTTAGGAATAACTAAATGATAAGAGGCATTAGGATAAACCCTTGTTTGATACATAATATAATTACTTCTTCCACATCGGTTGAGTAATTCCCCCGCACCCTTTGCGTTGTACTCATCTTTAGTACACGATACCCTAGTTAACCCCTCGAGCCTATCCTTTTCGCGGTTCTCGTGATATTTCGGTTTTCGAATATCAATGAAAACATTGTTTACACCCCACCCCAAATATACACCAAAATCGCCTTAGCCTACCCCTTATGCACTCACTTTTAGTGCAAATGTTTGTTATCACCCTAAACCCTTAGTTCAATTATCTAGTTGCTTGCATAAGTTGCTAAGTCGAGTCATATCCTTTGTATACTGATTTTGGGATGATTGGGATTCATGGGAAAAGTTAAAGTTTATGAAATGACGGGAAGGGCGTTAAATTCAAATTCCTTTGTTTGCGTAATAATGTACCCCAAGTGTTTTGATCTTTTCAAATCGGGTCAAATTAGTGTTAGAATAATAAAACTCAAGTGTAGGGATGTCCTGTAAATCCCTAGTATTTTGATGTTATCGTAGAGGATGGTAGAGTAAAAGTGTATGAAAAAAAAAAAAAAAAAAAAATCGAAAAAAAAAATAGAAAAAGAAAAGAAAAAAAATAGAGTGAAAAAAAAAAAAAAAAAAAAAAAAAAAAAAATACGGGCTACCATCCTACATCTATCCGTTAAATTTATGTTTGTTTATTTCAGTTATCTAGAGTTTAGAGTGTCGAGTCTTGGCTTAGCAACGCCATTCTTCATATGCAGGTTAACATAAAGATTTTGACTTACCACCACTATATAGCCTATCACACCAAACCCTTATTTCCCTACCGTAAGCCTAACATTACAACCCTTTAAAGACCTCTTTGATAGTCTTTCCTAGGTGCTTCGCCAAAGCGATGGAGGTTTGATCTATTCTCAAGCCTATGGTAATCTATGTACTAGGACCGGTTAATGAGTGTTTATCTTCCATTTCCTATATTGTTATATTTCATTTATACACACGAGAGAGATGTGAGTATCCAAACACCCCATGTGAGGTGCTAGTATGTAATTCCGTGCTTGTTATGACTTTCTTGGGGCTTATATGTGTTGTGGACCGTTTTGAATTAATCTTTGAATGACCCCAACTTATAAATTAATTGGCTAAAAGCACATTTGCTTGAGGACAAGCAAATAACAAGTGTAGGGATATTTGATAAGGTTTTAAAAGGTACCATTTGAGGGGTCGTTTAAGTCCTTATTTGACCACTTTTGTATCCGTTATTGCTTAATATCGTTCCTTTTCACTTTTAGGTCTCGTGAAGGCAAAATCTTTGGAATGGCGCTTATTTGACAGAAAAGGCGCGAATATATGAAGAAAATGGCCAAAGTCGAAATCGAGACACTCACGATCGTTTGAATGTAGAAGCGGCGGCGTCGGCGCTATTTGCGGCGCCGTCGGAGAACTATTGTGACGAATCGAGCGCAAAACTTCGTGTTTTCAAGAGGCGGCGTCTGGTTGTGAAAGAGTAGGCGTCGCTACTCGAACGGCCTAGATGCGATCGAGCGGCGTCGGTCGAAGAGGACGGCGTCGCGGACATAAGGTGACGCCGTCGCAAGGTTAACGTGGCCAAGACGAAACCCCAATGGCGGCGACGGCGGCGTCACTAAACATAAGGTGGCGCCGTCGCGGTTGTAATCTTATATATAGAATCCGAATTTTTCGGTCTTTGTGTGGAAGTCTTTGGGTAAAACCTAAAACCGAACCTAAGGTGTCTTGTCTGATATTTTAGGGTTTTAACCTATCTTACACCAAGATAAGTCTTTGCTTCATTAATTCAATTATGTCTTTGATTATTTGTGTGTATGCTTGCATGTTCTCCATGTCCGGCTAATTTATTTGTGTGTTTGCTTAGGAAGTATGAAACTTAATTATTGAATATTGATTGGTTGTTTCTTATCTTAGTTGACTAATGATCTAGTAATGCGATGGGTCATTCGTTGTGTACTTAATGCTTGATTCATCTTTGTGAACCTTAGAGTATGATTACACGAGTGATTGTAGGCTAAAACATCCGAAGAGTGCCTTAGAGTAGAGTCTATAATCTCTACGTGGTTGTAGACAAGACCCTTTGGTAATTTCAAAGAGTTGGGAGAAAGCGACACCACAACTTTAGTTACAAAGATTAGGTTATGCAAGAAGGGCAAGAGGGAGAGGGGTAAATTTTTTAAATGTATGTTTTCTCCCGAATGGAAGTTTTAATTCACACCTTCTTGATGTGTATCGAGTAATAAGACCACTTGGGTTTAATGAATTTCCTCCAAAATTGCAACCGCTTTAATTTGTCTATCTGAAGGAGGGAATTCAATTGGTCTAGCATGATTTTTGAAGGGTTTTGCGAGAATATTAGGAAGAAAGGTAAATATTACTTGTATCCTAGGTTTGTTCAACTTATTGTGGATAGCCAAATAGCGAACACTTTGTTGAACATAATACAAAGTATGAGGTGCATTATATGCATCCTAAGGTTTTTGCTCATATGAGGAACCAAAAGCCTAATTTAACAATCCCAATTGTTCCATTGTTCCTCATATGATTAATTTACATGTCATTCGTGAGTTTGATGATGTAAATGAACCCCAATTGACTGGACCTGAACCCATTAACACCGTAGTTGCACCCACTGTTAGTACGAGTGTAACCACTGACACCAACCCTGATGCTATGATAACTTCACCGGTCGCACCAGTTCACACTGGTCGAACTGAGGAGGGTACCTCGGAACATCAACATGAATGGACGGATAATGATGAACATCAACATGATGCCTTTTCCAATGAACCACCTCTCGGACCAGTTAACACAGGTCGAGTTGGGGATGAAAATCGTGAACGATTAAATGAATTGACGGTTAAATGTACAAAAATGGAGAATACGATCGACAATTGAAGCACGGATGTTTGTGATGGAGAAAGTTAGGAGACATGGGCGTAGTGTTGTTAGAAGAGTTAGGAAACATACTAAGAATGTGAGATCTGTCAAGATGTGGTTTTGGAGGACCAAAAAAACAGGGACGGTCAAGGATTTGATTCGAGGGAGGATGCGGTTGTGCATATGGATGAGGATGTGGATATGGATAGTGTAGATCATGGAGGCGTTATGTGGTGTCGATAAAGATGGGAATGAAGTTGTACTCGAGATCGTGAAGGCGTATTAGATGATATAGAAAGGATTTGGTGCGAGAAACATCCACCGATAGTCTTTCGAACCCACGCTACAACTTCAATCGAGGTAAACCCACCAAGTGATGTACAAGTTCAAGAGATGGAGGTGGTGCGGGACATCCATCCTAGTGTTTCTAACCACCGTTCTTTGTAACCACCGATACAACTTCAATCGAGGTAACCCACCGCTACAAGTTCAAGAGATGGAGGTGGTGCACATCCATCGCTAGGTTTAAACCCGATAGTTACAAACCCACCGCTACAACTGTAAAAGATGTACAAGTTCAAGAGATGGAGGTGGTGCGGGACACATCCATCGCTAGTGTTTACGTAACCAGCGATAGTTACGAACCCACCGCTACAACTTCAAAATTGGTAAACCCAACCAAGTGATGTACAAGTTAAAGAGATGGAGGTGGTGCGGGACACATCCATCGCTAGTGTTTACGTAACCACCGATAGTTACACGTAACCCATCGCTACAACTGCGGGCGGAGTTAACCCCACCAAGTGATGCACAAGTTAAAGAGAAGGAGGTGGTGCGGGACACATCCAGTGCTAGTGTTTACGTAACCAAGTGATAGTTACTCGAGAACCCATCCACCTACAACTTCAACTTCAAGCGAGGTAACGACACCAAGTGATGTACACGTTAAAGAGAAGGAGGTGCTAAAGGAGACATCCATGGCTAGCGTTTACGTAACCACGGCTAGTTTGAAAAATGTAGTAGACAATATAGTAGTCTCACACTGCTATTACTACCACATCTACAATTGTCACAACTACATCTGTTTCACCACCTAAATCAAAAGAAGTTGACAAGGAGGTGCCGAGACAATCGATAAATTTAAGCAATAGTTCATCAAACCCTACACCTACCATTGCACCGGCTCCTATATTTCTTAAACCAACTGGACCTAAACCCTTGACTAAAAGCTTGACTATTGGTGAGCCTTTGAACAAGAAGGTGGCTCTACCAGATATTGGAAAGGGAAAAGGTATTGTTGAACCTGATATAAAGTTTAAGAATAAACAAGAGCAGATTGCTTATGATCATGACCTTGGTGTAAGAATCATAGCTGCAGAAAAAGCAGAAATAGAAAGGAAAAGGCTACAAGAGGAGGAAGCTAATCAGAGATGGATAGATGATTGGGAGGATTCACAATCCTTTCTTGAAGCTTCTACTAATATTGGGAATGAGTACACTCGTGAAGTGTGGGAACTGTTCTCTAATAATCAAAAAGCAAGAATCTTGTGTGAATGGGCAACAAGGTTCAAAAAAGAGAAAAAGCAAGTCAAAAGAAAGAAACCTCCTACAAAGAGCGAGATGAGAAATTCATACATGAAGATTATCAAGAATTCAGGCATAAATGTTGGTGTAAATCTAAGAACATGTTCAGTTGAGAGGTCAAGGAGCTTTGTCGAGATGTGTATGAGGGTTAATGAAGATCACATTCCTATGAATTACGAGAAAGAAGCAGAATGGTTAAAGAAGCAATCCAGTTATAAAAGACAAAAGGTGGATGAAGATTTGAAAAAGAAAGAAAGAACTAAACAGTATTTTAAGGAGACTAATAGTCCTAATCCTGAACCTATTAATCCTATTCATTTAAAAGCAGTTCATCCTATTATCGATTGGCAGATTGTTATACAAAGAGGTAGAGAAGTAGTTGAGATTACAAGAGGTGATGGATGCAAATCCACTTATTTCACATTTGGGATCTTACTGGATTGTTTGACTAACAGTGATTTGGACCAGTTGTGGAAAGTAATGAAGTTCAGATATGGGAAGTTAGGTCCAAATGGAGAGTTAGCTAAGTTTGTGTGGGCTGCTATAAAGACCATGTTTGAACCTGATCTTGATGCTGAATATTGGTATGATTGTGAGGTGGATGAATGGCTATTGTACTCATACTGCAAGGTTCATGGTGTAAAAACTAAAAAAAATGATAGGTTTTTCATGTTCGTTGATAGGGATTATCCTTTATCAAAGAATGTGGCAAGACAAATGCTGGAAGCTAAACTCGCCAAGAGGAACAAAGGAGACACATCCTATAATTGATCCACTTTGTTTCAAAAGATAGAAGATTGCGGACATACAAGGAACCTCTTGCGGAGGTAATTAAACCAATCCTAGAAGATTGAATCCACTGCTGATGTTAGAATGCGGCTAGTAGTAAAGTGTAACGGATTAGGCGAAAAAATTTGTAAATCAAGAAATTGATGCAAAAAAGGTCAGACGATACTTTAACAATGTGAAGTTAATGTATTCGATTGTTCAAATTTTGTTATTTTCGCAACCTCATTTTATTAAATTAAAATCCCATATATTCCATAGACAAGGAACCCTAAACCGTTTCCCAAGAAACGTATAAACATAAAACTAAATAAGATATACACAATCACTTCCTAATAAAGCTCATGTATATCCAAACTAAATATACTAAACACGGAATAACAACTTCAAAGAAAACCAAATGATCACTATATATCTTGATAAATTATGTCTTCGGTAGAATCCACACTACTTCAGCAGAATCCATTCAGCATTAACTTGTTCGTTTTAATCCATACTTCACATAATTCCCAACAGGATGTTCACCTAAACTGGAATTTGACTAGGTTAGGTTCCAGTTTCTTGATAGATCTTTAACTATGCAGCACCAGTTGATTGTATACGAACATCAGAAGCAAAGACTCAAAATAGATATTTAACTGGAATTTGACTAGGTTTGTGTTTCTCTGAGTTTGTTTTGCAGCATGCCCTGTTCAGTTATTTCTCATCAAGTGTGGTCCTTTGGTATATGGTCTAGTAAGCTCAAAGCTTATTTCTCACCAGATCTTTGCAGCAACATATGACATCATGTACATCAAAACATATAAGTTTCATACTATTCTCATCACTTCCAGGTGTGTTAACTCCTGCGAGAGGTGAATCATTGAAAATAATGGGTTTGATGTCTCTTTACCAATAGCCATCACTACTGGAGTAGCCATATGTTTTGAGTTCGAAAACTATGGTACATTGATAACCATCTGATTTATTGGCAAACCAGCAACCATATAAACGGATTTGACTTGTCTTTACACATGGCCGTTTGCTCAGGACTAGTCAATTCTTGGTATTGGTGAATTGAGAACCAAATATGGATTCAGTTGCCTTTACCACATTCCATATTCATGTGGGCTAGCCAATTCTTGGATTCCAATAAGGAATAGACCATGGTGAATTGATGACCATGCAACCCTCGTGATTAAGCATGGGTGGTTGTAGACCCTATGATTTTGAGCAAACCATTACAACTATCAACAGTTTGTTGTGTCTTTACCAAAGTTGTACCCTTTGGACTAGCCAACTCTTTGACATACACAAGGTATATCGGTGAGTTAAAACCATCGAATGGTACAACAAACAAACACGCATAAATGTTAGTTTTTTTATTATTATTTTTTTAACTAAGAAATTGAAAAATAACACAGAAATTGACAAATAACACAAATAACACAAACTAAATGTAACAAAACAAGGTAGTGCGAGAGTACCAAGTACCATGATAAGGATGAGGATGAGGCCTATTCTTTGTTGTAGAAGTTGAGTCTTGATCAAACCCACCAATGTTGAAGCGAGACGGTCTTTCATTGCCCAATCGGATCCGGAGGAATCTCCATTTCGACTAAGCATTCGTTCCATAAGTCTCTTGGGCAATGGATACTTTCTTTCGACAAGCATCTGAGACGGTGATTCCACCCTTAGTCTCAAGCACATGCACACGAGGAGAGGATAGAATCTCCGGGACGCAACCTTCCACCGATGTGAGTTCTCCCAAATGGAATGTGCTTTACTATTGGGAGAATGAGAGTTTAACAGACTTGAAGATCTCCGGTAAGAACATCCCGAACCTTGTGGTTCCTTGTTGCGATAATGGGTGGTAACACGAGTGTCTGAGTAAGTAAGTCTACCCTGTCTATCAAGTGTAGAATTTCCTTGAAAGGTGAATTCCATTGAAGTGGAGTCCTTTCGATGAATGACATTCATCGATCATCCTTGATTCCAATCGACCAACACATTTTGATCTCCCTCGGGAAAATCAACAATGAAACCCTCTGTAATGAAAGTTGAGTTATCGACTTCAAGATCCAAGGAGATCTTTTGGCCATTCTCTTCTTCCTCCTACCGGCTTATGGATTTCCCGGAGGAGCATTTTCGGTTTGAACATTTGTGGTAAGACTTGAAGAGGCGAGGGAGAGTTAGTTGGACCACCTTCACGTAGTGCATTCATCTGTGAAGCATCTTTACCGCCCTTTCTGCTTTTATTTCGCGAGATCGGCTTCCTTGACTTTAGAAGCTTCGTGTGTGTCAACGGTTGCCACGAGATGAAGTGGGGGCTGATATATCGGTGCTTGAGGAGAATTGGTAGATGGTTCGTGGATGGACCCTTGTCGATGAGGAAGCAACTTGAGGATGCTTTAGTAGAAATATTGGAGAAGTCACCTTGGGTGGAGCATCATCAGACTTGAGTCTTTTGGCTTCTTGAGCAACTTCATTCTCAGCAATCCTTTTCAAGTTGGTAGAATGTGTTGAAGATGATGATTTGTCCCTCATGATCTGTTTATATTTGCGAAACAGGACATGATCAGGAAAAGCCTTGACTTGTTTCATTGTTAAGCGAGTTGTACATCGAGCATTGATTTTCACCACCATTCTCATTTCGGTTTAGTAGGAGTTTTCTCTTTGTTCTTCCGAGCTTTGATGGCCCTCCTTTGTGCGATAGCTTCTTGCTTCCTTTGTCTTCCCGAGCCATCATTTGATCCACATAACTTTCATTTGTTGAAATCTCCACCTAGTATACTTTGAGCAAGAGAAGGTCTTGAAATAACTTGCTCGGTTAGAGTATCCCAAGATTCAGAGCATCCGAACACGCATTTCATCCAGTTCTCTTCTTTTCTCGGGAGGTAAAGATGAAAAGTCCTCTGTCTCAAGTTGTTGAGCCAATACTTCACTTTTCTTTGACTTCTCAAGCTCGGCCAATCTACTTGCTTGTCCTAGTCTTTCCTCCTCACTTACAGTGTCGGACCAAGCTCATCTTGATTATTACATCTTTCCCTTTATCATCGGGCTTCTTAGCACACTCATCTTTAGTTATATCAACGCGGGAACCTCGTTAGCAATACCGGGTCAAGCGTAGGAGAAACACGTTGATGCAGATTATCAACCAACATGGAAGATCTGCTTTGAAGGTGAAGGGCTGTTGGTTCTTGAATGATGAAGATTGACCATGATATGAAGATACATCTTCAATTTGCACATCGGCGATGCGACCTTGTCAACACCGTGTTCCTTTGAAGTTTCGAAGAAACCTTACTTAAATAAGATCTCTTTCTTCTTTTGTAGAAACGGGTTCCTTCTTCTTTGAGGAAGCGGCAACTCTCGATGAAGGATCATTAAGAGACACATCGACCAACATATCAAGAGACCCAAACCGAGGTACTTCTTGTTCTTCATCGGAAGAAACCACAAGCTTCCTTTTGGAGCCCCTTTGAGTTTGTCCTCTAATTCCTTGACTTGATTCTGCGGTACTTCAATCTTACTACCAAGAAAAGACTTGGTCTCTGCAAGCTCCTTTTCGGACTAGTCACCTCGGTAGCATACACATTGACAAGAGCATAAGCAGATGAGAGTGTAATAGGGTCCTCGGCTCCACCAGCAGATTGCTCGTGGTGGGGAGCTTCATTGGACCTTCGGTAGAATCATGATCATGCTCAAAGTGAGGAAGATCTTCATTGAGAGGATCCCTAACAGGACTTGGTGTGGGTAGTCATTAAGATCGGACTCATCATGTGTAACTAGTGTGGGTGTTGGACCGGGACAAGGTGGGTGATGCGGAGCAACATGAGTTGCTTCAGCAGTTGATGAGGGCCTCATCAATGTTAACTAACGGATTACCATCGGTAGCAACAGTGAAGAAGGAGGATTATTAGCCACATTCTCCTCATCGCAGACCTCATTGGCTTGGGGCAACATGGCTGCAAGCAAGGGATGATGTTCCCCCTGAAAGTGAGTTCTCATGGTTGCAAATAATTTAGCAGTCAAAGCACCTATGGGATAAAAGGATTGGGCTTGGGTAGTGGTGTCTAAAATCATTTGCAGAAACCTTGGGTACATTAAAAACTTAGTCTTTTTCCTTTGAAGATTTTCAACCATGTTTTCAAAAATATACTTAGAAAAATTGTAAGTTACCCCTTGGGAAAGACAAACAATACCACATCCTAGTTGTGAAGAGAACTGGTCCCATGCTCCTGACTTGTTGCTTATGCATTGAAGTAGCGTGTGAACCAGGAACCTCCACTTCGGGCAAAGTTCCTTCTTCAGCCACATATCAGTCCTTGTACCTCGATAGCCAATTGCCCTTAGCCCAGTAAGCACGTCTTCCTGATTAGAGTGAAATTCTCCATCAGCATCTTCCAAGCGAAGCTTCCTCCTTATTAGGTCCTCTGTCACTATGTGCTCTTTTCCATCAATCACATCCCTAATCTCTGTCTCATTCCTCTGCACAGCAGATTCCCAAAACTGAGTAACCAGTGATTCATATATCTCATTCGGAGAATGTGTAAGAGCATAACAAATGTTGGACCTATTCAAGAATTCCACCATTGGTTCGTACAATTCATATCCCTTACCTTTTCCCAGAAATGCAACCTTGTTGTGATCATTTTTAAATTCAAGAGCCATGAGGGATATGAGTTTTTAGGGTTATGTTTCTCGTAATGGTGAGTGTTTGTGGATGCAGGATGAGAGGGAATTGGTTTGTTCTGAAGAGAGTGATGGTGGAGAGATAGTTTTTGCCCAAATTATAGTCAAAGAAAAATGGACCGTTTGGTTGACCGTCGCTGACGTGTATTTCAACTTTGACCAACCCCAAAATAACGCTTTCAGCATAAACACATGGTCAATCTGCTGAAGTTATACACTTCAGCAGAAACCATCAAAGATAAGAATATCTTCGGTAAGTTTCTAGAATTACTGTGCCACCCACTCGCATTAATTTTCATTGAACCTCTAACCCGTCTATAAAATGATCCCAATGTATACTTATCTCTTCATCAAAGATCCCCAAATGTTTACCACAAACCCTAGATTCAAAACAAACCCCAATTAACCAAATTGTATCATGAATACCAAACACGAGATCATAGATCTCACAACATCATCTTCATCATCCTCTTCATCATCATCAGTGGTGATTCAAACCCATGGCTACATTATTTTCCTCAACCTTATCCACGACCAAATAAATCACCCTTTCTCCCTTTTGAGAAGATGATAGTGTAGTGAATCCAAGTGAATCTGCGATGATTCTGATGACTCCTATAAGGAGGGAACATCATACTCCCAACCTCCAGCACCTCGGTCTCAACAAAGGCCTCGTGCCAGGAATCCGCCACTCCCCAAAGATAGAGAGGTGGTTCTTGGTCTCACTGCACCATCTTTTGGTGCATCAACACACATCGTATAATAGAAGGGCTTAGGGAGGGTGGATGGATTGCATTTTGGTTGAAATACATAGATGAAGCACACAGGAGAATTTATTTTTCTCCATCGTCATGTGTGGTCATCGTCATCATCAACGTTTGCATCAATCCATCCTCTCCATTTTGGTCCTTAGCATCTTCGTCGTATTGGTCATGCATATCCAGCCATCGAGATAGACGGAATGGGTGGGTATGCAAGACCCACGAACGCATATCCAGCATCTAATGCATATCCAACATTCACTTAGATGTTGGAATAGATGATATGTACTATATTAGGATTAGCGTAAGTGTATAGCTCGTATCTTGAAGATGCATTTGTAGTAGGTTGACTTTTGTAAGTATGTAAGTCAAACTGTTTCTTGAATGAATGAAAGAACAATTTGACTTCAATTTCTTTTCTTGATATAACTTCATGGAATCAAATTGTTTGCTTGACACTTTTGATTTCGGAATCAAATTGTTTGCTATCTTGACCATATACCAATGAACCACACTTGATGAATTTGATCTTGATCATGGGATAGACAAACCGCAATTCAGACAAGGAATAGACAAAATGCAATCCAGACAAGCGCAAAATGCAGACACAAAACACACTAGAACAACATAAAGACAAACAAACTAAAGAATTATTAGAAGTTAGTGTTGGTAAACAAAATAATACACAAAAATATGCAGAGTTTGCACAAATCCTCTCCTGAGGCATATGCCTCCCCTGAGGCCTATGCCTCCCCTTAAACTCTGCAGTCAAGGGTTTAGCATGCCAATATTGACCACAAGGTGTTGAAACCTTGGTCCATCAAACGCTTTTGTTAACAAGTCTGCCACATTATCTTCGGAGATAGCAAACGGCTACAGGTAAAGACACATCAAATCCATTTATATGGTTTCTGGTTTGCCTATATCCAGCTTCTAGTGTGAAAGATGTGAGCGATCATGCATATCCAACAGCCTGTTAGATGTTGGAATAGATGAAATGAATGAATGAACAATATGTATAGCTGTTTTCTTGTAGTTGGATTTGATGTTGATTGTACTCTGTAAGAGGTAAGCTGAAACTGTTTCTCGAATGAATGAATGAACAATATGTTTTTATAGAAAAGAACCAAAAATGTCCAAATTGATTCAACAGTTGATTGTATAACATTCTCACAACGTAACATAAAAAAACAATAAAAGCAACCCATTCCTGTAGATATTATTATTCAAGTAACAAACATTGAAAATTCTAGATGACTGATAAGTTGTGCTTCCATTGTGTTAAAGTTCAAATTGGAGTAACTATAAATCGTCCAAATGAACAACATTTTCAGTTACAGGTTGTGACTGAATGTTATTAGGAACGATGTTTTCAGGAGTAGATGATTCACATTTCCATACGAAATCATTGTTTGATTGAGCACTTGCTTCTCCCTCTTCGACCTCTACACGCGTCCTCTGTCCTCCATGTCGTTCTTGTTCCACTGCTTCTTCGTTGGTTGTAGGGGTGCACGATTGTGACTTTCTTTTACGTTTCTGACATGTGACATTAGTTCAAACAACCATATGAGTAATTACATTAAAAATTATATCCCTTGAAATAAAATATAGAAACACACTTGCCTTGCTTGTCATCAACGGTTCAGTACATGACTGTCTTGTGTGTCCTGCCTTTCCACACCTGCCACAGGTTTTGCTTTCTGGCTCTTCCCCCTGTGATCGGATACGTGTTTTTTCTTTGGGTCTTCCAGGTTGTCGCTTATCCATAGCAGGAGGTTTTACGGTTTGCAAGTCATCAGGAGTACGCCACAAGGATACATCTTTTAGAGGATAAACCCTTGCTTCGTATGTATTTTTTAGTGACGTTTTCTTAAACCAATACATCGCCCAACTGCTAGCGTCAGTCATCCCTTCAACTCTAGACACAGCACAAACATGACCACAAGGTAGACCAGATAGCTGCCATTTGCGGCAAGTGCATTCTCTGTTGTCAAAGTCAACAATATGAACATGTTTCGGATCAGTAACTTGGTAAATCTTGTGCATCTCAATTCCGTTAACACCCCAATTAGCACTCTTTGCCATTACATTGTTTACTTTTGCATTTGCCCATTCGCTAAGTTCATCCGTTGGAGCATCCGAAATAAAAAATAATAATACATTTTCGACGACGTGACAAATATGTTTTATTATAATAGACAGTTTTTTAAGTTACCTTTGTATTTTGCTCGACGTTCAAAATACCATTTTGTAGAAGCCTTGGTAGTACTCCATTAGGCGGGTTATTGGAACCTTCCTAACATCTTTGGTTCTGAGTTTCTTGATTCAACACTATTTGAGGTCAAATAATTGTACATGTTTGCGAGGCGATAAGCACGCGACCATTTATCAAATCCACTTCATCTTTTAGTTTTTATACACATCGGGTTTTAATGATCGAATCTACGAAATTGAAGCATCAAACTCACCTGCTGTGTAAGCTTTGCATGTCCTCCAATATATAGCCTTCCACTTTCTAGTTTTCAAAGTGCGGTTCATCATTAAATGCCGACAACAAAAACCATGAAACGCGTTGGGAAAAACGGTACTACATGCATGTGCAATAGCGGGATGTCATCGGAGATGATGGCCAAATCTTTTACTTCACCAATGCATTCTTTAAGTTTGCTCAAAACCATGTCCATGATTCATTGGTCTCACCTTGAGATACACCGGTTGCAATAGGTATAATCGGTTGTTGCCGTCCATCCCAACAACAACCGATTCGTACCAAGGTATCTCCCTTTAAGATGTGCGGCATCAATGATTAGCAATGGTCGCATAAAGCGTAAAGCTCGAATCTATTTTAAATCAATCGAAATAAAAGATTGCTTAATTAATAAAATTTTGATAATAATAAAGGTATTAATCACAAATAAAAGATAATAGAATATATGGAAAACTTACAACAACACGAAACCAATGAATACCATCTTAAACCGATCTGTCTCATCTGTCTCAATGTGTGTTCTTGTCCCTCATTTTGCAACTTTAAGTTATAGCGATGTCTGACAATCGCTCAAAAGACTCCCTAGGACAACCGTTCAACAAGCGTAATGCAATGTTTTTCCCACCCCAAGCTCGGTAGTAAGAAATGTCTACTTTCAATCAACATTAAAATCTTTTTATGTCCGCACCCGTATATACCGTTTGTAATTCCTCAATTTATCAATTAGTATGTGACCCACTAATTTTCGGGTAGCATTTCGATGATTAGGATAAATTTTGTTACGGAACATGTATGACAGTCGTTAATGGAAGTAACATAGAAGTATCGGCTAACAACACTTTTTCGTGCGTTAATGTACCAGTTACAACCTTCTACAAAACAAGCTACACTGTACCTTTTCTTACATGAGTTAGTAACTTTATACTCAAACATATCAACCAACGCTTTTATTCCTATTGCATAAATGCATCCTTGCTTATCATCAAACCGACTACCCACCTTTAATTTAGATACTACCGGGTGTTTATGGTTACTTAGCTTTTTAATTATGGGATCAGCTGAAGTGGGTGGATCAGGGATATTTAGAAATGTGGTTTTCTGCCAACTAGGATGCACATCTACATTAACGTTTGCACCTGCACCCTCCTTATTATGATCTTCAACTTTTGGTGTTTCAAAATAAGATTCTTGAGGCAACAAAGGAACATTAAGATCAATATCAAGAGTCTTAGAAGAAGTAGGCGGCTTTACCTCTGAAGATTTCTCAATAAGTTTGATGTATAGCGTCTGGATCAAGTTCCGCTTATAGCATATTTCATGAACGAAGAAAGAAACATCATCATCGTCACTCACATGAATTTTGGTTGAATTGGACATGTAGTATAAACGATGATCTTATCTTTAATCTGATATTTGTTAGTGAGATAGGTAATCAGCTGTAGGTAGGTGATGTTAACTGGAAGTAAAACTCCACGAATTGATGTCTCAAAATCCAAATAAAGTTTGAATTTTTGGGGATTAGCCGAAGTCATTTTTCTGGGATTTGTGTTCACTGTTCTGGGTTTGTACGAAACAATAAGGGAACCAAAATAAAATTCGCTGAAAATAGGACCTTTTAGTCGCTCAATATAAAATTCGCTAAAAATTTTCCCTCCGCAATATTCATTACCCGCTCATTCACAAAGTATATTTCCCGCCAAATTTGATGTGACTCTACTATAAAAGCGTCGAGTTTACTCATTGGGTAAATAAAACAATGGCTCCCTCCTCTGCCTCTACCTCCAGATCCAATAGAAAGCCATTGGAATACTACATCAATGCTACACACTGCGAATGTCCAAAACCATTACCGGTGGAAGTACAAACCTCTTGGACCCGGACTCATCCTGGTAGAAGATTCAAGGCCTGTCCAATTTATGTAATATTATTATGCATTATACTTATTTTACTTGTTAGGTTGAATATGTGAATTTAACAAATTTTTATTTTAGGACAAAAGACCAAATGTAACTTCTATGGGTTCCTAGACCCGGAACTACCAACCGAGTATTACAAAGATTTGTTTTACAAGGAACATGAGGAAAAGAAACATTTAATGAAGGCGAAAGATTTGGTCTCGGATGAAGTTATTGAGGTTTCAAACAATGATATCATCAAAATGTTGGATGAGTTGACTTTTATCAAGTCAAGAGTGCAAGTTCATGACAAAGTTGTGTTGGTTTTCAGTTTGATTGTTCTCTTCAGTGCTGTAGTTTGGTTATGGTAATCTGTTTACCAATAAGTGTCATGTAATATGTAATATGTATGTAGTCGTTTTTTCAAATCAAATGGATGTTTGTAAAAAACAAACGTTTTAGCACTTTACACAACATGTTTGTTGCAAATCAACAGTATCACAACACGTATATACAGAAACTAGGGCATAAACAAAGCACGCATGGGTGTTAGGAATATGCCAAGTTGCGCTACACAGACATGCATAAGAAGTTGTCTTTTGATGTCTTTCACAGACATCCAGTTTGTGGTTACATTTGGTTGAACAACAAAAGTCTAAAACCACATACAAGCCATACCGAAACAGATGAAATGCATCTTTATTCATCACTTGTATGAACAGCCACCTTATACTTCCAAAAGTACTCCACCATATGCTCTCGATACGCCAAAGCAACTTGAAGAGGGTCATCAACCTTCATACTTAAGTTGTTACCCAGCCTGTGCAAAAAAATACATACCCAAACTCCACAATCACCGTATGCATTGGCTTGTATAGGGACATCATCCATGACTCGAAATGTGATCTTATAATCGAAAGCAGATATTGAGTTGGCTTGAAGAACTTTACACAAGTTTAGATCTTGTGGTAGCTTTCTCTCAAAAGTGACCCTCCATTTTAAATTCTTTTCTCTCGTCTCGGGTTACGGCGTACCTAGTGTGTCATAAATTGTTATAACTCCGTGCAATTTCCAACTCGGCGAGAAACCGGTGGCACTTTCGGTGCGTTGACGGAAAGTATACCTAAATGTGATAAAATAATCCTTGTCATAATTCATCACATTTTGAGCATGTATATATTTACCCAAATATCTAGAAGAAAGTATGGTCTCTATATACAAACCTTCTCGACACTAGACCATGGCAATGGATAGCGTTTACCGATGGCGTAGTAGGCACGCATAGACCCTTCAAGGATAGAGGAAGAGAAAATGGTCCACCATAGCCCAATCGGCATTGCCGGCTGAATCGCCACATTAGATCAACCCGAGATCCGGATCTTGCAAAAAAAATTTTATAAGCAAAATACCGGTAAACTAAATCAAAAAAAATAATTCAATTTTTATGGAAATTAAATATCATTAGGTACCTCATCTCCAAGCCATCCTTTTTATTGCCTCTTCCATAACCCAACAAAGCCAACCAAAATTTTCGATGAACAACGGCGTCGCCAAGACCCCAAGGAAAGCTATCGATGACTTCAAATCTTTTTATAAAGGTAGCCATACACGGTTTAGTAATCTTGTTGATATCGCAACCTTCAGGGCGTGATGGATCACGAATAAAGTTAAAAACAAGATTAATGTATATGTCTTTAAGATGTCTGTTTGTAAATGTACTTCTTCTATACCTCTACCCATGTTTCCAACTGATTATCTTCACCAGGTGGTGGATTAATATCTTTTCTCAGTCTTTTGGAACGTCGTTTCGGCAACTGTGGAGTCGTGGGAGGGAGATTCACGTATGGCTCCTGCAAACACTTGCCCACCTGCTTTGTCCTTTTCGACTCATCATCTCGTTTCAAAACAGGAGTACTCTCTTGGGTAACTTTGGCATCACTCTCTTTGGTAACTTTCGCCTTTCTAGTTTTCTTTAATGCTACGGCATTATAAGGTGACTGTCTGAACTTACTTGCATTTCTCTTCCTTTTACCCCGCATGAAAACATACTATAGAAAAAAAATTCATCATTGAAATAACATCAAACTTTTGAAGTACATGGGGTAAGTTTAATATATAATGTAGTTGTACCTCGGAAAGGCGTAGGCAAAGGCTTCTTGGCTTGTCCGTCGAATTATGAATCATCGTCATCTTGCCTTCACAACATCATTATCAATTTTGTCAATTACCGCCTTGGTTGACAAGCGATTTGCAACCGTAACTCAACCCGCTTTCTTTCTCCTTAACGTGGGCATCAACATTGTATGCTTCATTATGAATAACCGTATCTCCAAGATGATTCATATGCTCATACCCAATCCACGCCATTTGTGACCTTCGCTTCACTTACTTTATGACCTTCATGAGAATCTATAAGGTTATTTTGATTACCTTGAACCACCTCTATAGATTTCTCACCACCATTTAACACTGCCTCACGATCATGAGAGTGTTCATCAACAGCATTGCAATCAACAATGACATTTTCATTAACTTTAACACCTTCTATAGATTTATCATCCACATTTAAAACTACTTCACCTACTTTCTCACGATCATGAGAGTGTTGATCGTGATTGCAATCAACAATGGTATTTTCATTACCATGAGCGCCCTTCTGAGCTTATCATCAAGATTAAACACACCTTCATGAGCATGTATTTCATGTGCTTGAACCGACTCTCCAGGTTTATCAGCACAAGATTTATCATCAACCTCAATCGGTGTTTCGCCATCTTCATTTTTTTCAGCAGCATTTTGTTCATCTATCCCAACCTGTTTGTCCTCAACTTCCGAAAATCCATAAACAGAGAAATCATCTTCTAGCTCCACCTGTTCATCTAGCTGCAGCTGTTTCCCCTGTAATTATACAAGAATTAACACATCTATATGGATGAGCAAATATAGCAAACATGTATAGATAGTGCAGGTGGAATTTATATATACGTACTTCAACAGCCGATTGAGAAAATGTTTCATTCAAATTAGGTAAATTCAAATGACTGGGATCATGATGCGGAATGTGATCATCTAACGGCAATGGTCCGTCGTGAAGACAATATTCCACAAGTCGTGACATAGTTGATGGAAGCGGCGGGGTCTATATAAGTAAGACCAACTCGTTCGTTTTCGGCATTTACACAACTCGATTTGCCGCATGATTACAGTAGTTAACCAAACTGATTTAGGCATGTAACAAAAAAACAATAAAATAAAATAAGTACTACTAAAAGGAACATAACCTTATTATAATCAGCCGAATGAACATCACCAGAATGAAGATCAAACAAACTAGGACTACCATTCCAGTTTTCATTTTGAATTGGACTTGACGTCTGAATTTCCATGGCATTTTGGCCAAAACAAGCCTCCTCCGATTTGCCGTCCGTATCAGTTGAAGTCTGAAATTTAAAATATACAATCAATTATACTACTAAAGAAACCTGCTAGCAGTGGATTCAAAACCACTAGCAGTGGTTTGATAGACACTAGCAGTGGTTTGATAGACACTAGCAGTGGTTTGATAGACACTAGCAGTGCTTTGATAGACACTAGCAGTGGATACATCAAATTTACAAAAACAGACCCTCAAGTGATACATTAAAGGAACACGCTAGCGATGGATTGAAAATCGCTAGCGATGGATTGAAAACACTAGCGATGGATACATCAAATTTACAAAACAACTCCAAGGAGGAATGAAAATCACGTGTGTGTACATTTACAACAAAGCCTCATTATACTTACGACTTACGAGTTGTTAAAAGAAGTTGTAATATCGTGTCTCATTTTCTAATTCAAAGTTCTTACGAAACATATATCCTAAAATGAATGTAAAGACCATTTCACCTTTGGACGTTGTATCTTTAGAGCTTCCTCAACAACGGCAAGTCTAGTTTTAATATCATTAAGGACTCCCATTAATGTCTAGCTTGCTCGGGGTTGTATCTTTATTGGCTCGGGGTTGTATGTTTAGAGCTTCCTCTACAACGGCAAGTCTATTGTTAATACCGTCAACCTCGGCATGTATGTCTAGGCGATTGGAACTTTGACCTTTATCGATTCTTGGCACATCATTATTGACTATAGCCACATCACTAACGCCACATCGTATCAAATATCACCACCTCTTTATGCACCTACAAAGCAAGATCGAAGCAGAATGTGCAATGGTCAATTGTCAACGTGAATACAACCATGGTTTGCACAAGCGGGCCAACTTACCTCATTAGTGGGATCATCGGCGGTAATTGATCTTGTAGACTATCCAACTGGCTCAAATACGCTTTACTTGGTGCAAACCATGGTTCTAACATTTCCGCATTTGTTGGAAGAAGATCCAAGACTGGAATAGAACGCTAGTAAACAAACAATTATAAAGTTAAAAACAAATATAACGAAGTCGTAACTTATTTGACAAATACAAACAAATGGAAATGCTTACAGGACCAAAAAGTTTGCCATAATGGCGTTTGGCAAATGTATTACCCTTTGACCAACACAGACAACGTGGTATCTTTGACGGGTCTTTCTTCCACCATTCAGTGCTAGTGGGATAACTCTCAAGAATCCATATCTAAAATAATCGAAAACAAAAAAACCATTGTATGAACTGCTAGTAAACAAAAACTGATATGTTCATAAATGTATACACATCTAACCTTAAAAGCCAAGAAAAAGCCAGAAATATTATATGTTGCAATTGTAGAAGGGTTTTCTTGCAATTTCTCTTCTGCAAATGAGCATTGTAATGCCGGGTACCAAATTGGCTAAATTTTTGTAAAACGGGTCCACAAGAACTCTCCCAAGGATATGCATTCCATGCCCCAAAATCCTCAACTAATTGCAACAAATGATTTGTCAACAATGTACCAAGGTCCACGACCTATGAACACGATCTCGGCGACTAGCAACAGACATACCCTTACAAAGATCCTCGGTGATAACTTTGAAAATTCCGTGTCATTCCCAAACAAATCTAAAAGCTCATTGCCTTTTACGATTACCTTTCTTATTAATTGTTTTTCGGAAAGACACATAAAAGCAAAAGGACTTGATCAATTTGTACATGGGAGGCAAGCGACCAAAACGAAATCCAGTCATCAATAGAAGCTGTTCCGACCGAATTTCAATACATTGTTCCCAATTTTGTATAAAATGGGGACAAGAATCAAGAAGTTTGTCGATAATTACAGGTGTTGTAAAACGAAATTAACAATATGATTGCCTTTACCTAGGTCAGGAATATCTAACCATGGCCCAAAAACAGTTGCTCTGAACAGCCTCATTCGATCTGGATTGCTTGACAATTTAGACTTAATTTGCGAAAACAACTTAACCTTGGAACGAACCGTTAACTTAGCATCAAAATATTGGGCAATGTAAGCCATTTTGGAGTTTATTTGACTGAATAATTAGGGATTGATTTAGGGTTTCACAATTTTGAATTGTGTTTTTGTGGTAGTAGTGTTAGTGTGAGTGTTAGTGTGTGTGTTTGTATTTGGGTAAAAATTTGAAAGCAGGGGTAAAAAATGTTTCAAAATAATGTTAAAACAAGACTTTAGGTACAAAAAAGTACATAAATTAAGTCGCTTATATTGATTCGCTTAAGTCGCTCAACCTCGGGAAGGAACTAAATGTATAAAAATAATTTTGTAACTTTGACTTTTTTACTAAAGGACAAAAAAAATTTATGAAGATTCTACACAAAGTCGCCTAGATTCGGTCATTTGTAAAATCGTAGTGTAAAAGTCGAAAAAAATGATTGGGTACACAAACTTGAAGGACACTTGTCAAGCTTATATAAAAAGTAGAAAAGTCATGAGTCTCAAAGTCTATTTTGAAAATACCCAAACTTTTTCCTAAAAGTGATGACACCTTGAGCAAAAGATGCATTTTCATAATTACAGTTCGATAAACTAAGTATATCAGATGACATGAAAACACTACAACTTAATTGTAAATTATGAGGAACTGTAAAAGACATCATCCTTTAGATTTTAAAAAGCAAAGACTATACAAATGAAAAGCTAGTGTAGAAAATATGAGAACTGGTTTTTGCATAACAAAAAGAAGAAACAAAAAAGGATACTTGTCTCACATCGCCCAATTTATCAACGTTTACATGGAAGACTTCTTATAAATAAGACATACATGCATAGTGTGATGACCAAGTTATTTGTAGTAATAGCTAGTTTGGGCTATTAAAATATTTAGATTTCATTTCACCAATTCTTAAATAAATTTTTGAGTGTAATCTTTGAATATGTTTCCTGTAATTATTCTTTTTAAAATATAAATAATTTTATGATAAGGGATGAGAAGATTATCGTTATTATTTGTTTAAGTAATCTAATTAAAGAGTTAAAAAATTGAGTTGCATAAAAATTTAATTTGATTGATCATATAATTTCAAACGCATTGTGCTGTATGTATAAAAATGCTCATAACCGATGTAACTCACTCAACATAAGGGTAATCGTGATTAATCAACATGATTTGGTTCAAGTCATTTTAATTGGTTTTGGTCGAGATGCCAAGTAACAACATTCCTTTCTAACAGGAAACAAAAGTGACACTGACCAACAAAGCAAAACCACGAAGGTTAGGCAACTTTGAATTTTGCATCTTCAAGATCATGACTAATATCAAATGATTATGATAGCCGAAACACGTTGGTATGTTTTGGTTTTCTAAACCATTCCTATTTTGGTGGAACAAAAGCAATTTAACAGCTATGTTGTTACTGTTGAGTTTATGATATATAAAATAAAATAAAACATAAAGACATCAAGAGTACACAGCGGAAGACTTAAGATCATAACAAATAAATTAATTAACGAAAGTATGCGTAACGCACTTCTCTTGCGAATATCAAATCCTCGAGCAAAGCAAACCACCCTCGAGCAAAGCAAACCAAAGAAGTACTTAATGGTGTAAGAATAATGTCTTACAACCACGTTCTTGTACACACGAATTAACCAACGAATCAAGCGATTGCTAGATCTAACACAAGCCCTCGATATGCAAAACCAAACCAAACTCCCTAACAAATGGGTTTTCGGCCAAGCTATGCAAAGAAAGAGAAGAGGAGATCTAGGTTAATTCAATGCACAAGTGTGAAAAACCCTAGACCCTACCCTCCTTATATACTAGTAGGTAAAACTTAGAGGACAAGTTAGGGAATAAGGGCCTTGGAGAGGCCTATGGCGACCACCATCATGAGCCCAAAGCCCATCCCATAACTTTTCCAAGTTTCCATTTCTAGTCCTTCTCTTTCCATTTTAACGATCGTTAGTCATTTTCCGTTAAATACATAACGATCGTTAACCGGACTTAATGTGTAATAATTAATCGTAAACATAAACATTAATTATTAACTTTAATTCTCATTCGCTAATGTGTGCAATCCGTGGTCACGAGTTCGAATCCGGACATTCACATGTTTGTAAATATATACATTTCAACGACCCCACTTGGATATGTTTACAAAGCGTGAAATGACATTGGTTAGCGCCTAGCAACACGCCAATGCCCCCAAGATAACTCGTGTATGGTTTTCCGGAGAAAAACCAAGTTTGATGATTCATCATCATATTCATCCTTTTGTTTCTAATACCATGTTAATAAGAATATGGATCTCACTCATTTCTTAATTAACTATTACTTTCTCGCTTTATGATTTATTAAGATTACCAATTCTTACGAGCGAAGACCTTGGGTATGGCCATACAAACATCTTAACAATCCTACGAGGGGCCCAGAGTATTAAACTTCAAAATGAATTTGAAGGAAACAAATCCCATTTTGACTACAAGCGAGATTCATAAATTTCGCAACACTCGAAAACAACCCTTATAACTACCGATTCGTGTAGCGTTAGATTGCTTCACAAAAATGCACTACATCCATGACATATCTCTTGTATCTCAAGTCGAGGATAAATATCCATGATATACTTAATGACAAAGATCCATAAAGTATCATCATGTGAGTGGGATAAGTCCTATATTCAATTCATTGAATATCATCCGAAATTAGTCATGCTACGCATCAATATACTTTCAAGTATATTCTAACTAATACTCGATTTGTCTTAATTCAATATCATTCCATGTTATTGATTGACAACGGACTATTTAGAATAACGTAAGTTATTCAAGGATTTAAACATGTAAATATAGGACAACATCATAATAAATGAATAATAAACATAACAAAAATACTTTATTTCATTTCAATAATAATGTTTACAATATCCTTTTATCAAAAATACTTAGTCACAGATGGGCATGAAACTACTAGCTAAACGAAGTCCAAACTTATCGGACAAATGATTAAGTTTTCACCGTGCAAGGCCTTCGTTAACGGATCCGCTAGGTTATCATCGTGTGAACTTTGAGCAACTCAATTTCACCTATCTCGACTTGCTCTCGAACATAGTGATATTGTCTAGGATAGTGTCTGGTGCCCTTCATGACTCTGGGTTCATGGGCAAAAGTAATTGCACCGTTGTCACAATATACTTTAATAGGATGTTCAATCGACGCATAACACCAAGCCCGAAACAAACTTCCTTATCCAAACAGCTTCCATGGCGACCTCGAGGCCGCTATGTACTCACTTTCAGTAGCGAGACATCGCAAGTGTTGTCTGCTTCTTACTCTTCAATCCACAACCTCCATTGATGACAAAAATGTAACCCGTTTGAGACTTCAGATCATCTTTGTCACACTTCCGGGATGCATCGCGATAACTCATAAGAGCGATTCGCTCGATTTCCTCCATACACTATGAACATATCTCTTGTAGCCCTAAGGTACTTGAGAATATGCTTAATGATCCCGATGAATTTCACCCGGATTACATTGATACCGACCGGTCAAGTTTTGAGCAAACGCCACATCAGGCCTTGTGCATCGTGCAGCGTGCATGATAGATCCCACACCAAGCATAAGGAACTTTCTTCATACGCGCCACCTCTGCGGTGTTGAAGCACGACCTTGGTCGCTCAAACCATGATTTACTTGCATTGGCAAAATCCTTCTTGGAATTTTGCATATTGAATCTCTTCAATATTTTGTCAATGTAAGCACTTTGGCTTAAACCAATTAGCCGCCTTGATCTATCCTTGTAGATCTTGATTCCGATATATATCTTCCCCAAGTCTTTCATCGAAAACATTTACCAAGATAGGCTTTCACCTCATTTAGACTTGGTATATGATTTCCATGATTAATATGTCATCGACATACGAATAAGGAAAGTAACATGACTCCACTAGCTTTGTGATATACATGGCTCATCAAGATTCGAGTAAATCCAAAACCTTTGATTTCTCCATCGAATCTTTTATTCCATTGCCTTGATGCTTGCTTTAGTCCATAAATGGACCTCTTAAGCTTGCATACGGTTAGGAAACAATGGATTCACAAACCCTTCCTACCGCGCCATATAGATGTCTTCATCTGAGGCGGCCATTCGAAAAGCGGTTTTGACATCCATTTGCCAAATCTCATAGTCATAGTGTGCGGCTATAGCTATGAGAATCCTAATAACTCTTATATGTCCTTTACGGAGAGAATGTCTCCTCGTAGTCAATGCCATAGGTTTGAGTAAAACCTTTAGCCACCGACGAGCCTTGTAGGTGTGTACATTGCCATCCATGTCGGTTTTCTTTTGAAGATCCACTTACTCCCAACGACCTTAGCCTTGGGAGGAAGGTCAACTTCAATCCGACATCATTATCTTTCATGGATTGCATTTCCCATTCATAGCAATCGCCATTTATCCTTTTCGTGATCGGCCATGGCGACCTTATAGTTAGCGGGTTCATTAAGATCCCCAACCATATTTTCCTCCACCTCTACGTTTAGACATAGGCGGTCGGTGCACGTATAGTCCTTCGGACCTACGAATGGGAACAACTTCGGGAGGAGCACCTAAGCTTTCGGGTTCTTCTTGAAGTTGGCTAGTGGTTCGAAGGTGTTGTATCTTCTTGATCATATTCGGATCATATACTCTCCCACCGAGTTCTTGAGATATGAGATTCCTTTCAAGGAAATCTCCATACCTAGCCACGATGACTTTGTTCTCGGTGGGTAGTAAAAGTAGTAACCCATAGTTTCCTTAGGGTATCCTAGAAAGATACACTTAATGATCGGCTTGGAGCTTATCGGTGTGTCACGTTTAACAAACGCTTCACATCCCAGGACCTTTAAGTAAGAAAAGTTGGAGCTTTTCCATCCATATTTCATATGGAGTTTTAACAACCTTCTTAGTTGGAACCATATTCAAAATGCGAATAGCGCTTTCAAGGCATAATCCCAAAAGTAAAAGGTAGAGTCGTAAGTTCAAACATTGATCGTACCATGTCAAGTAAGGTACGATTTCTCCTTTCGAGATACACCATTTTGTGTGAGTATAAGGAGATGTGAGTCTTGGATAATTCCACACTCGCCTAAGTAATCTTTGAACTCTTGACTTATATACTCACCACCTCTATCGGATCGAAGAGCTTTAATCTTCTTTCCAAGTTGTAATTCTACTTCACTTTTGAAAACCTTAAATGTTTCAAAGACTTCATGTTTATGTTTAAGTAAATAAACATAACCATAACGATTGAAATCATCCGTAAAGGTTAAGAAGTAGACAAGACCACGTTTGACACATGTCTAAGTGGACCACACACATCGGTGTGTATCAATCCAAGTAGATCGAAGCCCTTTCCACTTGTGGTGAAAAAGGTTTCCTTGTCATCTTCCCAAAGAATGCAAGACTCGCATTTGTCAAATGATTCATCATTGACCGTTTGTAAAAGCCCATCGTGTTGCGGCTTTTCCATGCTTTCTTGCCAATATGGGCAAGGCGACAATGCCAAAGATAAGAAGAGTCACGATTCGACTTGCTCTTCTTATTGCTAATGCTATACAACTAATTATTTTCATTGGAAATACAACCATCCATATCAATTTCAAACACACCAAGCATAGGAATTGCATTAAAGTAAAAACATTATTTAAAGAAATCGAAATTCCATAACGGTAAAAGTGTGCACAAAACCAATATCTTTTAACAAAGAAACCGAAATGACACCCTAACAATGGAGGGTGCATAATGACAATTATTTAGTTCTAAAATTAAGCCGAAGGCAACACTAAATCAAAAGTCCCTATGGCCCGACAATGCACGCTTTCCATTTCCAACGTACAAGTATCTCTCTCCACAGTCGACTTCTTCGCCCTCTAAGTCCTGCGATGTATTACGGATGTGAGTACCACATCCCGTATCGTATATCCGGAATTTAACTTATGAGGAAAAGAAAATAATTCAAACATAAAAATACCGATGAGCTAGGCACCATCTTATTTTTATTCGAAGGCACTCATTCGGATAAACCGGGCAGTTCCGCTTCCAAAGACACAGGTGAGTTCTTGGTGGCAAGACAAATCCTTCTTAGGATTCTCCTTTTCTTTCCGGGTTCTTCTTAGGAGCTGGTGGGATGACAACTTGTTTCCCTTTCCTTTTCCTTTCCCTTTCTTATCTCGCTTGCGGCTTAGGCTTATTCACCCTACCACCACAGATAGCGAGCACAGCGGTGTAGGAGCCTTCTTTGGCAATCTCTTCGTAGTCTACAAGCATTGCATGTAACTCATTCCTTTGTCTTCCCGTGCAATGCATGTTAAATTATGGACAAAATCACCAAATCGTTCTGATTAAGGGAATGATTGATGAGTCCGACACATACATCGTTCGAGTAACCACAGTGAGCTTCTCCAATTGGTCCAAGTGATGTTTCATCTCAGGGCGTGGTCGGAGACAGTTGCCGACCTCACGCTGCGGTTTGTGAACCTTTTCAATTAGTTCATCTGATTCACTGCTTGGTGGCTTCTCAAACATACGTTTGAGTTCATCTAACATGCTCATAGGCGGATAGTGCTCAAATTGTTTTGCAATTGAGCGAGACATCCCAGCATTAGACACGCCACATCATTATGCTTCTCATATTCAACACGATATGCCTCTAATTCAAAAGCGGTTGCCGTGTTGGGAGGAGCTTCAGCGAGAGGTGTAGTCAAAATTTCAACCCTTTGGCAACACGAAGGATGATCCAAGTGAACGATGCCAATCATTGAAATTAGGGCGGTCGACTTGTCCCTTCCAATCATATCTTTGAAAGCGGCACTCGATGGCTCATAGTGTTATCGATTGAGCCATCTACGAAAAAGTTCAAAAACCATAATTAGTATTTTGATAATTTTCCTTTTCAATAAACAATTAAATACCCAAGGTTCATATTCATATAACCAATTAATATTTATTGAAAACTAGGATCCAAATTGTCATAATCTCATCACATCGCTTGATCATTAGTGATGAACCTTATACAAAATGGTGAGCATTTGCTCAATTGCCAATTTCAATTGCAATTCCTAGATTTATGGGATTTACATATAGCCATATCAATTGTCATGTAAACATGTTTTATCCCATCTTATGCCTTGAGTTTTCGCCACCGCCTAACTCAATTAAGTTGTCCAACTTAAGAAACGCAAAATCGTCCATGCCGTTCTCACGACACGTGGACATTTTACCCTTTGATTAAGATCTAAATCACGTTCTCACGCAAATAGAAAGTAATCTTAGGTGTTTCCGCTTCGTTGGATGGCATATAACTTAAATTTAAAGGGTAATAGTTTTGATGTAAAATCAAATATGTACAAAGATGTCATGCATTCATCTTTGTAGCATAGTTTTATTAAAACATTTATATCTTGTTTTAATGTTTAAGTTTTCATCATCAAACTTTAATTGAGGTATTGGGTTCACCAATTAAGGAATTAGTGTTAATTATCATCCATTATATCGTACTTTTGCATAAGTGTAAACACTTAGTGTTTCGGATAATTACCACCTAAGTGGGCGCATGGAATCAACACGAATTAGCCTTAAGATGAGCTTGCACATTTAATGACTTACTAAGTAGCTCCACTCGAACTTACGAGGGAGAGGACCGGTGCGTGCTAAAGCACAACCTTAGACATCCATTCGGTGTGTGCGTGCGCACTTCTTTAAACCCCTTTATTAGTTCATTCTCATGGGTGAGCCTTTCACCATTTGTACCAAAGTCATCAATCAATTAAACGATTATGATTACTATTCTTAAAATACATGTTTCACCATTGTTTAGATCGGTTTATTTTTCTTGTAAAATACCCTTGTTACAAAACACAAACAAGCAAGTATTTGAAAAATAAACAAATAAACAATGAATACATAACAAATAAAAGTCATGTATATCAAATAGCCACATGTAAACGGTTTGATAAATCTTATTAATAACCAATTTTATATCATCAATATGCATATATTTAATTAAGACTTCCACCCGTTTTCATCTATGTACGAGGTGAACCACATGCATCGATTCATCGATTCGTAAGTCAAAACTAAATATATACCACATAGCACATAAGCGATTAAATAATAATAATTGAGGTCTTCCCAATTTAAGATCTATCAATATTTAATGTATATCACTTAAAACATGAAAGACATACAATAAATGGATCCATGATAAAACATGCGGTAATAATCATGGATATAAATTACACTTAACAATTAATGCAATTAAACGAGTTACGCATATACATAAAGTTGCATGCATCTTAGGGTTTCTAATCCAATTAAAACAAAAGTTTACAAAACCCTAATTAGGGCACCAAAAAACCCCTCAAAATTAGGGTTTAGGTTTTGCAAACCCTAGATCTAAGCATACAAATAATAACACATTCATGTTTATTTTAATTATGTGTTTGATAATTAATTACTTGTTATACAAGGCTCGTGATGCCACCTTGTTGAGTTTATGATATATAAAATAAAATAAAACATAAAGACATCAAGAGTACACAATGGAAGACTTAAGATCATAACAAATAAATTAATTAGCGAAAGTATGCGTAACGTACCTCTTGCGAATATCAAATCCTCGAGCAAAGCAAACCACCCTCGAGCAAAGCAAACCAAAGAAGTACTTAATGGTGTAGAATAATGTCTTACAACCACGTTCTTATACACGAATTAACCAACGAATCAAGCGATTGCTAGATCTAACACAAGCCCTCGATATGCAAAACCAAACCAAACTCCCTAACAAATGGGGTTTCGGCCAAGCTATGCAAAAGAAAGAGAGAGGAGATCTAGGTTAATTCAATGCACAAGTGTGAAAAACCCTGACCCTACCCTCCTTATATACTAGTAGGTAAAACTTAGAGGACAAGTTGGGGAATAAGGGCCTTGGAGAGCCTATGGCCGCCACCATCATGAGCCCAAAGCCCATCCCATAACTTTTCCAAGTTTCCATTTCTAGTCCTTCTCTTTTCCATTTTAACGGTCGTTAGTCATTTTTCCGTTAAATACATAACGATCGTTAACCGGACTTAATGTGTAATAATTAATCGTAAACATAAACATTAATTATTAACTTTAATTCTCATTCGCTAATGTGTGCAATCCCGTGGTCACGAGTTCGAATCCGGACATTCACATGTTTGTAAATATATACATTTCCAACAGTTACTAGTTTGCCATTAAGAGTCGAAAAGATGATCCTAACAGCTGTGTAGCACGAAAGAAAGAAGAATTAGCTCCATAATTAAGAAATGTTTCAATACGATTCTTTCTAACATTTGTTCAGCTCAAACTTTTGTTTAAAAATGATTTGTAGTCAATCAAGTTGTTAACTATAACTCTTTTTAAATATGATTATTTACCGGATTGTCGATACATTTTTTCTTTATAATCTATTTTTTATTGGACTCATTCTCACCTTTATGCTTATAAACAAAAAATGTCCATTTCAATGGAACAAAATTTACAATAATATATGAATTTACCTAAAAAAAAAAAAAAAAAAAAAAAAAAAAGTTTAAAGATGGCAAAAGACAAGAAGCAGAGATTGCTCATCTTTTGGTTTTATGCCATTAAATTTCTGACCCGTGACTCGACCATGCTGACCAAATGCTCCTAATCCTGTCCAAGTAAATAATGCAAGTAAATAGTTAGGTACGGAACGAGGACTAAAAATGATCCGGTACATCTAAAAATGATCCGGTGCATTTAATATAAATTATGATTTTTACAAGAATTAATATTACGGCGCAAAGATTACTGCCGGTAGCATTCACTTCATGTGCATTATTTTAAGCTCCCGTGAACATCCATGATGGATTCGTGATATATATCGCAACTCGATCGAACATATCCGAGTTCAAAGATACCAATGTTTTATCTTTCACGTGAATTTGGCTTATATTATATGACCACGATTTAAGACATACAACTTTTGAAGTTGAATGATATCATCAAGGTTTTCAAGATCGAAATTTTATAAGATCTTAAGCTTGTTAAAATTCTACGGTCGATCGATTGAAATCACCAACCTCAAACACTAGCTATGGTCTACAACTAAAATATTTTATTTCATGTATTTCTCAGTAATTATTATCCATAAGAATATACCAGTTCACTTGCTAGTTAAGCATACAATATAAACATCCCATGTTCTCTTAACTACAAAACCATCCAACACGCGTTACACCCTTCATAAATAAACACCACTTTTCATACCCTCAAACCAAAAAACCAAAACCTTAAACTCGCCAATGGCCAAACCAACACTACTCTTAACCATCGCAATCCTATGCATCTTAACCATAACATCAAACGGACTAATAGGTGGCCGTACCAAGATAAAAGACGTGAAAAACAACCAACAAGTGCAAGAGCTAGGAAGGTATTGTGTCCAAGAAAATAATCGAAAAGTTGGTTCGAATGGTTTAAAGTTTGTGGAAGTTGTTAAGGCCGAGAGTCAAGTGGTGTCCGGGACTAAATACTATTTGACAATTAAAGCCATAAGTTCGAAAGGTGGTAAGAATAGTTTCTTTGATGCTGAAATTGTGGTGAAGCCATGGGTGCACTCTAAAGAGTTGCTTACTTTTCGACCCGGAAAAGGCTTGAAGCAGATTCACAAAAGGAGTTGAGCAAGTACTTTAGTGTGTGTTATGAGGGTTTTATGAATAAATAATGTGATCTAGCTATATCACGAAAGATTTTATTTATGTACGCTTTGTTTGATAAATAAGAAGTTTGAGTTTCTTATAAGCTTAAAGTTTGAGCTTGTTACCATGATTTCAGTTGAGCTTTTGGAAATACTTTCGGTTTTGTAGGTAGTTACATTTTGATTGCAATTTATTTGTTCACAGCCCACCATCTAGAAAACAGAACAGTTTCATTGTGAAAGGATGCAGGGGATGCTTGGATTTAGCTTATATTGAGTGCTTATTGGCTTATTTCAGTTTCAAAATGCAATAAGCCCAAAAAATGGAGTTTAATTGCAAGACTTATTTATGTCACAATTATTTTTTTCTTCTAGGTTTTTGAAACATCTTAAAGTCTCCTAAAAATGCTAATCCAAACACTCCATTATGCAAGGTGTATGTAACATATAGGACTTGTCTAACTCTTGGTTGCTTCTCTATTGCTCTTGCATCTTAGTAACAAAGAATATTATCACAGTAGTGTATGGTCGTACCAATTAGTCAATAATTTTCAAGTTAAGCCGATACTAATCATGATACCTCACACGCGATCAAAATATATCTTTTTTTTGTTTCAAAATAATATATCCCTATCTAGTTTTTATTCATAAGTTTAGCTTGAAACGCAAGGAAGAAAAATGTTGGCCCATTATTTGTGACATTTTAAACCAAAATTGAATAAGCCATGAGGAACAATTGGGTTCTGGTTATCCCACATCGAGTTGTGAAGTAAAGTAGTTAGAAGATCTTCAGTTTAAATAGGAAGGGAAGGATGCCATCAGATGTAGGCTAGTTGATGTCTTGAAGGCCTTTTTTTTTATAGGTTCCTTTCTCATGTAACTATTACATAAGCTTGTATTAGCTTAGTAAAGGAAATTCACATGTGAGAAGAGCCTCTAAAAAATGGCTTTTTGGAATCTCATTTAGCTTCTAATATTATAACAAAGTTTTTTTTAAGCTGTTGTTCTTAAGACATCACCTGAAACTAAAACTAAACCCAGTCGAATAAACATATTGAGGGAGGTTGTGTTACCATGTCAAGACCACCATGTGCAATGAGCATTTACAGCAAATTTATCTTTTTTGGCGAATGATGTTAGTCAGCAAACTCAGTACGTGCGTATTGAGAATGTAAATCTTTTTCAACTAAGGCGAGTACAATCGTTGTTGAATCTCTGGATCCGGCTAAGCTAAGTGCGGAATTGCAAAACGCACTTGATGAACATGGAAGAGTTTGCTATGAAGTCAATCATGAACAAGCTTTTTGCAACTTTCGCACAAAGTTTAGAGCTTTAGTTGCTTTGAAGAGGGTATGACCTAGCACAAACGTATTGCCTTTTATATATTAGTAACTTATGTTTTAAAATTTGTCTAATATATTGAAAAAAAAGCAAATCAACAAACCATAGTAAATAAAACTAATACAAGTATAAATACATATCCTATATAAATTAATGTTTACTAAATCACCCAGCTATCTAGGTTGTATGGCTTGGTGCTTGGTAAAGAAGTTGAATTGGGTTTTGAGTCTTCGTTGAATCAGCTAATCGCCTATTGGGCATCGAGTCTTGGTTGAATTAGCTATTCGCTTTTGATAACAAAGTTGCCTATCATCAAAAATGAAATCAAAGCAAGTTGTTATTACCCTTAGGGCACGTTTGGTAGAGAAAATCTTGAAAATTCCAGTGTTTGGTAAACCTCAAATAATTGATATAGAGAAATCTGTTTAACAACAAAATTACAGATAGATGTTGATTGACGTAATTATGGTAAAAGCCATCGATATCCTCACTACCTTACACAAAGAACAAGAATGAATAGGGATATGCTCTGCAATCTCAAATTACAAATAAAACAATTTGTAGTCTCTGAATATTTTGGACTAAAAAGATTAAATACAAAAAATCATAATTAAGATTATATCTTAAAACATTCTGAGCAACTTGAAGTTTAAACAACTGCCATACTACTTCAATTTCATGAAAATCAAATTAAAAGAACAGCGTAAGTTTCACTTTCAATCACATGGAAAATTGAAGTATTCGGTGGAAGATTGGTCGCGATGTGTCGTAAGAATCAAAATAACGGATTCGTGGTGGAGGATTTGGATAAACATATGTGACAAACAAACAAAATAAGCATATGGTCGGCAACGATGACGGTAAAATTGCCTGAGAATGAGTGATATTTGGGGTTTGGGGTTTTTGACTTTTTCTCATATGTAGAAAATGTGAGAGGCACGTGACTAAAATTAATTAATACTCCTTGTTTTTAGCTTGAAATATTTTTTAAATAAAAGGAGCACACGGAGATTTCCCATTTCCATTACAATTGGGATGGAAATCAATTTACAAAGGAAGCAATTCTCGAGAATTCCTATATCTCCGCCCCTACAATTTCTCTGCCTACCAAATATGGGAAAATGAGTCAAATCCATTTCTTTGTCTCCAATTCTCCTTACCAAACACACTCTTAGGGCCCGTTTGGTTTGTAGATGGGTTTAGGATTAGAATTTGGATTAGGATTATGATTTGGTTTTGGGTTTGGATTGTGATTTGATGTAGGAAAGAGAAAATATAATATTATAAATATATATTTATTTTATAATTCATATTAAAATTAATTATCTATTTGTTTTGAATAAAAAATATCATTAAATATAAAAGATATGAGATGTGGTGAAAATCTTGTGGCTAAGAATAGTTTGTCAGAAAAGTCACTGACAAAATTTTAAAAAACCCACCATATATACTCGGATTAGATAACAGGGCATGATGACTTATTATTTATACTTTACTTTTGTACCAAACAATCATCGTTGGACATGAGTCCATTACCTTGGCTCAAAAACCATAAACCAAACTGCACCTTATATGTTTGAGGGTGCTTGGGATTGATTGTTTTTCTAGCTTATTCACTTTATTCAATAAGCACTCTGTATGTTATAGTGTTTGGATCACCTAAGCTGCTTTTAATTAATTTCGAGCTAAACGAACAATATTCATTAAGGATATTAGCTTTGCTAAGATGTTTAGATATCCTTAATTCATAAATATAACTATTGACTTAAAAAGAAGGCAAACTTATAAATGTACCCATTGACTTAATGATTAAAGAAAACAAAACCGAAGACCATGAAAATAAAACTAATGCAATTATAAAAGCATAGCATATGTGAATTGGTATGATCTACACATGTGTAAATATTTTGGGTAAATTCAAAACATATACATTAAGTTGTGTAAAATCAATTGGTTTTTGGTCATCCCACATCGAGCTATGAAGAAAAGTAGCTAGAAGATGTTGAGTTTAATAACTGAACTTCGCATAGGTGTGCAAAATTTATAACAGAAAGCCCAATTAAAACAAGACCGGATCATTTGATCTAGATGGTTAGGATGTTTTCGTCCGGTTCAAAACCGGGTTAAATACACACAAAAAAGGCTTGCAATTTGTAAATGATCCAGTTTGGGATACACGATGTGGTTCTCAGCCATACTCTTTATTTTTTGGTTCACATCCGTACGGTTAGGTTCAGTTTGGGATACACGGTTAGACCACGAACCAAACTGCAACTTTGAGCTTAAGATAAACTTAACATTTAGTTTAAACAATATACTTTCATTCAAATATTAAGGTTGTTTGGACCAACTAAGCTAAATTTATTTTTTGAGAGATTGTAATACTGTAAACGATGTAAAAAAATATAAAAATTAATCAAAGTTGTTATTTAAAGTACATGTATCGTATTATGTACTCCATGTTCCTAATAACCTCATACATGCAACATAAAACATAAGTTAATGCCTTAAAGCTTGTCTCCTTTTAGTTATGTTAGTTACATAATTTGCTTCTCATATTGATCATGAGACCGGTTGGTGTGGTCGGTAGAAAATCGTTTTTTTATGAAGTTAACTTTGTATTAGTATTATTAATTACCTTAATAGCTTCTTCTTCTTCTTCTTCTTCTTTTCTTTCCAGTGATGAGTGATGGACTTTAGCATATAGTTACATTATTTGATTGAAAAGTAAAGAAATATAAACTTGTGCGGTAGATTTAACATTAACTGATGATTAAATGTTAGGTTCCATCTGGTCAAGATCGACAAAAGGATAATCGGCCATGCCCACATTGAAATATATTTGATATGACCATCAAGTGTTGGGTCTTGTTTGACAAAGATCATTGAAATGATAAATATGCTGTGTGCGCATCAAAGAGTTTGTGACAAAGTCATTTAATGTACACATTGTTGATTAATAGCTTATGGTTGAACTTTATTTGAGTGAAAAACATAGTAATGTAAACTCAATGGAGTCGATATGATGTGATGATTAAACGATAGTATCTATGCTACAAAGATCGATATAAAGATAATTGGCTATGAATATGAATATAAGCTTATGGCGATTAGGTGTTAGGTTTATTTTGACAATGCTCAACAAAATTTGAATTGGCAACGCGCACATTAAAGAGTTTATAAGAAAGAAATTCAATGTTTGTGTATTCTCAAAGCATTTGTTTGTAAGAGCTAAAAAAAGAACAAGCATTTGTTTGCAACAAAGTTAAAAAAAAATAACAGATTTAGGTGCACACATTGAAGAGTTTTTACTTTGTAACCACTACATTTAATGTATTCGTACTTAAGTCTATTATTGATAATCATTTCATATTCTTGTTTATAAATCTCTTCCAAGTTTGTTTCTTTACCTATGCGGGACAGTTCCTTCTTATCCAAAAACCACGTACCCAACAAATTAAACATACATCTTTCTAAAAAAACACAAACACAAACTCATTCCTTTAAATAAAAACCTTAACATACCATTGGTGAAAACAACAATCTTAACCGTTACAACTTTGATGTGCACGCTTTTTCCTAGCAAATGCGATAGTGGGGCGGTCGTACTAAGATAAAGGACGTGAAAAACAACAATGAAGTGCAAGAAATAGGACGGTTTTCTATCGAAGAATAAAATCGGAAAGTTGGGTCTAATGGTGGTTTAAAGTTTTTGAAAGATGTTAGGGCCGAGAGTCTAGTGATGATGTCCGGGACTAAATACTATTTGACAATTAAAGCAGCAAGAAAGGTGGTGAGAATAGTTTTTTTGACGCTGAAATTGTAGTGATCACTCGTGAAACCATGGATACGTTCTAAAGTGTTGCTTATGTTTTGACCCATAAAAGGGTTGAAGTAGATTTGCAAAAGTCTTCTGTCTTTAGGTCTCACAAAGACGTCTGCACTAAAAACAGTTGAACAGGTTTTATAGAGTGTGTTTTTGTTGTTTGATTGTGGAGATGTGACTAGTTATGGGTTCGTTATCTCGGTTTAATGAATAACATGTGTCATCTACATTGTAAAAAAGTACTATCTATGCACTTTGTGTAACAACCCGTATTGGTATGATGCAAGAAGTTTGTGCCTTTTATAGTTTTATGAGATTATCACCTTGAAATTTATTTAGGGTGTGTTTGTTTCATTAAGATGTTTTGGGTGCAGATCGACTCTGCATCTTACCTGTAAGAGGTGGTTAGAAAGTCTAAATCGAACGAAATAATGTTGTTTGTTTTGTAAAATTGTCCGAATGATTTTAAGTGATCGTTTTGCAATTTGTTTATTAAACCAACGAATGCGATAATAAATAACTTATGTAAATATGAAACAAGACTTTTATCATAAATATAACATAGTTAATAAACAATCAAATATATTATATAAAGTTTACAAAGCAGTAAGAGGCAGAAGACAAGTCCCCACCTCTTCTCGAGTAAGATGTTATATATCTAACCTGGTGCTTACTCATAGAAAAAAACAAACAAGAAAAGCGTCTGCCTCCTCTTCTTGGTAAAAGTAAGAGGGCTAGTAAGACCTTTTAAAAAAACAAACGCACCCTTAAACTTGAAAGTATCTAGTTAGTCCATTACATTGGGTTCAAATTATGACCTGTGTACTTCCTTTAACTGTAGTATTGCACAATTTAACTCGTGTTCCTCATACATGCAACATAAAACGTAAGTTAATGCCTTAAATCTTGTCCCCTATCCTTTTAATTATGTTAGCTACATGATTTGCTTCTCATACTGATTATAAGACCGGTGGTTGTGGTCGTTAGAAAATCGGTTCTCTTTAATCAATTTTATGTTATTGTTATTACTTCAAATGGTTTTTATACTAATGAGCGGCGAACTTTAGCATATATTTACATATTTTTTGAGTGATAGTAAAGCAAAAGAGAATCAAGAGATATAGTCTTTTGTGCGATAGATTCAATACATTGTGATGATTAAACGCTCGGGCATATCCTACAAAGATAGATAAAAGATAAATGGCTAGGCCTACATTAATAAATAGAGTGATATAAACTTTGGTGAAAGATTGATATGATGATTGATTGTTTGGTTATATTTGGAAAAGATTAACAAAAACAATTTGGTTACGTGCACATTGGAAAATTTATAAGAGCTTGGGGTGTCTTAACACAAGTTAATGTTTAACACACTAACATGTCGGCGTCATATCAGCTTTAACTTTTTAACTTAACTCAACAAAAAAACATCTAATATCATAACTCAAGCATTTTGGGCCTCACTTTTCTTTTAAAAATAAAATTTACTAATTCAACCCCAAACTAATACTTCATTTAATAAACAACATAATATTTATAAATATACTAATAACATTTAAAAAAAATTACAAAACTTAAAAACTACAAACTAATACTACATTTGGTATATGGACATATATTCAAAGTTATACTCCCCGCCCAACTCCTAAGCCCAACAGTCCAAAAAAATAAGGTTTCTTCTACCTCAACGCACACCTACACACACACACAATAACACCATTTCACCATCGACAGTACACCAGCAAGGCAGCAACAACATCAAATCAAATGTCCAAGGGGTGAGTATGTAATTTTCTTTTCATTCAAACTCAGCCTCAACGTGCGTTACCGTGGTAACGTCGTTGTATAACGTGAAAGGACGGTCCGGTAACGCGGGGATAACGCCGTCCACATCAACATAATGCCGAGTGGGGCGTTATCATACCGTATGCTCTAACAAACACATGTAATGTGAACATCGCATTTCATTTAATTTAATAAACTCATAGTCTAGATTATAAATCTCTTACAAGGTTGTTCTTACACCTATGTGGGAAAAAGTCACAAAGCCAAAATCATTTCCTTCTCACTCACAAAAATACTTATTGTGTCACAGCTTTGATTAAAACACTAATAAAACAAATATTAATCTCTTAATTCTTACTTAACAATTACATTACAACTATATTACTAAACGATTATATAACCAATGACCAAAACAACAATCTTAACAGTAACAACTTTGATGTGCAAGCTTTCCCTAGCAAACCCAATACCAGGTGGTCGTACAAAGATCACACATGTGAAAACCAACCAAGAAGTGCAAGAACTTGGGTGGTTTTTTTATCGAAGAATTTAATCGAAAAGTTGGGTCTAATAGCAATTTAAAGTTTGTGGAAGTTATTAAGGCTGAGGGTCAAGTAGTGTCCGGGACTGGATTTTATTTGAGAAACGCAGTGAAAGGTGGTTATAGTAAGTTTTTTGATGCTGAAGTTATGGGGAAACCGTGGTTGCATTCTAAAGAGTTGCTTACTTTTCGACCTAATAGCCCCATTTTGATTTTTTGGTGGATATATGCACCTTTGTGCAATTTGTATATATGGATCACTTAGTAGCAAATGTGTATAGTTTATCTATACTACTTATAATAGAGGAATAAATCTCTCTCTTCATGGTCTTAAAATTAAGACTTACAAAATACAAAGCCTATTGTACAATACATAATGCACTATTAATGATCTTTCTCATCAATCTTAATTTTAAGACTTACAAGTCCTTAAAGCTTAATGTACAAAATACAAAACACTATTAATGTGGTCAAGATATTTAATGTAGTTAATTAATTAACTGGTCAATAAATACAATTAATGCAGTTATTAAAACACCCCTTACACAAAAAATACAAATTATCAAGCATATTGTACAACCAACTTAAACATAATTCCTGCATTAAAATGTTACTAATACAAATAAATCGAACATTATACAAATATTCAAGCCCAAGCAGACAGCGGTCCAAATGGGCCCGAGCCCGAACTGCACGATCCAAACAGCACAGGCCAAGCGGGGTCGAGCCCGAGCCGCAGGCCAACGGGCTCGTGCCCACGAGCTAAACGAAATTCTTGAAATCCGTAAAGTTATTATCAAAATAACATAATAAACTAAAATACATGATTCACCGAAAAATTTTATTTCAGGGTATCCGACGCCGCAACGCGCGGGAACCCTGCTATAAATGTCACCAATACAAATAATAAAGCACATTATACAGATATTCAAGCCCGAACGGTCAACGGGCAAAATGGGCTTAAGCCCGAATTTGTGCGGGCCAAACGGGCTCGAGCCCGAACGAGCATGGGCCAAATAGGCACGGGCCAATGGCTCGAGCCCGAACGGCCACGGGCTAAACGAAATTTTTGATATCCGTAAATTTATTGTCAAAAAGAACATAATAAACTAAAATACATGATTTACCGAAAAATTTTATTTCAGGGTACCCGCCGCTGCAACGCGCTGATACCCTGCTAGTAATGTAACAATATGTGAAGTGTTGATGTTGTTGCAAATATCTAGTAGTGACTAGCCTATAGCTTGATTCAAAACCCGAAAAATGAATTAAGACGAGACCAGATCATTGGATCTATATGGTTAGGTTGTTTGTTCCGTTTCAAAATCGGGTTAGATACACAAAAAAAGCTTGCAATCTGTAAATGATCAAGTTTGGGATCAATGTCACACGTCAGTTCAATCAATTAAAAAAACAATACTAGAAACTGTATCAAACCACAAAGTATTAAGCGTTAGGTTTTGTTTGACAAAAGGATAATTGGCGACGCCCACATTGAAAATGGAGTGATACAAACTTGAATTATAGATTCGATATGACGATTAAGCGTTAGGTTTTGTTTGACAAAGATCAACAAAAAGATAATTGGCAACGTGCACATGGAAGAGTTTATGACAAAGTCATTTAATGTACATGTTCTTGTTTAATTGCTTATGGTTGCACTTTATTTGAGTGATATAAACTTGATAGAGTCGATATGATGTGTTATATACCATGGCCAAACCAGCCCTATTTTTAACCATCACAACTCTAATTGTACATTGTCTTCCTTGCAAACGAGATATATACCAGGTGGTCGTACGAAGATAAAAGACCTGAAAAACAACAAAGTGCAAGAGCTAGGAAGGTATTGTGTCGAAGAAGATAACCGAAAAGCTGGTTCGAATGGTTTAAAGTTTTTGAAAGTTGTTAAGGCTGAGAGTCAAGTGGTGTCCAGGACTAAATATTATTTGACAATTAATAATTTATGCGAACTAGCTATATCACGAAAGATATTATTTACGTGTCTTGTTTAATAGCCAGTATTGGTATAAAGTAAGAAGTTTGAGTTTCTTAAATGCTTAAAGTTTAAGCTTCTTACCATGAATTTTAGTAGAACTTGGAAATACTTTCGGTTTTTTAGGTAGTTACATTCAAATTGCAACTTAATTTCTCAGTGTTTTATCTAACTATATGTTCATAGCCCACCATCTCGAAAACAGAATACTTTAAATCTAAAAGAATGCAGGGGATGTTTGGGTTTAGCTTATATTGGGTGCTTATTGGCATATTTCAGCTTCAAAATGCCATAACCCCACATTGTTAGCTGTAAAACGTGTAAAGGGGTAACTATGCGATATGTCAGTTACTTTAAAATATCGAACATGCTTCTCTATTATTGCTGCCTCTTGGAAACAAAGGATATTATCCGGGTTAGTTACATGCAGGGGCGGAACTACATGATGAGTATGGGGGGCCGTTGCCCTCCATGATTCGCCAAAAAATATCAGATTTTAGTGTTAAATTTTTTTTTTGGACCTTTTTATTAAAGTGCACCCCCTCACAAAATCAAATTGCCCCCACCTTGAAGCCAAACAATGTAAAAACCTTAGATCTATATCTTAATCTTAAAAAATATAAGTTTTTTGTGTAAAAAAAATAAGAATAATGACCTTTTTATTAAAGTGCATCACGAAATATATCAAAAAATTTTTTTGCCCCCCGCCTTCTAAAATCCTGGGTCCACCACTGGTTACATGATTTACTTCTCATATTGATTTGAGACCGGTTATTGTGGTCGTTAGAAAATCGACTATTTTTAATTAATTTTATGTTATTGCCATTACTTTAAATGGCATTTATAGTGATGAGGGACGAACTTTAACTTATAGTTGCACTAGCTTATAGACCCGTGGAATCACGGGAATTTTTAAAGAAATTATGCATTAAAAAGTTAAGTGTGTGAATGAAGTAAGAAACGTAAACATGTTTCATTATTTTTTAAAGAAAATAATGTGTAATAAGTTAATAATTCGATAAACAATTTAGTTTGTAACTATTAAAACAATAAATGTTCATGTATCGTCTACTCGAACTGGTTGCAGTCATATATTAAACCACCTACATTATTAGTGAAGTTGTTTAACTGAATTTCCACCAAATAATTTTCATTTATCCATATTTAAAGAATATATGATAAATAGTTTATGTGTTGATCTTGATCTAAAAAAGCATAACTACTATAGATTATGGGCAACTTTTACCAATTACCATTTTAACTAATTTTCTAATTTGGCCCGTTTTATTATTATTATTTTTTTAAAGATGACCCAGTTGTAAAAGTAAATGGGTTGACAACACAAAGTATAAAAATCAATCAAATTGCTTTTCAAAACTGGATGTCTGTTATAAGCATTATACAGGGTTACTCAATCGGTATATCAAACGCTTAAACTTAATTTCAGTTTGTAAGTGTCAAGTGTAGCTCTTTCGGTAATACTAACCCTCATTTGCTCTCTCGGGGGTGTTTGATATTGGGTTTGCAAAACAAATTATTTGTAAGCAAAACAGTGTTTTAAAAGGCACTTCCCAACATGTGTTTCTAGAATTGGGGAAATAATCACTTTTTTCATATGGTTTCCAAACAATAATTTTTGATTATCCGTGTTTTGCAAACGCAACCATCAATATTCCCCAAAACGCAATCCATAAATATGACCAACCAAACAAATAAAACTAATCACTAAGCAATTCAAACAAAACCGAAAGGCTAACCAAACAAATAAAACTAATCACTAAGTATTTCGAACAAACCGAAAGGCTAACCAAAAAAAATAAAACTAATCACCAAGCATTTCGAACAAACCGAAAGGCTGTTCAATGGAAATAACGATTCTATATAAGGACGTTTAGATTGCTTCAAAAATGAAAGGCTTCATATGAACCGAAATTAATCGAGGTCAAATTTGATGGATAACAGCCTCGTGATGTCGGTTCCATCAAACGTATTCTCACTATGAGCTACAATAAGAGGTCGCTCCTTGAGACGTTGAGCCACAACCTAAGCTACCTTTTTAAAATCTACAAAGGACGTGTCATGAGAAGTACACCGCACGTGATCAACACCACATGCATGTATTGTCGGTGCTAAACATTCCGAAATCCTTAGAAATATTTCACATTATACACAGATGGTGACCAAACCTCCATGTATTTATAATTTTGCTTAAGTGATTTTGCTACCAAGTACAAACACGCTATTAAAGTAATTATAAGGGAATAAAAACATCTAAGTGCTAATTTTAGAAGATAAGGTTACTCAGTAACACATGGAGACCATCATTTACTCCGGTTACCTCCCGTAAATGTAATATTAGTGCAAAGAAAGTTCTAAATGTTGTGACATGTACCCAATAATTTCCGTTGTGACCAATACTAATAAGAGCAATATTCATTTAGAGTCATATCTCTACATATTGTAGGCTTCTATTTCTAGAACCTTTAGCACAAAACCGTGTCTCTCTCTGAGGTAAGTAAATAGATCACTAATATTCCTTTAGTCATATCACTACTTATTGTATGCATCTAAACAGAAGTTATGTTGTGATGATAAAAAACTATTTTTTTTCTTGACAAAGCTAAAACGCTTGACTCAAAGTGATCAATGGAAATGCTAACTGAACGATTGTCATGAATTGTCATGAATTTAAATACATTAAGAATATGCCAGAATTACATGGCGAATGTCAGATAATGAACCCTTCCCAAGAGATGATGATGTGCCTGTGAAATCAAATACATCATCAACTACCTGGAGCGCCAAACCTTACAAGAAAGCATAAAGATGAGTCATAGTTATAATTAACTGGTCATTTTGAATAAATGTGCCAAACGATTTGGTAACACGATAAAAGCAGTTGAAGGTGGAACATGTTATGTTTTAGTACTGGGACAAAACGGTTTGGATCAGTATAGTTGCCACGCTGCGTCTAATTCTATTATTATTTTGATAATCGGCAATTTCATTAATTATAATTACAAGAATACTATTATTACAATGATAAGTTAGGATTAGAAAAAATATATATTTTGAAGGCTTTATCCATTGAAGATAGATTTTGGGTGACTTGGTGACCTTCAACCCGTTTGGCGAATTCTCCTCTTAGCCTTCAAATCATTTGACATTTCAGATAAAGGTCATACTCTGAACCCAAATTAAACCATTCTCTAAGCTTATTACACATCAAGTATCCTCATTTTGGTTACTACATACAATATCTAAACAACAAACCCCAAATGATCGAAACACTATCATTAACTCTATTCACTTACCTCAGAAAGAGAAACAGGTTGTTTCTCCAGCTCATCTCCATCAAAATCTGCACCGGTACCCTGACATTCTGGACAAAATGCATAATATATTTGCTTCTCACCTCCTCCTCCTCGACTTTTTAAAGTCTTGCTCCTTTTTTCCGCATATACCTCTTCTTTTTTACTTCAGGAGTGACTAACTATTTTGTATGAAACACGTGGAATGCCTGCACGATTATATATACATATATATATTAAATGACAAAAAAACTTTTAAAATAAAACACTACGGGTCCAATATAAGATAGCTTCCAAAAGATATTAGCCCATTTAAGTTCCTACTATTGCAAACAAATCTACCAATCTTCATATTCATAAGTGTTGCCACATTTTTCCAAGGAATCATCTTGTCGCCACATAGCTGGAAATTTAAACTACTCATGATACTTAATATATACCTTTGTTCTTTTGATTACATAGAGATTGACTTAAATGATCACAGTTTGTCTTAACTCTTAGAATTTATCTATCAATATAATGAAAAATTAAACACCAAAATCATTCTTCATATAATCTCTTTTGTAAAATAGGACATACTTTGTGTCTACATAATATGAGAAGTTCCATATGCTTGTTATTTCAAGACCTCCAAATCAAATCCCAAATCACGCAATGCATGTAATAAAACAAAAATGAAATAAAACATTAAGAAACATGTTCTATGAAGCAATTATGGGTTGACTCGATAACCAAAACATCAAAAACCAAACACCCCTTTAGACATTGCTAACCATACAACCTTTTGAACACCCATTTTCCGAGATTGGGTTGATTGGTGGTCGATCAAGCAAGAAGCGGTTACTCTCGACACGTTAACCCTAGCCATTATCCAACTGTAAACAACCTCTTTAGCACACTTAGAAAAAGATTACATAGACCATATTACCAATTTTATATGTTTTGAACCATTAGAAAGATACCCGTTTTCACACATACCTTTTTTGGATCTCTTGTGTGGGATAATTTCTAGTAAAAAGTAAGTCGATTAGAGCCCGAGCAACATGTATCACATAACATCTTAGGATTGGAGCTCAAGTACATATCACAACTTCCCTTTCTAGTGTCGTAAACTAACCTCAATGTAGCTACAAAACACATGAAACAATAAATGTCAATTATCAAAAATCTGGAATGCAAAAAACTGTAACATAAACAGAACCGGACCAAAACCAATCAAAGAAATTGTGAAACCGTATGGAGAGTAATGTATGACACTTTAACTTCTTAGGTTTTGAATAAGTGAAAATGAATATGAACTATTCCATACAATATGAATTTATAAAATTCTGGTAACCATCATTCGATAATAGAACAATACACATAATTAAAATGGCCGTGAATTAAAATAAAGTCAAACCCTTTTTATAACAGCAATATCGAAGCACATTCATATGGGCGTTTGGGTAAGCTTATTGAAGGATCATTCGTAGCTTAGAAATATTGCTAAAACTTGATTATATAAAAGTGAAATTCAAACCTGGGTATTGCCTTCAAATTAATCTCCAAGCGACCCGTCCATTCTTCTACTAAACGCAAGAGCTGCAAAATCTTCTTTGATTTGGGGTCCATGGCATTGATACTAAATATCAATAAATATAAATATATATTAGAATATGACGCTAGCATTTCAGAGTTAAAGCATTGTAATGAATTTTAAGATGAAAAATTACGACTAACAATAAGAGCAAGGAGTTATACCCACAGATCCTAATGATGAACAACATTTTAGTTTCAGGGTAGACATAAAATCCAGCTTTCAACCTCGTCTCACATTCCAATTGAATTAATTCCTTTTGATGCGTAACAAAATCTACCCACATTAGTTCAAACTCAAAACCATACACCATATGATAAAACGGCTAAAAACAATTAGACCTGGGCTTGATACTCAACAGTGGTGTACTACTTAAACATGTTGAAAATCAACTTACAAATTGATAATTACTCACATCACATACATAAGATCGATACGAGTCGATACTAATATCAGATAAAATTATAGAGATTCATATTATTAGAATGGATCAGAACAAAATAAAAGAAACCCAAAAACAAACAAAACTTATAAAATATGCACCGTATGAGATTAAGATATTAACCCAAAATAGATTTTCAATGGCACCAAGATCATTATCAATTTTATGGTTTTGCCACAAACAAAAAGGCTGCCATAGCATACAATTGGTAGGGTTGATGATAAAGAGCGAATCAAATGTGTAAGGATAAATCGTAACTTATTTTTGGGATGATTTGAAAAACGCATACAGATCTTAGGGTTGATGATGAAGACGCAATTATATGATTTGAATTCAAAAAATGTAACTTATTTTTGGAGATGATTGTTTGAATGTGTCCACATTCATTGCTCATATGTAACTGCCAATTTGAATGTTATTTGGGTTTGAAAAATAGCTTGAGTGAATGGGGTGAATCATACTCTAGAAGTTTTGCTATTGGAGTTAATTGTTGTTGTACCTTCCATACTCAGCAGCCAATCACAATAAGAACACGTCATTGCATTAATTTCATTTTCTGCTTTATTAGGTAGTACAAAACTCTTGTTTATTATATTAGATAGATGTTTTTTAGTGATATAAAAGAAGAGATATATACTTGTGCGATAGATTATTAAATGCTTAGTTCTATCTTACAAAGATCAATGAAAAGATAATTGGCCATGCCTAATTGATAAATAGAGTGATCTAAACTTTAGCGATAGATTGATATGAAGATTAGGTGTTAGGGGTTTATTTAAAAAGATTAACTAAAAATTAATCTAGCAACATGCACATTGAAAAGTTTATAACAAAGACATTTAAGATGTATGTTGCCTTTGAAATTGTTTAATAACTTCATGATCTTGGTTATAAAGATGTTACATGTTTGTTCCTTCACCTATGTGGGACAAATCATAAAACCAACACTCATTTCCTTCTTACTCACAAAAATACTTGGCCCATTTTATTATTAAGTGGCATATTGTATTAGAACACTAATAAAACAAGTATTGATCTGTTACTCTTTACTGCACTTAATAATAAAATACACAACAACCATATGTTTGTTAAAATTTAAAATCATCATTGTAAATAATTAACAAGTTCGAAGTGGTTAAGTTTTATTGTTTCAACAAAATCATCATTGTTAACTACTCTATAAAAATATTGTAAACGATATATAACTCTAAATATTTAAAGTACATATATCATTTACACATTTTGTAATTCATGTTCCTAATAGCCTCATATATGCAACATAAAACATAAGTTAATGGCTTAAATCTTCTCCCTTATCCTTTTAATTATGTTAGTTACATGTAGGGGTGAGCAAAACCGATTTACACCCAAACTGAAACCGACAAAATCGACTCGAAACCAAACCGATTCATAGAAGTCGGGTATGAGTCGGTTTACACATTTCCGGACAAGTCGGGTCGGCTCGAAACCCGAAAAAACCGACAAACCGACCGAAACTGACCCGAGTAGGTTTTGGTTCGGTCTCGGGTTGGGTTTTGGGGGAATGTCGGTTTTCGGTTGAGTCGGGTCGGGTTGACCCGAATGCTCACCCCTAGTTACATGCTTTGCTTCTCAGAGCAAGGGGTATGGGCTTCTTCACAACTCGCCGAATCAGACGTGGCAACTCGCCACATTTTTTTGTTTCTCGCCATGATACCATTGTGGCTCGCCACAATGGTTTTCGCCACAATGGTTTTCGCCATTCAAACGAAATGAAAAAGACAAAACCATTTTGCTCTCGCCACTTCATGCCACCACACCAAGGGTCCATTTTCTTTCTTTTTTCAAATGCATTTGTTCTAAAAACAGTGATTATATGTTTTAAAAAAAATAAAATGAGGGTGGGTGGAGCCCAAGTGAAGAGAAGTGAGTAAGTTGTGATTGGGGGGTATTTTTTTGGTAGTGTGTTGGAGTGATGTGGAGGTGATGTGGCACACGTGGGCCCCAAGTGAAGAGAAGTGGTGAAGTCACCACACCCCTTGCTCTCATATTAATTATGTTAGCCTACTTCTTATATGAGTGATGTTTTTTATCAAATTGTTTCAATGAACATGAGATTGTAATCAAGCACTAGTTGTGTTTACTTTATTATACTTGTGTTGATCTAAATGAATATAGTTTACCATTTTATACAACCATGTTATATCTGCATCATAGTTACAATTCTATTTGCGTTCGAGGCAAGCTACCACTTAATTTTATACTTCTTTTCGTTCCACTCCCAATTTTTCCGACACATCTGAAAATAGATGAGCTTTTTCATAAGAGACCGATCGACAACAAGCATAGGCTCCGCTATGAATATTTGAAAGGTGTGTGCGTGGCCCATAATTCATATAATATCTTTATGTAACGAAAAGGACAAAGAAGCCTCCTAAGTAGTTTTGGTTTACATGTTTTAGTTCGATAAACTAAGTATCAAATGACATGAAAACACTACAACTTTACTGTAAATTATGAGGAACCGTAAAAGACATCATCTTTTAGATTTTAAAAAGCAAAGATTACACAAAAGAAAAGCTAGTGTACAAAATATGAGTGAAACTTGTATTTTGCATAACGAAAAGAAGAAACTAAAGAGGATACTTGTCCCACATCTCCCAATTCATCAATCTTTACATAGAAGACTTCTTATAAATAAAGGGGGCAAGGTGTCCACAAGGTGTTATTGACCAAGTTATTTGTATTTTTATCAAATAATATATGCTATTTAAGTTTTAATAGCAAGTTTGGACTATTAAAATATTTATAGTTCATATAATGTAATTCTTAAATAAAATTTTGAGTATATACTGCTTTTTTCAGGTAATTATTTATTTAAATGTAAATAATTATCTTTAAAAATGAGGAGTATATAGTTACTATTTGTTTAAGTAATCTAATTAAAGTAATCTAATTAAAGAGTTCAAAAATTGAGTTGCAAGAGTATTTAATTTAATTGAACATATGTGGTAGGCCTATTGTAAATGATTTACAAATGTATTGCCCCGTATGCGTAAAAATGTTCATAACCGATGTAACTCAATGTAAGGGTGATCTTGAGTAATCAATATGATTTGGTTCGAGTCGTTTTCATTGGTTTTGGTCGCGATGCCAAGTAACATCCCTTTCTAACAAGAAACAAAAGTCACCAGCAAACCCTAAACCACGAAGGTTAGGCAATTCAGATTTTGAGCCATGAAGATTGTGACTAATATATCGAATGATCATGATAGCCGAAACGCATTGGAGTGTGTTGGTTTTCTAAACCATTCCTTTTTGGTGAAACAAAAACAATTTAACAACTTTGTTGTTACAAGTTTGTCGTTAAATGTCCAAAAGATTAACCCAATAGTTGTGTAACACGAAAGAAAGAACGTTTAGCTACATAACTAAGAAATGCTTCAACACGATTCTTTGTAACATTTGTTCAGCTCAACTTTTGTTTAAAAATGAATTGTAGTAGAAATCAACTTGTTAACTATAACTATTTTTAAATATGACTATTCGGCGGATTGTGCACGTAACGATACAAATTTTCTTCTAATGTGTTGTTCATTGGACTGATTCTCATTTTTCGTCTACTTACTTGACCTTTTAGGTAAAAGTCAAGTAAAATCGACTCATTTGTCTAGCAATGAATTGAATTTTCACCTTTACTTCCAAAACAAAAATGTCAATTTCAATAGAACAAATTTACAATAATAAATGAATTTACCTAAAAGTAAAAAGGTCTTTCGTCAAATATGACAACAACAATGACCCGAATTTGAGACCCGTGACTCGACCATGACCAATATGCCCCTAATCAAATTCAAGTAAATAATGCAATATGCATTATATGCTAGCTACTTTAGTAAGGTAAATTTATATGCGTGAAGAGCCTTTAAAAAATGGCATTTTGGAATCTAATTTTGCTTCTAATATTATAACAAAGTTTTTTTTTTTAAGTTGTTGTTCTTAAGACATCACCTAAATATAAAGTGCAGTCGAATTAACATATTGCGGGAGGTTGTGTGACCATGTCAAGACCACCATGTGAAATGAGCATTTACAGCAAAAATTTAATCTTTTTTGACACATGATGGATAACGTCAACAAACTCAGAATGTGAGTTTATGCTGTTCAAGGAATGTTTATCGTAACAATCTTAATCCTACTAGAGTTGGCGTTCTATTGAAATGGTAAAATCTGTTGCAACTAAGGCAAGTAGAGTCTTTGTTCAAGCTCAAGATCCGGCTAAGCTAAGTGTAGAATTACAAAATGCACTTGATGACATGGAAGAGTTTGATATGAAGTCAATCGTGAACAAGCTTTTTGCAACTTTCGCACAAAGTTTAGAGCTTCAGTGGCTTTGTAGAGGGTATGATCTAGCACAAACTTATTGCCTTTTGTATATTACTAGTAGCAACATATGTTTTAAAATGTTGTCTAAGATATTGAAAAACAAAAGAAGCAAATCAACAAACCATAGTAATTAAAACTAATAAAAGTATAAATACATACATATCCTATATAAGCTAATGTTTACTAAATCACCCAGCTATCAAGGTTGTATGGGTATCGAGTCTGTATAGCTTGGTGCCTGGTAAAGAAGTTGAGTTGGGTATCGAGTCTTGGTTGAATCAGCTAATCGCTTTTGATAACAAAGTTGTCTATCATCAAAGATGAAATCAAAGCAAGTTGTTATTCCCCTTATATGTTTGAGGGTGATTGGGATTGATTGTTTTTCTAGCTTATTCACTTTATTCAATAAGCACTTTGTACATTGAAGTGTTTGGATAACATAAGCTTCTTTTAATTATTTTCGAGCTAAATGAACAATATTCAGTAAGGATATTAGCTTTGCTAAGATGTCTAGATATCCGTAATTCATAATTATAGAAAACAAAACCAAAACTAATGCAATTATAAAAGCATAGCATATGTGTAAATATTTTGGGTAAATTCAAAACATATACATTAACAAGTTGTGTAAAATCAATTGGTTTTTGGTCATCTCACATCAAGCTATGAAGAAAAGAAGCTAGAAGATGTTGAGTTAAAAAGGAAGGGAAGGTTGTTTCAAATATATCTAGTTATTAGTATATATACTAAAAGGCAGGACCCAAGGTTTTGCAAAACACGCATTTAATGAAAAGTTTTTCAAATTGGCGAAATAGCCCGAGGTTCAAGTGGTACCGCAAACTAAGTCCAAACATTAAATGCAAAGTTTCACAACTTGGCAAAACAACCCCGAGGTTTAAGTGTCGTTGCAAAGTAGGTCCAAACATTAAATGCAAAGTTTCATAACTTGGCAAAACAGTCCCCGAGGTTTAAGTGTCGTTGCAAAGTAAGTCCTTTAAAGTTAATCCCGTTGCGTCGCTGGTTCCCACACTGTAGTGACTAGCCTTTAGGTTGATTCAGAATCGTACTTCGCATAGGTGTGCAAAATTCATACCGAAAACTCAATTATGACCGGACGGATCATTGGATCTAGATGGTTAGGTTGTTTTGGTCCATTTTGAAACCACGATAGATACACACAAAAAAGGCTTACAATTTGTGAATGTTCCAGTTTGGGATCAATATCACAGTGTGCTTCTCGATCGTACTATTTTTTTTTGCTTCACCGTGGTTGGTTCAGTTTTGAACAATACTATACCCCTAGTTCTTGGTCACAAAACTAAAACAAAGTTGCAACAATACTAGAATCTGTATTGAACCACAAAGTATTAAGTGCTAGGTTTTGTTTGACAAAGATCAACAAAAAGATAATTGGCTACCTGCACATCCAAGAGTTTATGACAAAGTCATTTAATGTACATGTTCTTATATGATAGCTTATAGTTGAACTTTATTTGAGTGAAAGATTGAGTGATATAATTATAAATTCGATAGAGTCGATATGATGTGATGATTAAATGCTAGTATATGTCCTACAAAGACGGATATAAAGATAATTGGCTATAGTGATAGATTGGTATGGTGATTAGGTGGTAAGTTTATTTCGACAAAGATCAACAACATTTGAATTGACAACGCTCATATTAAAGAGTTTATAACAAAGACATTTGTGTTTGTGTATTCTCAAGCATTTAGTAGTAGTAACAAAAAAAAAAAAAAACTTGAACAAGCTACACACATAAGAGTTTATAGCAAAGACATTTAATGTGCGTGCAGCTTATCACAAATTATTAAAATATTTTCATATTCTTGTTTATAAATCGCATTTAAGTTTGTTCCTTCACCTATGTGGGACAAAGTCACAAAGATGCTTAACATGTCACCTTTTTATTTAAGCTTTTGGGTGCTTTAATTATTTTACACAACTAGTTGCTAATGGCTACCGATAATTTAACAAAACATACACTTATCCAAAAACAACATTCATTTTAACCCGACCACTAAACCCGTGTCCACTTATCCAATAACCACGCACCCAACAAATTAGACATACATCTTTCCAATAACCACGCACCCCATTCTGCAACTATGTACAAGTTGTAAAAAACATAAAGGGTCATGCTTATATAGTTTGTAACTAAGTGATGTGTTACTTTCTTTGAGATATCGAGTAAGGAATTGTCTCTTGGTGACAAAGAATTTTAACTGATATAGTCAATATTTTGCAACTTAAAGTGATACTAATCATGAGTACTCTGTACTTAACAATATGGGTGTGCAACAACACAAAATCAAATCATCACCAAACTAAAACTGAAGTTTTAACAATATTAGAACCAAAAAATCAAAGCAGAGAGTATCAGTTTTTATTTTCTAAACATGTTTAAACCCGAATTAGACTCCAAACTAAACTCTAACTCTGAGCTAAGATAAACACACATTTATTAAGGTTGTTTGACACAACCAAACTAAATAGTTAGCAAGTTTGAAGAGGTTAAATTCTATCGTTTCAACATCATCATTGTTAGTTACATGATTTGCTTCAAATATTAATTATGAGACTGGTTGGTGTGGTCACTAGAATATCAGTTTGTAGTAACGAGTTACCACTTCGGTTTGTAGTAACATTTTTGTGACTGATAAAAACCAAGACCATATTTTATTGTGCGATAGATTCGGTACTATGTGTTGATTATATGCTTGGTCCTATCCTACAAAGATTCATGAAAAAGATAATTCGAAACAGTGTTACGGAATATAAATTTTAGTGATAGATTAAAAGATAAGACAATTAACAAAAAATAAGTCAAGCACCACGCACATTGAAGAGTTTATAACTAAGAGAGTTAATGAACGTATTTTTGACTACTTTTTCAATAACAACGTAATCTTGTTTATAAATGTCTTCCATGTTTGTTCCTTCACCTATGTGGGACAAAGTCACAAATCCGACACTCATTTCTTTCTTACTCACAAAAATACTTGGCCGCACTCCTTTGTGTTTGACGGTGAGCAATTTGAAACTTTTCGTAATAAGTGTTCAACTTTTTTTTATGTTTAAGTGTCCATATTTTATATTATGTGATGATTAAATGGTAGGTTCCATCCAATCAAGATCGTCGAAAGGATAATTGGCTATGCCCACGTTGAAAATTGAGTGATACAAACTTGAATTATAGATTCAATATGACGATTAAGCGTTAGGCTTTGTTTGACAAAGATCAACAAAAAGATAATTAGCTACGTGCACATAGAAGAGTTTATGACAAAAAGTCATTTAATGTAAATGTTCTTGTTTAATAGCTTATGGTTGCACTTTATTTGACTGAAAGTAGAGTGATATAAACTCGATAGAGTCGATATGACATTGATGATTTAATGCTAGTATCTATCCTACAAAGATCTATGATGATGGATATGAATGATATAAGCTTTAGTGATAGATTGCTATCGCGATTAGGTGTTAGGTTTATTTTGACAAAGATCACAGAAATTTGAATTGGCAAAGAGCACATTAAAAATTAATAACAAAGACATTCGGTGTTTGTGTATTCTCAAGCATTTGTTTGTAACAAAGATAAAAAAAAAAAAAAAAAAAAAAAAATTGAATTGGCTACACACACTTTCAAGAGTTTTTATCAAAGACATTTAATTTTTGTATTTTCTCAAGCATTTATTTGTAACAAAGTTACAAAAAACAAAATTAGCCACACGCACATTTAAAGAAGAGCTTATAACAAAGATACTTAATATGGTGTTATTAATTTTGTTATTGTCTAATTTCATATTCTTGTTTATAAATCTCTTTCAAGTTTGTTCCTTTACCTATGTGGGACAAAATCACAAGATCCAAACTCATTTCCTTATTAGTCACCTTTGTGTATGAGCTTTTGGGGTTCTTTTAGTTAGTCTACACTTAATAATTACTTACAGAACTAGTTGCTAATGGCTACCGATAATTTAACAAAACATACACTTATCTAAGTATAGAAACCGCATTCATCTTAACCCCGCCACCAAATCCCATGTACCCAACAAATTAAAATCAAAACCTTAACTAACCAATGGCCAAAACAACAATCTTAACCATCACAAGTTTTATGTGCATGCTTTTCCTAGCACATGCGATACCGGGTGGTCGTACTAAGATAAAGGACGTGAAAAACAACAATGGAGTGCAGGAACTAGGACGGTTTCTATCGAAGAATATAATCGAAAAGTTGGGTCTAAGGTTGTTTAAAGTTAGTGGAAGTTTTAAAAGCTGAGATTCAAGTGGTGGCTGGGAGTAAATACTATTTAACGATTAAAGCGATAAGTTCCAAAAGGTTGTGAGAATAGGTTTTTTGTTCCTGAAAGTGTGGTGAAACCATGGGTGCATTCTAAAGAGTTTCTTACGTTTTGACCCGAAGATGGATTGAAGTAGATTTGCAGATGTCTTAGGTCTTTTGATCTCACAAATTAAAGACGTTTGCACTAAAACAATTAAATGAGTTTTTTAGTGTGTGTTTTTGTTATTTAATTGTGAAAATGTGACCAGTAATGGGTTCGTTAACATGGTTTTATAAATAACCTGTGTTATCGACATCGTACTTATTGATGTAAGCTGTTAATACATTCTCACTGTGATTGCATTCGTTCTACAATAGTAGTAGTTCAATGGATCGGGTTATGTAGCATAAAGACAGAGGCATGGGTTAAAATCCTCAATCCTGACCCGTGTCCTTCCTGTAACTGTAGTATTGCACAATTACCTCACTCACATTAGCTTTTGGATCAGTCGATGAGGGTTGTCATATGATTGGTTTAAACTTTTTTCATTGCATTTATAATTTCTTAGTGTTTTATCTAACTATATGTTCATACCACACAATGTATAACTACTAGATGAAGGAAAACAGAATAGTCTAAGTTTTACACATATTGTAGTTCATGTTTCTAGTAGCCTCATACAGGCAACATAAAACATAAGTTAATGGCTTAAATCTTGTCCACTGTCCTTTTAGTTATGTTACTTACACGATTTGCTTTTCATATTGATTATGAGATCGGTGGTGTGGTCGTTAAAATATCGATTTCTTTTTTTAATTGATTTTGTATTATTGTTTGTATTTAAAATGGTTTTATAAGTGATAAAAAAACTGTAATAACCGATAATTTAACAAGTTGTTAATTATCGTTATACACGAAGAAATTTATTATAAAAGTTTAATTAACCATTTTCACGTTTAATTTTTTTTTAACGATATAACAACGAATGATATTCGTCAACTAACAATATGAGGTAACTCACATTGCATGCAAACAACCTCACACGCGTACCAACACTAAAACATTTATGTGGTTATGTAAAATTTCACTTTTGTATTTTATATACATGCACAATATACAACTTGCCTTTAATACCTAAACTTATACATTAGAATACACATTATACACTTTAAAAGAAGATTTTGAAATATTTTGTCTTTCCCCTCTTTTAATCCCAATGGCAAAAACACCAAGCCACATAGAAAGATTCAAATGTTACTTTATATTATTTTAACCTTAAAGCCTTACTACGTTGACCTTGAACCATGGCTTTATCATATATCGTATAATTAAGTTGTTGATTTATGTGGCTCTATATCGTATTCTTGACATGCGGGAACACATAATAGCATACACGTCGACTCAATCAAGTAAAACTAAAAAAAGTTGTATAAAATACTATAAACTGTATCAAACCACAAACGACAAACTGGATCGTGAACAAGACTTGAATTATAGATTCGATATGTTGATTAAGTGTTAGGTTTTGTTTGACAAAGATCAACAAAAAGATAATTGGCTACGTGCACATCGAAGTGTTTATGACAAAAATTCATTTGATGTAAACGTTCTTGTTTTATGGCTTATGGTTGCACTTTATTTGAGTGATAAACAGTGATATAAACTCATTGAAAGTCGATATGATGTGACGATTAATTGCTAGTATCTGCGTTACAAATATTGATATATAGATAATTGGCTAGGGCGATGGATATGAGTGATATAAACTTTAGTGATACATTGATATGGCGATTAGGTGTTACGTTTATTTTTACAAAGATCAACAAAATTTGAATTGGCAACGTGCACATTAAAGAGTTTATAACAAAGACATTCGGTGTTTGTGCATTCTCACGCATTTATTTGTAAACAAAATAAAAAGGAAAAGTAGCTACACACACATTGAAGAATTATAGCAAAGATATTGAAATGTGTTTGTAATTAGTCTATTCCTTTAATGATATTTTCATATTCTTGTTTATAAATATCATTCTAGTTCGTTCCTTCACCTATGTGGGACAGTCACAAAAATTAGCGTGCCACTTTGTGTTTGATCTTTTTGGTGCTTTTAGTTAATTTATGCAACTAGTTGCTAACGGCTACCGATAATTTAACAAAACATACACTATGTAAATATAGAAAACGCATTCATCTTAACCAGGCCACCAAACCCATGTCCACTTATCCAAAAACCACGTACCTAACAAATTAAGGGCCCGTTTGGTTTACGGGTTTGAGGGGGTTTCGATTGATTGAAAGCATAAATCAATTGTTTGGTGAGATTATTATTCTCTGACACATGGTATTTGAATGGAAAGTTGAATCCAGGCACACTTGGGTGGTATCGGTGAAATCAGGTGATAAGTGGAGTATATTTTATTTTACAAATCTTCTCCACCATATGTTCTATTATTTATTTTTGTTTTATTGACTTTTTTATTATTAAATAATATATTTTATTTTAATTTGCTAATAAAATAAAAGTATCTTTTAAATTAATAATTATGTTTATCTTTCATCATTTATTTCAAACCAAACCCAAATCCAAATCCTATTTCAATCCCACCTATAAACAAAACGGGCCCTAAACATACATCTTCCAAAAAACCACAAACACAAACTCATTCCTTATAATCAAAACCTTAAATAAGATAAAGGACGTGAAAAATAAGAATGAAGTGCAAGAAGTAGAACGGTTTTCTATCAAATATTATGATTAGAAATTTGGGTATAATGGTGGTTTAAAGTTTGTGGAAGCTGTTAAAGCTGAGAGTCAAGTGGTGGCTCGGAATAAATATTATTTGATAATTAAAGTAGTGAGTTCGAAAGGAATTGAGAATAAATTTTTTGATGTTGAATTTGTGGTGAAACCATGGGTGCCTTCTAGAGAGTTGCTTGCTTTTCCGACCCAAGAAAGGGTTGAATTAGATTCACAAAATCATCCAAGCCCATTAAGAATTGCATAAGTTTCATTAACTGATTATGTTTTTTAAAATCATCAGCAGCATGACAAGTGCACCTAGGTAACTGAACTAAAGCATCAAATTGTTTCCACAAAGTGCTCAGTTTATTAAAATATTCAGCAATAGAACAACCATTTTGAGACAAAGAATTGATTTTATGATGCAGATTAAAAGTAACTGAACCATCAACTCTATCAAAAGTTTATTTTAATTCATTCCACACATCAGAAGCTCTTTTGAAAAATTTGACCCAAGAATAATTCTTCTGATATGGAATTCAAAATCCATCCCAATACAACAGCATTAACCCTGTCCCATTGTCTCCCTAACACTTCATCAATATGTGACCTAGTGCAAGTACCATCTATAAATCCAGTTTTATTTCTGCCTTCAAGAGCTAATAACATAGCACATGACCACACATTATAATTTTCAGTCCCTTTTAGTTTAATAGAAACAACAGTCAAGGTAGCAGAATCATTAGGATGCAAGTGAAGAGGATGACTAAGATCCAACTTACTAATTAAAGTAACTGGTTCATTATCAACCTCAAATTCATCATCAGTATAACCATGAACAGACATAATTGAACAAAAATAAGCAACACACAAGAAGAGTCAAGAAAGAAGTTCCCAGGCTTCCTTGCCACTCAAGGTGGTAGGTCAAGGGCAGAACACTCAAGTCAAGATCTACAACTAAAACAAAAAAAAACCACACTCCAACAACAATCACAAACCTCCAACAATACTCAACTCCTACTCCCCGTCAATCTAAACAGGAAATAAAAAAGAGAAATATAAAAGGTGTGAGAGGTGTTACGAGGCACGAAATCCGAAAGCGGTGGAACAAGAACCCTGATTATAATTCTTGAGACAAGAATCACAACCCACACGATCTCAATCAACCCAGAACCACCAAGAACCAACCACCAATCGAAGCTAGAGATCAAACCCCCAAAATTACCGAAACCCTAACTTACTCAAAAATTAGGCGTTTTGTAAAATCTTTTAGAATCAATCAATTAGAGCAAGAAAATACTTATTAATCACAATCAATTAGGTTTAATCAAATTAATTTGAAAAACCCCCAAATTTTGAAACCCTAATTTTCCCGAAATCAATTTAATCAGAGCAAGGCGAAGAACCTGTCTCTGATACCATGTAGGAAAACACAATATAAACCAACAACAGATCTTGAATTTAAATCCAAGATCAACTTCTTTTATTCAACCAAAACTATCCAGATCAATAAGCCACTGATCTTAATCAGAACAACCCAGAAACATCACATGAATCACAAACAATTGAATACTAACACAATCCTTTCCACTGATTCACAGGTGAAAGGCTATTGACTACTTATCAATAGTTTTACAATATAAGAAACCTCACAATCACTCTTAAGCAATATTAGAACAATCAGAAAGTAGTTTTGGTTGAGAGAAGATCGTCTGCAATCTTCAACTTTTAGAGAGAATGAATTATCTCAAACCCTAGCAAGAATGAGACTATAAATAGCCTTGACCAAAGCTGACTTTCACCTTTCCAGATATAGCACCTTAAGTCCTTCATCTTTCACCAAACATCCACATAGAGCCAAACTTCAAATATGCTATAAACTGAAAATGTAAAAGTACAACATTAGTCCCTAGAATATATGTTTCAGTATTTGAGTTATATTTTAACACACCATAAGCTTACATTAAAACATAAAGGTTGTTCGGACCAAACCAAATTATAACCTTTTTTTGAAGACTATATAGTAGTAGGTTATTAAGAATTTAAGTTTTAACATTTCAACGAAGTCAAAAATTAGTGGTACCGATCCCGTACCGAATTAGTGGTACTCATTTTTTTCCGAGCATAAGTGGTACCGGTACCGTATCGAACGGGATTCGGACACCGATACCGGTATCGGGAAATCGGGTTTTCCCCGCTTTTTTTCAGGAATTTCCCGATTGGGTACCGGTCCCATACCGAATTAGTGGTTCCGATTTTTTTCACCTTATTTCGTAGTCCCGGTACCGTACCGAGAATCAAACCAAAAGAGTATCCTTTGGTTCACGTTGAAAGTAAATTTATACCTAAATTAGACCGTGAACCAAACTCAGAAACCTCTATAAATATTGAAGTACACGTACCATCAACACGCATTCTGTGATTCATGTTCCTAATAGCCTAATAGGTATGACATAAAACATAAGTTTTTAGAGGTAAATTTTTAACGTTTCAGCAAAATCACCATTGTTAAATAAATTATAAGAATATTGTACATGATATATAAAACTCAAAATATTATTTAAAGTACATGTATAAGTAATTTATGTTCCTAATAGCCTCATACATGCCTTAAAATCTAGTCCCTATCCTTTTAATTATGTTAGTTACATGATTTGCTTCTCACACTGATTACGAGACCGGTTGTTGTGGTCGTTAGAAAATCGGTTATTTTTAATTATTTTTATGTTGTTGTTATTACTTCAAATGGTTTTTATAGTGATGAGCGACAAACTTTAGCTTGTGCAAATTACTATGTGATGATGAATGCTTGGGGTTATCCTACGAAGATCTATGAAAAGATAATCGATTATGTTCACATTAAGACAGAGAGTGGTGAAATTTAAAGATAGATTGAACAAAGATTAGTAAAAAGATTGATGTTAGGTTCTAGTTGAAAAAGATTAGTAAAAAGTAGCATGTTATTCCCACATTGAAGAGCTTCTTACAAAGCCATTTAATGTGGGAGTTTTCACACTAATTTAATTAACATCTACTTAATCTTAGTTATAAACCTTTTCTATGTTTGTTCCATTGTCTATGTGGGACAAAGTCACAAATTCAACACTCATTTCCTTCCTACCCTCTAATACTTAAGAGTTTTCTTTCCATGAGTATGAGATGTCGGAAGGAACAAATATGTGGATATAAGTATTTAAGCTCGAAGACAAAGAGATATTGGTTCATATGATAAAAGGTTGTGTGATCTACTTGTATTTATCAATCCTTAAAATTTGTTTGCAAAAGGTTAGCATGCACGTCAGTTCAATCAACTATAACTAAAACAAAGTTGTAACAATACTAGAAAACTATATCAAACCACAAAGTATTAAGTGTGTTTTGTTTGACAAAACCATAATTGGCTACGCCCACATTGAAAAATAGAGTGATACAAGCCTCAACTATAGATTCGATATGACGATCAAGTGTTAGGTTCTGTTTGACAAAGATCAACAAAAAGATAATTGACTACGCCCACATCATAGAGTTTATGACAAAGTCGTTTGATGTACATGTTCTTGTTTAATATCTTATGGTTGCACTTTATTTGAGTGAATAATAGAGCGATATAAATTCGATAGGGTCTATATGATGTGATGGTTAAATGGTACAAAGATCAATATAAAGATAATTGGCTTTGACTATCGACATGAGTGATATAAACTTTAATGATAGATTGACGTGTTGATTAGGCGTTGGGTTTTATTTGAAAAAGGTAAAAGAGAGAGAGAAAAAAAAAAAAAAAAATTACGCACATTAAAGACTTAATGTGCAAACATGAAGAGTTAGTTGTTAATTTACTTCATAATCATGGTTATAAACTTCTCACACGTTTGTTCTTTCACTAGCGTGGGACAAAGTCACAGATAATCACTCATTTACTTCTTACTCACAAAAAAAACTTGGCTACACTCCTTTTTTGAGGATGAGCAATTTGAAGCTTTTCGTGATAAGTGTTCCAACTTTTTTATTATGTTTAAGTCTCCATATGTAATTAAAACACTAGTAATAAAATAATTATTGGTCGGTCAAAATGCGATAAGCCGTCAGAACATAACAAGCCCGATAAATGGAATTTTAACGCAAGACTTATTTTTGGCTTATTTATGTTAGATTTTCTTTCTTCTAACTGTATGAAACATCTTAAGCCCTTATCAAAATGCTAATCCAAACACCCCATAATGCCATTTTGTGCAAGTTGTAGAAGACATAGACGATCAAGCTTTGGATAGTTTGTAACTATGTGATGTGGTACTTTCTTTGAGATATCGAGTAAGGATTGTCTCTTGGTGACAAATAATTTTATATTAGTATTGTAACCGATAGTCAATACTTTGCAACTTAAACAGATACTAATCATGATACCTTGCACGCGATCAAAATATACACAAACTAAAACAAATTTAGTGCTTCGTACTTAAAAATATGGGTGTGAAAAAACACAAAATCAAATCATAAACAAACTAAAACTAGAGTTTCAACAATATTAGAACCAAAATATCGAAGCAGAGAGTATCAGTTTTTATTTCGTCATGTTCAAAACAAATCTAAACCCAAATTAGACTACAAACCAAACTCTAACTTTGAGCCAAGATAAACATGATTTTAGTTTAAACAATTTCCTTTCATTCAAATATTAGGTTGTTTGACACAACCAAACCAAATTCAGCTGCTTGGAGAGTGTAATTCATGTTCCTAATAGCCTCACACATGCAACATAAAACATAAGTTGATGCCTTAAATCTTGTCCCCTGACCTTTTAATTATGTTGCTTTTGGAAAAAGAAGAATGATTTGTACAACGCACTTGGGGAACATGCCTTTGGAACTTGTCTTTGTAAAAATCCAGAAACGCCTCTTTCACTTGCACCGGATTGGAGACCCACGTGCTATCAACCATAATCGCTTGAATGGCTTGTCTCCTCCTGTTTTGATTAATTAAAGTGTGGAAGAACTTTGTGTTCTCGTCACCTTCAATATCCCATTTGATGCGAGATTTTTGAAATAACTCCATAGACTCCATATGATCAATATTATGAATTTCATGAATAAGTTGTAACCTTGTCTCTTTCTCCGAATCGGATTTGAAAATCGTATTTGAAAAGGTTCTTGAGCATGGAAGAGACAATATTTTGAAACAATGTCAAAGAATGAAGAAGTTAACGGTATAAGTAACGTATAATTGAATTAACTTGTTAGACAACTTCAACATTGTTTGCATTTAACAAAACTAGTTGGATACCCGCGCATAGCGGCGGCGATAAATATAGTTATATAATAAATATAGTAAATGATTTGCTAACCCAACTCTCCTCGCAATTCCCTACCCGCTTAGTGAATTCATTTCACAACACTCCAAATGTATATGTGTTAGTGTATGTGTTTGTTTGAGTTTTCGTATCTTTTCCGTAACATCATTATTCCCGCATATAAAAAGACATTCACAATCTCTTACCCGTCAAACACTTTCCCAAAAGTAAATGATTTTGATAAATAAAGTTTGTATTGATTGAAATAAAGGTTAAAGTTATAAAAATTTGAATCAAGATAAAATAACCTACTAAAAATGTAAAAACTAAAAACTCATAAAAATATATTAAAATGGATGTTGAATTAAATAGCACAAAATTTTAAAAAATATGGTGAAATTAGATCATAAAAAATTAAACGAGTTAAAAGATATTTAAATTTAAAAATAAAGGTGATTAGCTAGTTAAGTTTATACGTGTCACCCCATTATCAGATCTCCTTATTTTAGTTTGTTAGAACCCCCTTTTGTTATTTTTTAGTTAGTGGAGTGACACACGTCACTCAACGATTGAACTCCTTATCTTAATTTTTATGTTCACATCTTAAATGCTTTATATAGTAGTATAGATAATAATGAACCCTCAACCATAAAGATGTACCATGTCCATTAAAAACAAAGTAGACTTCAATATCTTTGAAATAAAACTATAGGAAAGTTTAAAATTTATCATCAAAAGTTATTTTACATCGTGTTTCAAATTAAAGCTTCCAAATATAACAAGTTGTATGTAAAACATTAGGCTTGTCAAAGTAAAGAGAATCGATCGATCGGTTAAGTTGATCGCGATCTTTTTTTTGGGATGATGGTTGCTTGGGTGATCGATTGTCGCTTGGTAAATTTTTATTTTTTATTTTATTTTATTTTATTTTTTAAATTTTTTTTACCGTCTTAAGATATGAACGTTGAACTAAAAAAAATTAACTTTTAAACTTACTTTCACACTATAAATAAACACATTCATTTCACTATTTTTTCACACATTCTCTCAAATAACACCCTCATTTCACTTTTTATTTCATACTTTCAAACTATGAATTCTTACAAGCTATTTATTGTCGATTCATCTTCGCATGATGAAAATGAAGTTAGTAGCAAATTTATGATGTTTGCGGAAAAGTGTCGGGAGGCTTATCAAGCGTCAAATAAAATCTCACGAAACCAAGTTAGTAGGGATCGTTGGGTGCTCATAATCGTTAGTGACTTCTGTGAACACCCAATTTACGGTGATAGAGCATTCCATGATCGTTTCCGAATGAGCTGAAAACTATTCACACGAATTGTTTGAGAGGTAACCGATCATTCACTTTATTTCCAACAAACTCCTAGTTGTGCGGGCTTACTTGATATTTCTCCATTGATGAAATGTACTTCGTCAATTCGTCAATTGGCATACGGAGTCAATCCTGATTCTCTGGACGAATATGTGCAAATGGGTGCGTCAACAATTCGTGAGTGTCTCCAAAAATTTGTGAAGCCATTATGGAGTTATATGGTGCAGAGTATTTGCGAAAGCCAACCGTTACTGACATAAAAAAACTCTATGCTCATCACTACGAAGAGCATGGGTTTTCTGGGATAATATGAAGCATTGATTGTACAGATTGGTCGTAGGCGAATTGCCTACATGCTTTAAAAGGTCAATTTTTTAGGGGTGGTCATGGGCAAGATCCTTTCATTTTATTGGAAACAATCGCCTCCCAAAATTTATGGATTTGGAATGCGTTCTTTTGGTGTCACCGGGATGAATAACGACGTTAATGTTTTACGTCAATCGCCTCTTTTCAATGATATCAAAACGGGAGAGCACCAGATGTGGAATTCGTTGTTAACGGCGTGCCTTATAAACAGGGATATTATCTTGCTGATGGGATATATCTGGAATGGTATGTTATTATGAAGTCCATTGGATGATCACAAACGAATATTGTTTAAGACGATGCACGAAGCAGCAAGGAAAGATGTGAAATGTGCTTTTGGTGTACTAAAAAAGAAGTGACTAATGAATAAACATCTGGTTAAAGGGTTTGACAAAAACCGTCTATTAGATATAATGTACACATGCATCATATTACATAATATGATAATTCAGGACGAAGAGCGGGTGATGTCTCCCATATTCTTTCGAAGGGAGCATCACCGTTCTTATGATCCCATAAGAACGCATGTGGAATACCAAGCAGATAATCGACAAAACAACTCATCTTAGCCTGAAAGCCGATTTGGTGGAAGACATTTGGCATCGTCAATACCAAAACTAGTTTAGTCGTTTTATTATCGTAATGTTTGAAAGTTATTTGAATTTTATTGTAATGTTTAATTTTATTTGAATTATTATGTAAGGTTTTAATTATTAATGAAATTTAAGTTTGTGTTAAAAATTGTTTTTTTTTTTTTTTAAATAAAAAAAACTGATGAAAGTAGCCCTTTTGAGACACCCAATCGTCAGAAAGTCGCTAAAAAAAGAAATGTGACATGACAGAGAAATTGACCCTCCTTACTGTGTGCAACCTTATTCCAAATTATGAACTATTAATCTCTTCCTTCCATTATATATCCTCATATGAACCACACCATTATGATATTTTGGAATAAACATTGTTTCCTTCCGTAATGAACCTCATATATAAGTGTCTTCTTTTAATTTTCTGCGATTTGACAAAGGATAAACCTATCTTTGCAATCTTTTCATTCTATTCATACATTGATTTGTCTCCTTTTTAACATCACAATATTATTAGGAAAGATCAAACAAAGAGAAATAATGGACATCACCGTGGTCTCGGCGAGTGGCTTGAAGAATGTGAATCTATTTATGAGGATGGGTGTTTACGTTGAGGTTTCACTAATCAACGGTGACTCGACGACCAAACAAAAGACGTATGTTTCCAAAGGTAATAAAAACCCTAGCTGGAATCACCGCATCAAGTTTTCGATCAATGAGGCTTCTATCCAAAACAGCACCCTCATCTTCATTCTTCATAGCAGACGTCTATTAGGTGACAGAATCATCGGTGAGGTATCGATCCCTATTCATGAACTGCTTGACAATGTTTTCGGTTCTGAATCCGAAGAACATATTGTTGAATACCAAGTTCGTTCAATTAGAGGAAAATCTAGAGGTACCCTAACCTTTTCTCATAAGTTTAACGACAAAATGACCCAAAAAAAGGACAATAATATTAACAACGGAAATTGTCAAATGTTGGTGAACACAACTTATCCCGCGGGTAATTTATATGCCATACAACAACAAGGGGTGTCATGTTATCCACGGGCACCTTACCCTCCTCAAGGGTTGTCGTCATATGCAGGACAACCCCAATATGGTGGCGGGTATGTGGTACCCGCAACCCTACTCACGCCAACATATGGGGTAAGTTTGGGATAGGACGACTTGGATCGAGATAAACTAATCAGATTATTATTGGCTTGGGAGATGGTGTCCATGGATTGGAATATGTTTTAGCATTGTTCATTTGTTCGTAAATTCATGTAAATTTTTGATGAATCAAGATGGTGTAATGGTGTGGTCGTACGAATATCTTTAACCTATCAATGCATTAGGCTAGCATTGCACTTTGTGTTTAAATATGAATTGCATTGTCATTTATTAAGTACTAATATTAATATTCTTATTATATTCTTATGAATAGTAAAAATACCTCCATAAATGTATACATAAGATTATAGCTAGCCATTTCCAAGTATTTAGTATACGTATGTTTGGTATCCATTGTATGGTAACATTTTAGACCAAAATCGAATAGGTCATGAGGAACAATTGGGTTTTGGTTATCCCACATCGAGCTGCGAAGTAAAGTAGCTAGAAGATGTTAAGTTTAAATAGAAAGGGAAGGATACCATTATATGTAGGCTGGTTGATGCCTTCAAAGGCTGTTTTTTAGTGACTCTTTTCGCATGTGTCTACTATGCAAGCTTATATTTGGCATAGTAAATTCAATTCATATGCGTCAAGAGCATCTAAAAACAGCCCTTTTGGGATCATCATAGAGCTTCTAATATTATAACGAAGTTTTTTTTAAACTGTTGTTCATATGACATAACCTAAGCTTAAAGATTAGGGCCCGTTTGGTTTGTTGTTAGGAATTATAATGGGTATCGGATTTGGTATTGAGTAGAATGACAATGGATATGAAAAAGTGTATCATTACGATTGTTTATGCTAGGTTGATAAAATATGGAATGAAAAAGTGTATAGATATTCGAATTTTGTAGTGGAAAAGAGAGGGCCCCGCATGAATGAATTTCATAGACATCAAATTGGTGTGTAATGAATTTTTCACTATGATATACCCATTTCATTCTCGGGTCAACTAAACAAACACCATTAATCGGAATGAAATCTATAGACCCATTCCGATATGTGCATACCAAATGCACACTAAAACAATTAAAGCATGATAAACACTTGAAACTAAAACACAGTAGAATGAGGAGCATTTACAACAAACTCTTAAGCTCTTTTGACATATTGTGCGACCATGTCAAGACCACCATGTGAAATGAGGAGCATTTACAACAAATTCTTAAGCTCTTTTGACACATGATAGCTAGTCAGCAAACTCAGAACGTTCAAGGAATGTTTTGTTGTAACAATCTTAATCCTACTAGAGTTAACGTCCATCGTGAATGTAAATCTTGTTCAACTAAGGCGAGTACAATCTTTGTTCAATCTCAAGATGCTGCTAAGCTAAGTGCGGAATTACAAAACGCACTTATTGAACATATAGGCTTAATGATGCTTGGAACTTACACATGAACATTGGATCTAGAGGGTTACATTGTTTTGGTCCATTTCAAAACCGGGTTAGATACCCACAAAAAAAGGCTAGCAATTTGCAAATGATCAAGTTTGGGATCAATATTATACGGTGTGGTTCTCAACCATACTCTTTTTTTTTAGTTCACCGCCGTACGGTATGGTTGGGTTCACCATCGTACGGTATGGTTCATTTTTGAACCGTAGAGTATGGTTCACTTTTGAACAGTCCCATACCCCTTGTTTTTGGTCACAAAAAATATTATGAAAACTTTATCATTGATTATTAATCAATTCTCAATATTATTATTTTTTGTGTGGAAAAGGTTAGCATACACGTCGATTCAATCAACTAAAACTAAAACAAAGATGTAATAAGACTAGAAACTGTATCAAACCACAAAGTATTGACTTAATTGGTTCATCTAAACCCAAAATTGGACCGTGAACAAGACAGGAACTTTGGGCTGAAAATATACATCGAATCCAACCAAATGAACCAATTCAACAATTTGTAACTTAAGTTCTAACAAACTCACTAAACTTTTTTACATTTCAACAAAATCAAGTTTTTTATGTATAAGATTAAAGTTTATGTGATTAAAAACAATGTAGTTTCTTCAACGTGTTGTCTATGTACTAGTTACACTTTATATCATGAACTTTCAATTTTTTTGTTCTAATATACTTACGCATGACTTTTTTTCTTCCCAAAACGAAACTTGACTAAGCTCATCTTTGGCTTTGGCCATGGTTTGGACTTTGGAGGTTCTCTAGTACTTGTGTCATTGCCTATTCCAATGTACTCTCCATCGTATTCAGTTGTAGCAACAAACAAATGTTGCATAAAGATAACCCGTTGGTATAAAGCCAAATCATTAATATTAGTTGCGGAAAAAACACTAAAAATATATGGATCGATGTACGTGGTATATACATGTGTCATTTATTTAATTATTTTGGAAATTAAAGTTTCATGTGTATTTATACATTATAATTAATTTTGTAGTATTATTATTACCTTAATAACTTATTTTTTCTTTTTCTGTGATGAGCGATGAACTTTAGCATATAGTTACATTTTATTTGAGTAAAAAATAAAGATATATAAACTTGTGCGATAGATTTGATATTATGTGATGATTAAATGGTAGGTTCCATCCGATCTTGATCGACAAAAGGATAATTGGCTATGTCCACATTGAAAAATAGTGATACAAGATTGAATTATAGATTTGATATTATGATTAAGTGTTAGGTTTTGGTTGACAAAGATAAACAAAAAGATAATTGGTTACGTGCACCATCGAAGAGTTTATGACAAAAAGTCATTTAATGTCACGTTCTTGTTTAATAGCTTATAGTTGCACTTTATTTGAGTGAAAAATAGAGTGATATAAACTCGAAGAAGTCGATATGAAGTGATGATTAAATGCTTGTATAGTAGTATCTATCCTACAAAGATCGATATAATGATAATTGGCTATGACGATGGATATAAACTTTAGTGATAGATGGAGATGGCGACTAGGTGTTAGGTTTCTTTTGACAAAGATCAACTTTGAATTGGCAACGCGCATATTAAAGAGTTCATAACAAAGGCATACAGTGTTTTGTGTATTCTCAAGCATTTATTTGCAACAAAGATAAAAGAAAAAATGAATTTGCTACACACACATTTAAGAGTTAAAAAAAAAAAAAAAAAAAAAAGTATTTAATGTGTGTTTATTCTCAAGCATTTGTTTGTAACAAAAAATAATAATAATAAAAATAAATAAATAAATAAAAATTAGCTACCCATACAATTGAATAGTTTATAAGAAAACATTAATGTATTTGATGTGTGTGTATTCTCAAGCATTTGTTAGCATTTGTTTGTAACAAAAAAATAATAATAATAAAAAAAAAATAAATAAATAAAAAATTGGCTACCCACACAATTGAATAGTTTATAAGAAAAACATTAATGTATTTGATGTGTGTGTATTCTCAAGCATTTGTTTGTAACAAAAAAAAAAAGAATTTGGCTACGCACACAATTAAAGAGTTTATAAGAAAGAAATTTTATATGCGCTTATAACCATATTCGTTTTAATGATAATTCCATATTCTTGTTTATAAATTTCTTTTATGTTTGTTTCTTTGCCTATGTGGGACAAAGTCACATAATCGAACCCATTTCCTTCTTATTGACAAGGATCCTTAGCGTGTAACATATTGAATATTATAAGAACGTTTGTTGTGGTCATTAGATAATTGGTCCTTTTTTAATTAATTTTATGTTATTGTTATTACTTCAAATGGTTTTTGTGATGAGCGACAACTTCGGCTTATAATTACATTTAGTGAGCGATTAAAAACAAGATGAGATATAGACTTGTGTGATAGATTCGATTAGGGATGAGCGCGGTGCCATTTTGGTACCGTACCGACACCGTTTTTGATGTACCGGATTTTTTCCCGACCTAAATTCAAAGTCCAGTTCCCGAAACCGTATCTTAAACCGGTACCGGTATCGGTTCCGGTACAACGATACTAAAGCGGCAGAGAACCGTTTACCTATTAAAATACTTAGAATGTTAATAAAAATTTCCCTTTCCCACTGTTTCGACAATGACCAATTTGGTTGATTTATTGCATCATTTAGTAATGACATCTATGACGTATTATTAAACATAGACTTCTTTTAAACTCTATCTATGCAAAAGTTGTATTTTGGGAGCCGTTATCAGTTATCACATATGTTTTAGAAGCATATTAATCTTTGAGCTGGTTTTTTTTTCACTCAATGCTATTACAGTGGCCATTTTACTAGTATCTCTTTTGACTAACAGTTCCACCTTATGGCTAGCAAAGAACTTGGTTGATTTTGCAATATAACCAAATTAACTTTGTTATTGTATTACAAAAGGTTTTGGGAGGGATATGTGGGCTTTTTTTTTGTTTCCAACGTTCCAGTGTGCATGTGAATGTGAATAAGAGTGTTTGGATCATGTGTTTATTTCAAAAAGACAACCTTTTGTATTCCGGTACCGAATTCGGGAATTCCCGTTATGATCCTGTACCGAATTTTGTGGTACCGTTTTTTTTTCTCACCATTTTCATAGTACCGGCACCGTACCGAGTATATAAAACCGGTGCATCTGCACGGGTCGGCACCGTAAGGTTCCGCACTGCATCGCTTTTCCGGCCGCTGCTCATCCCTAGATTCGATACTATGTGATGTCTAAATGCTTGGTCCAATCCTACAAAGATTGATGAAAAGATAATTGACAATGTTCACATTGAAAAACAGAGTGACATAAACTTTAAAAATAGATTAATATGACGATTAGGTGTTAGGTTTTATTTGAAAAAGATTAACAAAAAATAACGATGATTAGTGTTAGGTTTAATTTGAAAAAGACTAACAAAAAATATCTCAAGAAGTATCACACATTGAAGAATTTATAACAAAGACATATAAGGCGTGCCAATCCAAAAAGACACTTTATTAATAACTTCATAATCTTGTTTATAAATCTCTTACATGTTTGTTCCTTCACTAATGTGGGATAATGTCACAAATCCAACACTCGTTTCCTCGTTAGTTCTTACTCACAAAAATACTTGGCTTGTCACTTTTTTGTGTTTGACGGTGAGCAATTTAAAGCTTTTCGTAATAATTGTTCAACCTTTTTATTATGTTTTAAGTGTCTATATTTGATTAAAACACTAATAAAGTAAATATATATCAGTTGATTCTTACTTAACAATTACGTTACAACCATATTACTAAACGGTTATATAACCAATGGCCAAAACAAAAATCTTAACCGTCACAACTTTGATGTGGATGCTTTTCCTAGCAAACGTGATATCGGGTGATCGTACAAAGACTACAGACGTGGAAACACAACCTAGAAGTGCAAGAACTAGGGCGGTTTTCTATCGAAGAATATAATCAAAAAGTTGGGTCTAATGGTGGTTTAAAGTTTGTGGAAGTTGTTAAGACTATGAGTCAAGTGGTGTCCAAGACTAAATATTATTTGAGAATTGAAGGGAAAGGTGGTTATAGTAAGTTTTTTGATGCTCAAATTATGGTGAAACCGTGGTTGCATTCTATAGCTACTTTCTTTTAGACCCGGTAGCAAGTGATGCATTTTTGTTTGTTTTAATGTTGATTGTGGATTTCTGTTTTAGTAGTTATGGTTTTGTAACCTCTTCAAACTCGAAGACAAAAAGATATTGGCTCATAAAAGGTTGTGTGATCTAGTTATATTTATCAATTCTCAAATTATAAGCTTTGCTACAACCTCTTAACATTTTATCCTACAAATCTTTCTACACACACAATAATATTATATATTTTTTTCACTTATTGTCTCTGTATCCAAACTATCCGTTCTGACATTTGTCAGGATTATGTGAGTAAGATATTTTGTAAGAAGAAGTTGTAAGAGGTTTTAACATTTTTGAAATTTGTTTGCAAAAGGTTAGTATACACGTCGATTCAATCAACTAAACTGAAACAAGGTTGTAACTTATAACGATACTAGGGACATTATCAAACCACAAATTATTGACTTGGTTCATCTAAATCCAAATTGGACCCTGAACAAGACTTGAACTTTGGGCTAAAAGTATACATCGAATCCAACCAAATTAACCAATTATACAATCTCTAACTTAAGTTCTAACAAACTTACTATTTTTTTTTTACATTTCAACAAAAACCATAATTTTTATGTGTAAGGTTAAAATTTATGTAATTAAAAATAATGTACTTTCTTCAACATTTTGTTTATGTACTAGTTACACTTTATATTACAAACTTCCATATATGTTCTAATTTGCACACACAACTTTTTTTCTTACCCAAAAACGATATAATAAAGTACATATTTTCAATTTAAGTATCCAACTTGTCTTGTCCGATAACTTGATTGAGCTCATCTGGGTTTGGCCATGGTTAGCAGGTTCTCTATTACTTTCGTCATTCCCTATCTTGCATATTCTATATTGTATTCAATTATAGCAACAAACAAATCATCGTATTCTGTTTTTTTAAAGAAAAAATGTTTAAAAAAAAATCCTCAAGGTGCGTTTAGTTGAAAGAAAACATCCTTGATTTTCACAAACTGTTTCATTCAAAATTAGAAAAATATAATTTTTAAAACAAAATTAGATGTTTGGTCCTTATGGTTTCTCAAATAACAGTTTAGTCCTGTCATTTTAATTACACCACACTATTTTTGAAACACGTTGCACATTTAGTCCCTATTATAAGAAATAGGACTATCCGTAATAAAAATAATTACACAAACGATCCCTATTTTTAAATAGGGACAAAATGGCAACAAGTTTCAAAAATAAATACGCAGAATTAAAACGACTTGCGATTAAACTCGTTATTCGAATAAACCATAAGGACCAAACATGTAATTATTTCTTTTTTTTAAATAAAGATAAATTCATCAAATTTTACAGAAAACAGAAACTATGCATTTTCCAATTTAACAAATGAAACATTTTTTATGTTTTGTGAAAAATTAAATCCTCTATTATTTCTTTTACAAAACATAAAATATGAAACTAATAATTTTTTTCCAACATAAAGTATACGGACCCTTATTGTTTTGGGAAATAAAGTTTCGCGTATGCATATAATGAAAGTTATTAACAAAAAGATGAACAATTTTAGTTAACGTAATAAAATGACAAATTGTATAAAGTACGTTGGTTTAGACCAACCATTATGATGCTCGATCACCACACATGAAGGTGGAGGTGTACACCTAACAAAAATAAGGAAAAAGTGAGAGGTGGTGTGCGGTATGTTTTGATGTTTGTGAGCATGTGTGTATATTGTATGGTATATGTTTGAATATAGTGATGTATTTTTATTTGTTTAATTACGTGGTTACCATTATAGCTGTTAGATAGTGCGGTGAAAAGCTGATGCAGCGCTCAATGGAGGTAAATGAAAGGTGAACATAAAACCTAGCCTCATAAAAAATTATAAATTATAAATGTAAATGGGTTTTGTTACATAAAGTGATAAATAAGTAGAAGAATTTTCGTTAACGACACGATAACGACACAAACCCGACACGAGTTAAACAGGTTTGGGTTGAGGATAAATAGGTTTGGGTCAAAACGGTCAACTGCCTAACCCGCTTAATAAACGGGTCGTGTTTGGATTAAGTAAGATTAAACAAGGCCAACCCGAACCCGTTTAAGATATAAGATTTTAAAATAAAATATATAACCTGGTTTTATGTTAGATGTGGATTAAATATATTTTGTTATTTACTTAAGATGAGTGAATTATAATTCTATACCTTAGATATCATGAAAATTGACGTCAGTAATTCATAAAATTGTCGACAGTTATTTGTATGTTATTCTTATCATATTTTAGATCCTTATATCATTTTTAAGCTTTAAACCAGCTTAAATCGACAAACCACCAACTTTATTCAATTGCTTTTAATGCGTGTTTGGGTATATATTAAACTAAACATGGCACTAAACGGGCCAATTCTCATGAGTTTACTTAGATAATAATAAGAGAGTATGTAAAAAATACAATAGTAAAAATACCACCATATGATTACCCAAAAAAACTTAAATGTACATGAAGAAAAGACGCGAAGTATATATACTTGCACTTGTTTGTTGGTATCATTTTCATCAATATTCATGTCTATCATCAATGGCATTATCAACGTCGTCGTCATCATCATCATCATGAGTTAGATGAGATGATAGACCCTCGTAGCACATGAAGAGTGATAAAAAGAAACTCTGTAATATAACAGGAAAAAAAATATATGAAAACAACATATAAATAAAAAGTTTGTAGTTCAGTCCTCATTGACCAAGAGTAAAATAAATACTTCAAGCATTTTGGAGTATAAGCTTTAAAAATCAAAGATATGATGTGTCAATATTTGGGTTAGGCACTAAAGATAGGGTGAAATATTTACCAAAGCCGACCGAACCGAAAGAAACCGAACCGAACCGAAACCGAGGACAGAAAAATATGCAAACCGAGACCGAACCGACGGGCCGTCGGGTCGGCTCGGTTTTTGTCAGGTCGGTCCGGTCGGTTCCTCGGTTTGCAGCTATGAGAACCGAGCAAACTTATAACCAAATCATTTGCCATTAACAATGGATTTTTTTTTGCAATTTAGTACTTCCAGATAGCTCACCCAATCCAAGAGTTAGCCCATACAATCATATATAAATGGGCTTCATAATGATAACAAGAAATGAAGCAAACAACAATTACTACAGGGCATCAAACAACATATTACAGTTACACTATTACAAATTTATAATAGCTTTAACTTAAACCATGTTCTAATCAAAATGGGAACCAACAAAATGAAGCAAACAACATATATTTCAGGAAACAAAATGGGAACCAAGAACATGGTTTAAGTTCTAACTTCTAACCAATCACAGTAGCAAACAAAATAAGGAACAAGCAACTTAGAAACTGCAGTAGCAAGCTAGCAACAACCTTCTCATATGATGTGTTGATGATGATTATTTTGATTTTTGTAGGGTTTTTAGAAGATGATCATATGATGTGTTGATGATGATTATTTTGATTTTTGACTCTTGATGACGAATTGGAACTTGGAAGTAGAAGATGATTAGGATTTTTTTTTTTAGTTTAGCTGTTTTGGTAGCCGTATGTTTTTGTAGAATGGTATTGGTAGGTAAGTCTTTATCTTAGTTTGGTTACTAGTTGGTATAATTTATATTTAGTGAAACTGACCATTGGGTTCCAACTTCCAAGTCAAATAAAATATTAAATATCCAAGTGTTTCAGTCAAATAAAATATTAAATATCCAAGTGTTTCTTTTAGTTCGGTTCCATCATGTCTTTCTCGGTTTTAGTCGGGTTTGGACCGAACCGACCCGAAACCGAAAATGCTAAAAACCTAAAACCGAGACCGAACCGACGGGCTGTCGGGTCGGCTCGGTTTTTGTCGGTTCGGTCGGTTTTGTAGGTCCGGTTCGGTTTTGGCCCGTCCATGCTCAGCCCTACTAAGGCACCTCCAAAACATACACTTTGATTTATTGATTATCTCAAGTTAGAAGTTGGCCTGGTGGTTCCACAACTGTATGACATACCTAAAAACAATTCTTATTATTTATATTTGTCAAATAAAATAATCAATATCAGAGAGCAATCGCCACATAACCTCATATCTCATACTGCAAAGGAGCATTAGTTTACAACGTGTGCTCGATGTCTTCATTTCAAGGATGTTACACAATGAGATTACCAGAGGCGCGGAGCGGGAGATAACTCATGTTGAGTAGCATTGTAACGCACATATCTTTATGCTAAGAAATTGTTAAGTTCAAGAGATGGAACAATTGTGAACATATGATTCTTCTTAAGTTCCTTCCCTTAAGACGTGTGTTCCTACATAAAGATGTGTATCGTGACCATTTAGTAAATTATCTCTGTGAAATATGTATGGCGCAGCTGGGTAGAGCTAGTTAGGTTGACCAGTAACTTTTTTTTATCAATTCTCAAAAAGTATATACAAATATGTAATGCAATAATTGTGATTACATATCAATTTTATGAAAATAATATCTGAAACTTTGAAGAAAAACAACATAAAAGGATGTATGCTTATTTGACCAGTGGCCACTGACCAATTTCCTTTTTGGCTATATTATTTTAATATCACATTTCAGATAAAAACACAACCCCACTTGACCCATTCATAAGCAAAATGGTGAATTCTGGCACTGAACAGAAATGCATGTTGAACAACAGGAGTATAATCAAAAAGGCGTGAGCCACAACTTACTTTCCATCATCATTACGGTTCCATTAAGAAAACGTATGTGTCTTGCTCATTATTTATAGAGTAGAATGTCTGTATCCTGGAATGCAGAATAGTCCAGCTGATGATCATTAAACATGTAAAAACCCATCAAGATATGCATAGTCGTGTAAAATATATTACATACATTTTATTAGTAAAATGTAAACAATAAATTAAACATCACCTTGAAATGTAACCCAAAAATCTCAAGCATCCCTTAGAATGTATTTAATTCTAAATTGACTCATGAAATAACAAAAACACATAAGGAAATGGACATTGCAGCAAAATCCGAGACATAGTAAACATGATGCTATTAAACAAATATACAATATCAAGGCCCCATTTGGTTCATATCATTAAGCAAACAAATTTCATGACTATAAAATATAGAATTTGAAAAAAGGAGTAAACTATAAATACTACCTGGTTTTGTGCTTGAGGCAGGGTGTTCCAATCCCTTTGATATGACTAACCGCAACGGTGATAGCTACCTGATAATTCCTACATGTATAACCCATTGGAGTATATATATATGGATATTACGTATTAGTTTGCATACTGTAAATATGGATATTACCAGGGTCAAAAAGATAAAAATGTTTCAGACGATTTAGCAAAAATAAAATCATATATTTTAGACTATATTTCAACCAAAGTAATCCAGACACCTCTTATAATTTATTTTATTCTAGGTTGGGTTATGACAATAAAAAAATGAAAATTGCAGCAAGTTCCTATATATAGTAAAACAGGATGTTAAACATTTTAACCCAAACAGTCCCAAGCATCCTTTAGAATGTATTTAATTCTAACTTGACTCGTGAAATAACTAAAACGCATAGAGAAATGGACATTGCATCAGAATCCGAGACAAAGTAAAACATGATGCATTTAAAAATATATACAATACCAAAGCCCCATTAGGTTTATATCATTAACCAAACAGATTTCAAATACTACCTGGTTTTGTTCTTGAGACAGGGTGTTCTAATCCATTTGATATGAGTAACCTGGTTTTTACCTTGATAAAAGCAATTTAATGTGTAGGTGGTCAAATATAATCGACTGATATCAAGAAAGACATAACCAAAGCCTAGAATTCTTTAGATACTCTAACATAATCTTGTTCCTAGCAAATGATTGACGCTCAAAGGATCAACTTATAGAAACCATGATATAATATAAATAGTACGGAAAAGCTAAGGCAATATGATACATACAAGTTTTTGGTCTTGGTTACTTTCAAGGCAAGCCAAAATTCAGTAAAGGCTACAAGGAAATGAACTTCCATAATAGGAGTATAGAAAAATTTCTCGTGTAAAGAAGGATGTGATTTGTACCATCAGTAGTAGTCGTAAGTGGATTCTGCCTAACATACTCATATGAAAAATGCCAAAATTAGAGATAATGTGTAATTAAGAAATAGTGCTAAGCAATTCAGGATTACCTCTCAGAGTAAGTATTGTTCTCAAATAGCTTCCCAATACACTCCTGCCAAAGACATTCCACATTGAGTTAATTGCCATAATCATCCATTATAAACCACCTTTTCAATACAAATTTAACACATTAATTTTAATAAATAGAAAACCAATTACAACCCAACAGTTTAGATTGAAAATAATAAGGATTATATGAATCAATTAACATAAAGATTGGTTCTTTTTGTTAATCGAATTCTAAATTGAACAAACCTGGTAGAGGATTATAGATTTAAATTTATCATCAAAACCCTAATTTAAATCCACATCTTGTTGTGGTGTTTACCAGATGACGTCGACATGAAACCAGGAACAAAGATCATTCTTAAACTCTCAATGTGTTTGTGGCATTAATAAGGAATTACAATTCAAGGAGTTACATTATAATTTTAAGGGGTCAAATTTGCCATGTCTAACTGTCAATACAAGTGAAATTGGAGTAAAAAAGCGTACCTATAAGACCATGGATCCGAGCACATAATATAAAACATGCTTCAATTACAGATGCAAAAAACCGATATTTTACGACCTGAAACAAAAGGTAGCTAATGAAGAGCACATAATAGTTTTGTAGCTGATGCAAGGGCTGCAGTAATGGAAGCCAACGCCGTGGCCAGCCCTGCCACACACAGGGCAACATGGGTCTGTGTTTTTTCTGCGCGGACTTTATTCACACCTAGATGATCAAAAAACAAATAAATGTAAGATTTTATCCATGTGCTTACCATTTGATATATACTATAGCCAACCTTTGGTTCCCAGTATGAGTAAGCTCCTATGACCAAATTGTATGAAATATAACCTACAAAACCATCCAAAAGTAGACATTTAGTACTTCAGATAATGCTTATTTGCACGTTTTTTCATAGATAAGGTTGTGTGAGATATACCATAAACATTTACTACATTTCTCATTCAGAAGACATTTTACATCTTCACAAAAGCTACTTCTATCATGAAAAGCTTACATTCAGAAGACATTTCAGAATGAATATATTAAGATTTAAGCTTACTTGGATTGGAATCCTTCTATCATGAAAGCAACTTCTGATACATATACGTCACCTATACCAACTCCTTTTGCCTACAAACATAAAAATTTCATAAAGTGGCATAAAATGTGAACTGGTACACTAAAAGGGATGAGGTCTAATTAAATACGCATAAAAAGTGAATTGTACATAGGAACCTTTGCACTTATAATATACAAAGGGATGCGGTCTAATTAAATACGGTTTGCGTCACTCATATAAATTAAATACGGTCTAATTTAAATTCCGCATCAAATGACTTCTTTAAATACATAGGGATGTTTTGAATCCCGAACGATTCGATTAGGGGTCAGTACACAAAGATTTAAGGTCATTTCTTTGAATTGCTCTCCGTTTCTAAGTTAATAGCCTTCGACGTAGCTTCATCGATGTAGTGATGTACGTTTCACCCATAACAAAAAAACGTTAAAATCATTACACAATATATGAATCATCAAGTAATCAATAGATAGCTTAATATTGTGACATATTATAAAGGTGCTCCTTCAGTGGCCTCATTGAAAACCCTTCTTGCAAGGGAGTTGTTTTAACTTAGTTGCATATCTGGGTTCAATTCCTTACCAAGCTGGTGTTTGTGAGAATATATTGTGCTACTTCTGGCATTGATCTTCATTAAAGATGAACTATCCAAGTTACGTAAGAATAATGATAACAACTTATTGTGGATATAATCAATCAAATAATCAAAACACATCATAAATAAATCATAGAAACATATTGGTTATTTATAAATTTGTGAATACAACTATAAAAAATGCTCAAATCAATCAAACAAAGATAGATAAAAGGCTAAAAAAAACCAATTAAACCACCAATTAAACAAATTGATCATTTAATTTTTATAAGATCATGAAATTGCAAACCTGGAATAGATGAGTTGATCTCGTTAAAAACTGAGTTATTTAGGTGGCGTTGGTATTGATTGAGAAGATTGCACATTTTGAAAATCACACAATCATCTCCAAAAGTAAACGACCAAACATGGTAGAGATTTTTAAAAGCGTGATTTTGGGGGGTTTTGAATTTGGAATTGCGTGTGAAATTGGGGAGGGATGAATTTTTGTTTGACTGTCATTGAAGAGGAAGTTAAATTAGGAGCGAAGAACCAGGGAATTCTGTTTTGGGAATGAATAGCTACTGGGGATTAAGATTTGGTAGCACAATTACTTGACTGCTCCAGTGGTTGAGTCACTTATGCATGGACGTCGAAACCCGAGTTCGATCCTTGCAAGTGATAATTTTTTTTTAATAATGTAGTTGGATGTTGTGCCTAGTCACCATTTCCACCTCATCAAACGACGTCTTACGTCAACATTAAAGTCATTTAACAAGATTAGTGACGCCATATATGTGATCCCATATATATGTATAGATTTCAATTAAAAGGAGGAGATATGAATCGCTTCTACTAGGATTAATTTATATTTCACCTTTATTATTAATTTCATATATACCCAAAGTGCAAAGATCTAACGACAATGTCTAAATGCTTTTAACGCACGTCGTTGGGTATACGAAATTTCCAATTAAAAGAGGAGATATGAATCGCCTTTACTTAAATGGGTTAAACGGCCACAAATGGTTTCACGCTACATGCAGGTCTTGGTTAGGGTTGAGCTGACACGATTAATACAATAGGTCGTGTTTGGGTAAAGGCTACACTAACCCGCCAACACGCGAACCTGAATAGGTTAACACGAACACGACTCGATTGCAACCCTTGTCCCTTGTGATAAAGGACTAAAAGAGTCACTCAACCAAAAGACAAAGGACCAAACACACCATTTCAAAAAACAAAACATCATCAACAACATATAATCTTACTAGGTTAACCACCAGCAGTATCAGCCGCCAACCATGGGTATCTCACGTGACTCTATGCACAAAAGACGTGCAACTGGAGGCAAGCAGAAGACATGGAGGAAGAAACGAAAGTACTAAAATTATCTCACCTTTTTTTTATATATATTGTTTTAGTTTAGTTAAGGGGGTGTTTGTTTAAGCTTATATGTGAGCTTATCAGCTTATTTGATTTCGTCTTATATATTCATAAGCCCGGATTTTCAGATAGTTATGTAAAAAACTTATATAAGGGGGTGTTTGGTTAAGCTTATATGTGGGCTTATTAGCTTATTTGATTTTGGCTTATATTTCATAAGCTCCAATTTTCTGGCTTATTTTGAGACTTATGGGCTTGCTTTATATAGTTTATTATACCATAATAAACTTGCATAAGCCCATAAGTCTTAAAATTAAGCCGGAAAATTTGGGCTTATGAAATATAAGCCGAAATCAAATAAGCTCATAAGCCCGCATATAAGCTTAACCAAACACCCCCTAAGTCGTTAGTCTCAAAATTAGGGCTGAGCAAACCACCTGAACGAACCGGACCGACCTAGACCGGACCGACCACATTCGGTCCGGTCCTCGGTCTCGGCTTTTAGGCTAATTCGGTCTTGGTCGGTTCGGTCCGGTCCACAAACTGACTATTTTGCCTTGTTAGACCGGACCGGACCGACCACATACAGTGGTCCTCGGTCTCGGCTTTTGGACTAATTCGGTCTCGATCTTGGTCGGTCCGGTCCGGGACCGATGCTCACCCCTACTCAAAATAAGCTCGAAAATCAGGGCTTACAAAGTTCAAGCCGAAACAAAATACGCTCATAAGCTTAAATAAACACCCCCAAAATGCTGACTGTATGAGGTGTTTGTTTTGATGTGCTTGTTTATGAGCTTATCAACTTGAGCTCATGAAATTTTCAATAAGCTACTGTATAATACAAACAGCCTTTTGTAGTTTTAGAATGCGGTAAGCTATACAGCTTTAGAAATTATATTTTCTGTACCGGTACAGTTTTGTGGAGTTGTGCACATCCTGTTTTAAAGCGGTAGTCTGCATCTAGAGGTAGTCTGCATCTAAAGTCAAAACTGTAACTCATTCAAAATTTCGGAAATGATTCGGTTCTCATTTGTTAAAATGAGTTTAATGTCGTTCATGCTAGTGATTAAAGATCATATTAAGTTGAATTGCATATTGAAAGGGTTACTTTCCGACAGAAAAATTGATTAACTTTGCATTTGAAAGTAGTCACTGGCATAAATAGTCGAACCGTAAGATAAACAAATTGTATATGGTTTGTCTTGTTGGTGACATTCAAGCAAAAAATATTAATCATGATACAGTTAGCTGCTGATTGTTTCAATAGTGCTCGAACGATTATGATTATACATATCGTATAGGAGTAAAGATCAATGGTCAAATTTTTTTCTGTATCGATCTTTTTGAGACCGGGTGAAACATAGTAATAAGCAGTTAACTACCACATGTTATTTCTACATTTACGAGACAATGTCACATTGGTTAAGTAGATCATACTGTCTAGAATCTATATGACTCTCTGCACGGTGCATTTTGCTTGCTTATGCGTTGATAATAATGGTCTTCTATTTCGTTGCATTTGTTGGCTTTGGATGCTTGCTTTATATGTAATCCGCAAATCCTGTAGACTTGTTTTTGTTAACTATAGATTGTATTTTGGTGTAGGTACGAGCTTGGTCGTCAGCCAGCTAACACGAAGATCTCAAGCAACAAGACTGTAAGGAGAGTCCGAGTGAGGGGAGGCAACGTTAAGTGGAGAGCCCTTAGGCTAGACACTGGAAATTACTCATGGGGAAGTGAAGCAGTTACTCGCAAAACTCGTATTCTTGATGTGGTTTACAATGCATCAAACAATGAGCTTGTGAGAACTCAGACTCTTGTGAAAGGTGCTATCGTTCAAGTGGATGCAGCCCCGTTCAAGCAATGGTATCTGCAGCATTACGGGGTTGACTTAGGTAGGAAGAAGAAGGTTGCTGCTACTAAGAAGGATGGAGAGGTATGATCTATGAACATGTTATACTAAAATATTTTTCTCATTCAGTCATCGTCATAATGATTACAACTCACATATCTTACTCTGCCGTGTTTGCTATATAAATTAGAAATAAACTCATATTTCAACTGTACAGGAAGGAGAAGGAACCGCAGAGGAGGCAAAAAAGAGCAACCATGTCCAGAGAAAGATTGAGAAGCGCCAGGAAGAGCGTAAACTTGATGCCCATGTGGAAGAACAGTTCAATTCTGGTCGGTTGTATGCTTCTATCTCCTCTCGCCCAGGTCAATGTGGTAGAGCTGATGGGTAAGTATTATACCAAATGCAAAATTATTACACATCATTTGCACGCTCAATGCCAGGTGCTGTTAAATTTTTTTGACTGGCAGATTGTGGAACTGCTCAATAAGGAAAATAAAAATAAAACTTAGGACGTGTAAAAAACGTTGGGTTGGTTCACCCACATACACTTTTGCTTTATGTTTAGCTGTTTAACTAATGCTTACTATGATCACAAACTATAACTACATTAATAAGCTAAGCTTTTCGTTCTGAATGCATTATAAATGACTTCAACCAATTTATCAAGTTCGAACCCATTTGACTGATTGCCTTTTTATTCAAATTTTCTAGAACCCATCTGACCAGTTAACGTTGACAGTTATATATTGGAAGGCAAGGAGCTTGAATTCTATATGAAGAAGCTTCAAAGAAAGAAGGGCAAGGGTGCTGGCGCTGCATAAGCCTTACGTGTATTTTAGTTTCTTGAAAGTCGGCTTGCAGTAGTGTGTTGGAACTTTGAAACTTAAGTGCTGACGCTGCCATAAACTGTTGGTGTATGGTAGTTTCTTAAGATACAGATTGTGTTGGTATGTTGGAATTTGGAAGCTTTTGTTTAGTTTCGATAGCACTTTGTTACACCACGTTGTTGCATGTTTTGTGCAAACCGTGACATATAATGTTATAATGTGGGCATGTCTTATAACCAATTGCTGAATGAACTCTTTCTCAATGTTCTCGTATTGAGCCGATACCTGAGGGTAAAGGGGCTGCCTCGGCAAGAGTCTGTAGGTATATGTATAAGATATGGAGGTGATATCATTATTACTTTTTTGATTATTCATCACTTTTACGCATTACAGGTTGCATCATACAAACCTCAGAATGCATAAAAGTAGAATGAATCAAAAAAATAAAAGATCAATTCCCATAAGATATGCAATATGAAAAATAAAATTTCTGAAAACCGAATTACCCAAGTATAATTGCAGTGGTTTAGTAAAACAAAACAGAAAATACGAAAACTTCATAAGGATATAATTACATCAAGGATTCATTAAAAGTAAACCGTGATTAGATATTTTAGTGTGTCCACAAAAGCTTTGCGCCATAGATGCACTTCAGTCTCCATACCGCATTACCTTTCTTGCAATGTTGTCATAATCCTCGCCCTCCATTTATGTCGAGTAGAAACTACAATCTCGATCACCGTCAAGCAAAAGTAGTGTGTTCGCAGGAACCAGCTAAGTCTATATAATTTTCTGCAGATATCCCGACATAACTTATGTGTCTTGAGTTTGGTTCATAAAGATAAACTCCTTTCTTATAACGATCTGAGCCATTATTATTCATTGCAATTATAGGTTCGCCATTATTCCTAAATCCGAGTACACGTTCTATTGATGCCTCTGGAGCTTCAATCGTGAATAGCTTTGTAAACGATTTTTTAATACCACCTTCCATCATCCATACATCACAAACTATTTTTCCGGCTATAAAAAGATATTCAAGCACAACAAGAGACTCCATTCGCTTAGATATCGACAACCAATTAGCCCTTTCTAAACTAATGGGAAGTGATATTTCTGTAAATTTTTCACTTGTCATATCAAATGACATAATCATATTGTAACACCTAGATGTAAATTCTTGATCATGAGCACACCAGTAAATAAACCCATCTAAATCCACGCTGTACTGTGTACAGCGAATTGCTTCACGAGGCAGATCGATAGATAGCCTTTTCCATGCTCCCGAGCTCAATGTAAAAACCTCAACTCGCATAGCATCATCCTCAGCATCAACCTCAGCATCATCCTCATCATCATCCTCATCATCAACCTCAGCATCTTCCTCACTTGTGTCATTATAAAACGGATCAACAGTTTCATCAGTTTTAATATATGCAATCTTGACAAGCATAGGGTCAAAAGTGCGCGGACACACACCAAAACCAACAACACTTCTGTTATACTTAGCATCATACTCATCAGGCACAACAATATCCACCGACTTTGGAACCGAAGGATTCCAAATAACAGCCATTCGACCTCCATCAGTTTTGCCGTAATAGCAAAACAAGCCTTGAGAGCTACCGAACATACCTAATTTGGTGGTAATTAGATTAACGGAACTGGGAATAGTATGTGAAAGCTTGCGTAAGGGGAAAGTATCATCATCAACAATCAACTCATGTGATTCCTTAAATTTGTAATCAACGCAAGTTACAAGTAGACAATGCTGAGAGTTCCATGCGTTGTAATCAGCGATAAACTCGGAGCTAAGGATAAAAGCCTTCCATGCTTTAGAAACGGATTTGAATCGAGCTAATGATTTGATCGGAAGCCTTTTCATGATTTCGGCTTCGATTTTAAAAGGTATATCGTATGACATCTTGAGTTTTCGAACTATTGACATCTTGAGTTTTCGAGGTATATTGCTTTAGGGTTTGATGGGTGGGGGTTTATATATAGTTTGAACGTGCATGTGCAAGTCAATGTTTCACCTCCTTTTAAGTGTTGGTGTATATTTAGGATATCGAAAGTTTATAAACCCTTTATTTATCTTTTATATAATAAAAGAATTACATCATTTCGGAATTTTAAAAACTTTTCATTGAAAAAATTAGACCAATAGGAGAGGTTGATTTTGCCACGTAAGTGAAATCGGCGACGAATTTGTTAATAAAAGTCAAAATTAAATCGATTTTAGTCTCACCTTTACTTTATTCTACAGTAGAATTTTGGTTGAGAAGAAAAACACATAAAAATATAGGTGTCAAATTTACGAAAACAAAACTTTAAACAAGAGGGTAATTAATAAAACTTTAGTGGTTAAATTTTATAAATTTTATAGAGTTAAGTGTAATATTATAAATTTACATGTTTTTTAATAACTTTAAATTAAACAAATACTCCCTTATATTTTATACAACTTATACTTTATAACTTAAAATACAATATATATGTTGTTTTAAAACTTCAACATATAAATATACATAAGATTATAAATGTCATTTTTTTACTATATATGCTTATTAACGACTCATTTATTTCATACTAAAAGATGACAAATGTGGACACTAATTGAATATTAAATACGGCTAAATTATCGAAAACTAATATAATTATCAAATCAGAAGACGAAGCCATCAGTAATACGAAGAAAAAAATGTGATTGTACTTATACAACTACTCATGTAACTTTTATTTATTTATATAAGGATATGTAGAAAACATTTTTAAAAACTTTAATAAGTATATTTTAACTTCATCAACGCTTATTACGTGCAACAAAACTACGCAGATCTTGTGATATCATAATATCAATAGTGAAATTTAAATAGAACATCAACATCTATATCAGTTAAATATAGTTGAATCTTGAGTTATCTATCAAATTGTTTTTTACAAAATTTGATTATACAAAATTCTAATGGGTATAATGAATAATGAAAAACTCATGCATAAGTATATAACTATACGTAATTACCTTTAAAGACATAATATTTAGCATTGATACAAATATAATTTTTTTTGGTCAAAACCCTGTGCGTGCACATGTATTATAACTAGTTCCCATATATATGACTTCCATAAAATAACTTTTCGTGTGTGTATTTTTTTTCTTCTTAAAAATGAGATTTTCTAGTAATGTTTTAATTTGAAAATGTTCTTTAGTATGGTTGCTAAACAAACCGCACCAATAAAAAGTTATTTAATATAGAGTTATTTAGTACGGTTTTTAAATAAACCGTAGCAAATAAAAGTGTTTTGGGTTTTGTAAATAACAGTAGCAAAAAATAAAACTCACACAAGAACCGTAGCAATTAATGATTTATTGGTACGGTTTTTTTAAAAACCGTATCAAATAATGTTTTTCTTCGATTTAGGTACGGTTTTCCCATAAACCGTATCTAAAGAGCGTACCAAAAAATAGTTTATGTAGTAGTGGGAGAAGGGACAAAAACGGTCTTGAGAGTAATTAACTCGATGATATCGCGTAAATCAGAGACGAAAATGCTTGCCTTCCTCGAATAATGATGCAGGACGCGCGAAACTGTATTTAGATAAACCTAATCCAAAGATGAAAACCAAGAGGCACCTTGCGGGATTAAGACCCAAATAAGAGTAAAGACTCTAAAAGACAATTTTATTAATGAATTCCAAGATACCAAAACAATAAACCCAAACCCTATATTTATAGGAAAGCCAAACTTGGGGAGAAAGTAATTAAATTACATCTAGAATCATCTTAAACTAAAATAAGAAAACTGACTCTCGACATATAGTTCCGGCGTAAGTGGTAACCCAATTACGGTGTAACCTAAACAAACTACCAGACATTAATTTTATCGAGACGTTTATGGCGTAAATGGAATAACCAAGTTACAGCGTAACCAAACAAGATTATGAAATAAATAAGTTTAACGAGACGATTACGATGTAAGTATAGCTTTGGCCATACGCCGTTAATTTAACAACTTATACGTTTTTCGGTCTTGAATCTTGTCCGCATCATTCCTCCTCACTTTAAAAGAACCCGTCCTTGAGTTTTTGTATTCTTCAGCCTCCAATGTCTTCAAATCCAAAGGTCACGCACTTTGGGAAGAATAGCTATATTCGCCCATACCACTTAAACATATAAACATTATTCCTACCCCTATGTATTGCATCCACATCATGTTGCCACGGTCTTCCTAGTAAAACATGACTATCACCCAAGTCCACGACATCACAAGACACCTCATCACGATAAAAATTTCCAATAGCAACCGAACACGAAAACCTCATTCACCTTCACCGGACCTTTCTTTATCCATCCTAACTTGTACAAATTGCGATGTTGCTCGCTTGGTAATTTCAACACCTTCACAAGTTCTTTGAAAACTAGGTTTTCACAACTTCCACCATCAATGATCAATGAGCAAAGGTTGTCTTCAATCACACACTTAGTGATGACGATAGTCCGGAGTCGGGTCATGAACCCGACTACGCCCACTACTTGCAAGCCCGGTATGAATCGGGCCAATATCAATCTGGCTTTGGGCTCACGAAGCCCAAGCCCATATCTATTTACTGAATAGATATCCGATATCTTCTAAAATAAGAAGATAATCATTCCCAACCGACTTAGGCGGGATACGCCGGTTGGAGAACACGGAACCAACAAGGATTCCGCAAGTATATAAAGGAATTATATCCCTCGCTTAAGGTACGATCTCATAGCCCTAAAACTCCTTAAACCCTAAACCGATTACTCACTCACGCCGGAGGATAATCGCGGAGACAATCCTACTGTAGTTCTAACGGTGTTTCTTGTCTCTTAGTGCGCAGTGTCTCAAGCAATTCTCAATTGGTACGAGAACCGAGCTCCAAACTAGGAACGCCCAACTTTTGTATCAACAAGTGGCGCCTTCCGGGACCCTACACTAAGAACCGACACTAGAATGACAAAGCACGAAATCGCCGATCGCAATGTACCTCATGGGAAGAAGTCGCAAAGTGGACTAACTCTGCTGCACTGGGACAACCAACACTAAGAATAAGTGGATCAGTCGACTTGATCTTCCTCCGTGGAACCGCACTCGGAACAACCCAAGCCACTACGACCACCATAAGCGGAGAGACCCATCACAAGACAGCCTTTACTACTCCCTTCCGCCGGGCCGAAATCCGCCCAACAAAGGCACCGACGACCCGACCGAAATAAGGATGTAGTGATAGAAGCAAACATACTTGCTCTCGGGGGTCGCACCGTAGCTAACACCGTAAGTTTTCGTATCCCGTAACTACGAAACATTAACCGCCTCATGCAAGAGGAAGAGAAGAAGAGATCGGTCGGAACTTGAAAGCCCGACTCAACTTCGATTCTCGATACGAAACATCCCCACCGCGCCATCGTAAAGAAAAGCGGGAGAGATAGCGGCCGACCCCGTATTCAATGTAATCGGGAGGAGAATCGAGGATGATGAGACATCTCACCGCAACACTGGAGTGATAGTGATAGAGAAGAACGCATTAGTGTCACGCTAGATTGGGTGCCGTAGCACGCGATGACCGGGCGAAAGTATTCCCTGTGAAAGCCCTTCGCATCCGCACTACAAGTCGACTGAGGACAGCACGGCCGCAACGCCGTAAGAAGGAAAATTCATCTTCGATAATTCCTGACAACGAGGATAGCGACACAGACATTGGAAGTCTAGAAACAGACGCGATAGCCAAGAGGAAGACATGTCTCCCATGGCGCCGCTGAAAGTGGATGCGTTCACCGACGCATTAGTGATTTCTCGAGAACAAGAAGAGGCACATGCCTACAAATGTCAAGACCTATGACGGAACAGTGATCCCGACGATCACCTAAAAATCTTTGAATCACCGCGACTATTGAGAATCGGCCACAACCGTGTGGTGCCACATGTTTAATTCCACACCGGTGGAAGCGCATGAATCGGTTCAACAAACTCCCACGAAGGAGCATAAATGGTTTTGAAGAGTTGAGAAAGGCGTTCGCCTAAATTTTACTCAACGCAAAAGTGCGCTAAAAATCCCGCCGAACTCGCCGAGTAAAAGCGAACTGTGGAGAATCTACGAGCGCATTCATGGACCGCTTTAAAGATGAATGCATGCAAGTTAAAGCATGTCTGAAGTCTTAAAGATCTCGCTTCATGAATGGGATTAATAACCCGTAACTCATTAAGAGGTTAAACGACAAGATCCCCGAGACCTTTGATGAACTCATGAAGCGCCTCGGTCTTTTGTCTGTGGAGAAGCCGCGCCGCAGATAGCAAAAAAGAACCATTCGAAAGTTACGGTCACGTGAACAACCCGGGAGACAATCCAACGACCGAGGTAATAACCGTAATAGAACTATCACGCCCGGAGGAGCGGCAGAGACAGAGATAATGACAGTACACTCCCGATCAAAACCCCAAAGGAAATACTCGCAGCCGAAGGCGCGAATTTCCCAAGACCACCGCAGATGCGCATACCGTAAGATCGGCGACCGGGAATGGATATCGTGACTACCACGCGCAAAAGGTCACACCACTAACGAATGTGTCCAACCATGCGCCAACTCATCGACAAGATGGTCAAGAAGGTAGATCGGACCACTTGGTCAAAAACATTAAAGAGGAAGAGATAAACAAAAGAATGGAAACAAGAAGGAGACACCAAAAGATAAGGCCGACACAATCTACATGATACGACGCGGGCAACGAATCACTAGATGTAAGGTCACCAGAGTTTTCCAAGAAGTGAAATCTCTTTCCTACTCTAATCGCGGACAACGCAGAAGAGAGCCACTCACCATTGAAATCGCAGGTGGTCACGATATACACCGCATGTACATTGATGGTGGGGCATCGGCAAATATCATGTATGAGCATTGCTTTAAAAGACTACGACCGAAATACGTAGCGCTAAACCCGGCCAAGACAAAGACTCACCGGTTTCACGGGTGAAAAGATACGCCCATGGGCAATCTGCGGACATTAGTCAAGATTGGCAACGCAGAGCACTTTACGACAACCGATGGACTTCATGGTGATCAAATCCCTTCGCCATACAATGGCATCATCGGGAGACCCGGATATCGACCATGCGTGCGGTGCCATCAACAACAAGACGGGATGCTTAAATTCCCAGAGAAGGGGCGTTGTTACTCTTTACAATGCCACGGTACCAAATAGAGAATGTAACACTGTTACATGCGAAATGGCACCGATCCCAAAGCAACAAGCGTGGCCAAAGTCCCCAACTCAAGGTCGCGATTCACCCGTTACCCGAACAGAAGTAACCATCGGAGGGTCATTGTCGGACAACGGCAAAGCGGTACCGTCGCGCCTCCTATAAAGAATGTGGATATTTTCGCATGGGAGCCAAAACATACGATCGAGTACCACGCCGATCACGAGCATCAATCGAGAACCGGCAAGGATACACACGACACGCCGTAAGCGTGGCCAAGCCCAGCCGCGCGCAGAAATCTGGCAGAGGTACGTAAATTGGTAAAGCAGGAATTATGCGTGAAGTCTACTACCACGATCGGCTTTCAACCCAAGAATGGTGAAAAGAGCGACGGTGGCGGCGAATGTCGTAGACTTCACCGACCTTAACAAAGCATGCCCACGGATCGCTATCCATTACCGTAGATAGATCGAAAATAGAGTCCTGTGCGGATACCGTTAATGGTTTTCTCGACGCGCATGCGGATATCACCGATACGATGGCTAAGGAAGACGAGGAAAACACTTTCCACACAAGCCAAGGCGCATCGTTATACAAAATGCCCTTTGGCTTGAAAATGCGGTGCCACCTATCGCGGTTAGTAGACAACGCCTTTGAAAAAACAAAGGGGGCCGAACTGAAGTCTACGTGGATGACCCGTCATAAAAGCCATACCGAAGTTGAGCTTAGCGCGACATAGAAGAGACGTTCAAGACTCTACGTGAGATCAACATGAAGCTGAATCCCAAGAAATGTACCTTCGGCGCTACTGAAGGCATGTTCCTAGGATACCTGATAGAACCTGACGGCATCAAACCTTGTCCAGAAGACAAAGCGGTAATTGAACTTCCTCACCACGCACGTCAAGGAAGTCCAATCCTCAACGGAAAACCGGCCGGTCTAAACAGTTCTGTCTAAGTCACGAAAAGTCATTGCCTCTTTTCAAACGCCAAGAAGTGTATGAAAAGGGTGACTTTCGGTGACGACAGAGGCGTAAGAAGCTTTCACTACACTCAAACAAAGATTCAGCAACGCCCCAACACTCGTTGCACCCGACCAGGGAAGAGCCGATCATGTATTTATCAAAGAACTCATGGGCGAAGAAGCGTTACTCACATATAGGGACCGGTGCAAACCCCTATCTATTTTGTTAGCAAGGCGCCAAGAAGACGGAGATGAACTACGCTGCCATGGAGAAGTTAGTCTTGGCATTAGTATTTGCCGCCAAGCGATTACGCCGGATTTCCAGCGCACTCGATAGCGGTAATCACGCATCAAGCCATCAAGCGATCATCTCCAAACCCGACAAGTCGGATCGACTCCGTAGTGGAGTGTCTTATTAAGCGAACACAACATCTCTTACGCACCACGCATCGCAATAAAAGGACGAGTTCGCGCACTTCATCATTGAGAAGCCGACATCACGAGGCACCCGCACCAAGAAAGCGGGAACTACAAGATCCATGGATTTTGTTTACGACGATCCTCATGCGTGGGCGGATCGGAGCGGCCTTATTCTCACAAACCCGTAGGAATGGAATTCACTTACGCACCGCCGGACTCGCATTGCACCTCGAATGGGTGTACGAACCGAAGCAAATGTAGACTCCAGGCTAGTCGCCAATCATGTGTTGGGTGAATACGTGGCCAAAGAAGAGAATATGATTCAGTATCTTGAGAAGACTAAGACACTAATCAAAGGCTTCGACAGATTTACTATCAAGCAAGTCCCTAGAGGAGAAAATCGCAAGGCAGACGCACTGAGCAAGATCGCCTCGACAAGCTTCGCACACTTATCCAAGCAAGTGCTGGTGGAAACACTGAAAAGCAAATCAATATCGGAGATAGAAGTCTCCGCGGTCATAGAGGAGGATGGTCCTACATGGATGACACCGATCACGAATTCCTAAGCAAAGGAATATTACCCAAGAACAGACAGAAGCTCGCAGAATCCGCGTAGCAGAGATTCAATCATAGACAACATACTTGCATCGACGCTCTTTCCTCCAACCATGGCTCCGCTGCGCCCGCCCCTACAAGCAAATTATGTGTCGCGAAATCCATGAAGGTTCATGCGGCATGCACGTATGACCACGGTCCGTTGTAGCACGCGCGCACGCGATCGATACCATCGCCAACCATGTATCGCGATGCGCTGGACTTAATAAGGAAGTGCAATGATTGCCAAGTTCATAGACCCGTCCGCGCCAACCACAAAGACGAAGCTAACGCCAATCACGGCGCCATGGCCATTCTACAAATGGGGCATTGATATTGCGGTGTCCTTTTCCAATAGCAAAGAAGCGGTCTCAAGTTTCTTATAGTAGTCAGAGACTACTTTACCAAGTGGATCGAGGCAAAAGCGAAGGCGATAATCACCGGCAACTGTGTGAAACGCTTTGTCCGGGACAACATAGTATGCCGCCGGACTACCGAGAAATCATCTCGGATAACGGAAACAATTACACAACCCTTCAAAGATTGGTGCGAAGTTACACATCACCCAACACTTCGCCGCTACACACCCACAAACCAATGGCTTAGTAGAGCGCAAATCGAAGCTCGGGCGAAGGAATCAAAGCGCTGCCGACAGGCACAAAGGAAGGTGGGTCAAGAGCTTTCGACGCCTTGTGGGCGCACCGCACCTCAATAAAACCAGCCGGGGGACACCCCTTCTAGTCTATGGGACGAAGTCGTTATACCAACCGAGATCGGCATGCCAACTATCCGCACCGCGAGATCAATGTGACAACAAATGATGATGAAAGACGTGTCGACTTGGATCTGTGGAAGAAAGACGCGAACGCGAGCCATACGGGAGGCAAAGTCGAAGTCAAAAATGAAAGGATACTATGATGCCAAGGTACGCAACGCTTCATTCTGCACCAGCGACTTTGTCTCACCGCGCCAATGAGGCGAGCCATGCGAAGATACAGTAAACTCGGACCAAAGTGGAAGGACCCTATGAGGTTATCAAGCAATAGGCACAGCGCGTGCAAAGCTACGAGGCTTGGATGGTCGTGACCTACCACAAGACATGGAACATCGGCAACCTCAAGAGGTGCTACCTATAAGAATAGCTACCAGACAAATGAAAGAGACACCAAGACTTTCAAGGCTCAATAAAACATTCATGTATTCATTTTTATTTTCATATATACTGCTTTTTGTTATGTCTCAAAAACTTGCAAGTCTCAATAAAACGCCGCGTTTCTAGCTAACTCATGACACATTTTAAGATGTTATCTACATATACCGTATGTTTTAACAAATTTTTTTTTGCCCATGATGGCGTGCATGTACTACGAATAAACCCACGATGGTAAAAGGATAAGTTAACCTACTAAATAACTTGTTGAGTAAGAGGGTTGCAAACCCATCAACATTGGATCACGTATCCTTGTTAAACACCTTGTTCCCGAGACGTCGGAATAAGATATGTGCGCATCCCACGATGGTTGCGCAACAGCGCATACGTGGACGTTTAACAACTTAGGAACCAAGACACTTGCTTCCTTAATGTGATATTTACAGTACGCTGTATATCATACCATACACGATTATGATTAAAAGTACTTAGAATTATTTCTCAAGTATACTATGACTTTCATACATGATTATGGATTTCCTATGTTCACACTACACGTTTCTTCCTCCGGTAATACAGATATCTTTTACGCAAAGACAAACAAATATGTATACATTACAAGTTTCAATAATACCCACAAAGAAAATGTAGACTTTTATTCATAACTACGAGTTATTACAAGAGAGTCATTTTGTAACATATCAACTACCACCGCTACAACGCTAAGTGAAGAGGTGCCAGGTGACTGTTGCATCTTTAGCTCCGCTCACACCCTTCAACACATCTGCATCCTGACACGATACGGTGGCCACACTTACTGGCACCCCATCAGACCTTGGCAAGTGAGCCGCACCAACCCCACACAAAATGGCCTTACCTGCAATACCTTCTTTCTTAGCAAGACGGGTCGCATGCGCTTCCAAGACTTCCTTTAATGGTATCTCTTTCTCCAAGGCAAATGGATTCGACTATCCCTAGACGCCGCAAAGACAGTACTTGAGCCGTGACTCACGGGGCTTCAAATAATAGTCCTACGTGTCTCAAGACCTCTGACGATGACGACGCCAAGGTCAACCCCGCCATAATTACATTTATCGGATAATCTTGATCGCTCAAGCTCCGAAATCATTGGGAGCTCTAAGTCCTTCATTCTCTGCATGGCAATGACCAAGTGATCATATGACTCAAAGATCATAATTCGGTACCTTATCAATAGCGCCTTGCCAGCTTCGTCTCATGAAGCTGATTGCTTCGACTTACCACGCCCAGCGCATCGCACAACCTCCCAAAAGCATTAACCACCTCAGCGATTCTGTGGTATTGAGAGCGCCTAAGCGAGACCGTAGCTCACGAGCCACCCGCGCCCGCTATCGTGGACATGAGCCGAGGATACAACTCCTCGTCATACTCGAGGCTGCTTACGCAGCTTTGCCTCCCGCACTTCCAATGACCAAGTCCCAAGCTCCCCAATCGCGAAAAATTTTCCTTACCCCGCTCCAAATGTTTAAGTGCTCACCAAGACGCCAGATTTGTACCGGCAAATTTCAAAGACGATCTTGATTTATTTGGCACATTAATGCCATCTTGTCCTCGGCTTTTGCTTGAGCGTATGCGCCGATCCCTAGCTCGCATGGGCGCTATCCGCTAAGCGCCGGGTGCTTGCTTGCGCCCAACGGCTATTGTTTGGTCCTTTGTGAACTTTGGTCCTCCCCACCGGACACTCGGTCTTTCACCTTCACAATTAGTGCAACTGTCATGGCGAGACCGCACAGCTTCTTCAACCAATTGCTCAATGGGCGATCCGCATCGATTGGTTTTCATTATCCCGGCTCATGCTCGCTCGCGCCGATTGTTGATCGGACTCGCCTTGGGGTGATTCTATTACTGCTCCATCCCGCGATAGTCACCAACAGAATGTTAGAATCACAAGTAGCATATTCACCAACAAAAGACAATTATACATATATAGCTTTACTTCATCGTGGCTCCGCAACATCGCCAGGCGGGTGCGACGACGCTTCATCGATGGAGGACAGCCCACACCGGACCACGGGCGTTTTTTCCTCGAGGGGCTGCACCATCATCCCTTCGGTCCTTTTGCGACTCAAATTGCATTCTTCTTCTTCCTCTTCTTCTATAGGGTGGACCACCACTACGGGCGGTGGTCGCGCCTAGGGGAAGGTTCTCCGGGATTAGGTGGCTTTGTAGTGGTGTGGCTTCCACCGCGACCGAGGAACTAGTACTGCTTCCCCGCATTCACCTCCATAGTACGCCTGCAGCAGTGCTAAAATAGGCTCCTCATCATCCTTCAAAAGTCTTACTCCCGCCCTTACCGCCACGGCTTCGCTAGTCGTACGACGGTGAATAGATCCATCTCTGCAAGACAAGACACATATACAAACAAGTTATATAATGCGCGACATATACGGAAGATTGTTCTTACATTATTTACACAGAGGTATGGAGGAATAAGTACCCACCGCCATTGGCGCCTAAGAAGATAGGATCTCATCTTCGGACCAAAATAATTACTACCGATTCCTATGTGCACCAAAATCCCTCAGATAGGCACTAATGGGGATGCGGTTAGCATTTATCGCCCGCATCCTCGACGACATAAGACCCAGCAATGGGCACTCATCCTCTCATCTGCTCCCGGTATAAAAATCATAATTCGTGGAAAGCATGTATCATCTACCTAGAAGAAATACTCCTCCAATTCCTAAGTGCATCTAATTTATCCGTATAACACTGCAGTCTACCAACAAGTTTCGAAAAGACACCCACCCATGCGCCCAATAGTGTGATAAAAGCGCGAATAGGTGGATGGTGGGTTAATCCCAACAAACGGCAATTTACCTCAAAATTGGTAATTTTGGCGTACCGATACAATGCAATCATGATATATGTAGATTATAATAGTTTAATACATCGCACGTAAAGCGTGACAAGCGCACACGCTGATTCGCGAATTCAATAATCGTGTGTATACCTCACTTTCCTTCGGGAAATCCGCATCGTGGCTTGCGATCCCGCACTACCGGATGCACATCCCGGGTATAAAGTAACTGAGGTGAATTCCATCGATCGATCACGTGAGGTCGGAGGTGAAGTCGATAACTGCTTAACCATTGTGTTATTATTTTTGATAAGATGCGCGGTTACCTTTGTGGTTGGTTACTTTCTGGATTACAACTCTTAGAACGCTTTAGAAATGGTGGATGGAGTTTTTACTGTGAGGAATCCGGTGAAAATGAAACGACAAGTTATATACCCTTTCTCTTCCACACGATTGGCGACACGTGGATCCCACTAGTCCTTACTGTGTGGTTGAGATTGCTTGATGGGACAACGGGGCAGTAACTTTCCCCCGAATAACGAGGCATTTCCATTCACTTTGATGTCTAGATACACCGCACCTACGGTCGGTGTATGGTCTTTAATACGCTTCGTAAGTTCTTTATTTTATGTTGACTACGGTCATTAGTCTAGCATCCGTAGTTACGCATGCGCGATACTAGACCGGGGACATGATGACTTATAGTCCGGGTCGGGTCATGAACCCGACTACACCACTACTTGCAAGCCCGGTATGAACGGGCCAATATCAATCGCGTTTGGGCTCACGAAGCCCAAGCCCATATCTATTTACTGAATAGATATCCAATATCTTCTAAAATAAGAAGATAATCATTCCCAACCGACTTAGGCGGATACGCGAAGGTTGGGGAACACGGAACCAACAAGGATTCCGTGCGATATAAAGGGAATTATATCCCTCGCTTAAGGTACGATCTCATAGCCCTAAAACTCCTTAAACCCTAAACCGATTACTCACTCTCACGCGGAGGATAATCGTGGGAGACAATCCCACTGTAAGCCTAACGGTGTTTCTTGTCTCTTAGTGCGCAGGTCTCAAGCAGCAATTCTCAATTGGTACGAGAACCGGAGCTCCAAACTAGGAACGTCCAACTTTTGTATCAACACTTAGTTTCAAAATCTTGCTCCTTTGCTAAAAATCTTCAATCTTGGTTGCACACAAAGTACGTTGCACCATCAAATTCACAACTTCGCCGTCAACTTGAGCAAGTTCATCAATATGATTCAAGTCTTCACCAAAATCAATTCCAATGCCATCTTCATGAACTTCCTCAACATAAGTACTCAACTTCCTATTAGGACAAGTGTTCGACCAGACCCTAGAGACCACACCTTAAACACGTAGGTGGTATAGGCTTGTCATACGGAACTTAGGTGGTATAGGCTTGTCATACGGATAGAATTCGCCTTTTAGCCATAACCTATTTTGTCACACCACTTCTACTAGCCACAACGAGCTAAGTCAAACTAGAAGATTTATTAGTTCTAATGGTCAATTGAGTTTGATTAGATTGATTTACCTTAGTAGAAGATGATTTTACTCAAAAGTATCTTCAAAGTTTGAAACTCGCTTAGACATTGACCTCTCGACCTTCATAGCTAAATTTTGAGCCTAATCAACAGTCCAAATTGACAATAAGCTTAACTCCTCTTGAATTGATTGATTCAGCCCGCCAATATACCTAGCAACCATTTGCTCCTCCGATTCCTTCAAGTTTCACCTAGCTTGTAACCTCAAGAATTCACCCGTATACTTCACCACGGTTCTTTTCCCTTGAAGAAAATTATGATACTGTTGATATAAAATTTGTTCAACATGAGGAGGGTAAAAACCTACCTTTTATCATTCTCTTCATCCTTTGCCACGTGTTGATTAGATACCTTGTCTTGTCTTCTACGGTTGTCTTGCTCGTTTGCCACCAAGCTCTAACTCCTCCACATAACTTGTAAGCTACAATCTTGATTTGCTCTTCTCCAGGAACATCCATGATGTCAAAGAACTTATCAACCTCAAACAACCAATCCAACACAGCTTCAAGATCAAGACCCCAAGAAAGTTAGAATCTCACTTTAACATGGTACTTTTGTTGCTCACCATACCCACGATGATTTTCATTCCTCATTGCAAAAACCCTAGGTCTACGTTTTCTACCTCTTGGACCTCCAACAAAACTTTATAATCTCCATCGCTTTTCCTCATCCGAAGACCAATCCTTCTTGTCTCCATAATTTTTAGAAGGTTGGTCACGCCATTATTCTCATGGAATTCTTCATAGTTAGTTCGGAATTTAATATTACCATGTTTGTCACCCTCACGATTTAGATGTTTAACACCACCCCGATCGCGGATCGGATCTCTTCAAGCACGTGGAAATACTCAATTTGGATTTGAGATCATTGATCGCATGATCCATGTCTTCGGCCGACCTCACCCCACTACCCAGTGCGGGTTTTTGATCTACAACGCTCACCATCTAGGATACTAATAAGCTTTAGATATTTAATAGACGAGAACCTTCTACACCAATTACCACCGTAATACTAAGAAGCTCCGATGCCGATCGACACGTGATGCACGGAAGCGTATTTAAATAAACCCTAATCCAAGGGTGATAACCAAGGCACATGTTGGATTAAAACCCAAATAAGAGTAAAGACTCAAAACACAATTTTATTAATGAATTCCAAGATACCAAAACAATAAACCCAAGCCCTATATTTATAGGAAAGCCACACTGGGAGAAAGTATTTAAATTACATCCGTAATTGTCTTAAACTAAAATAAGGAAACCGACTGACATAGTTACGGTAACCTAAACAAACTACCGACATTGATTTTACTAAGATGTTTACGACGTAACTAGAATAACCAAGTTACGGCGTAACCAAACAAGACTATGAAAAATAAATTTAACAAGACGACACGACGTAAGTATGGCTTTGGCCTTCGCAGTAAGTTTAACAAATTCTACGCTTTTGCCTTGAATCTTGTCCGCATCAAATAACCAAAAACACCACGCTTATCAAGGAAAAACTTAGTAGGACCGAGGACGGTTGTGCCCCTCCCCAAAGTTTTGATCTTATGTACATTTTATACCCTTTTATATATGATGTTAGTCATTTTTAATATAAAAGTTTCAGCGTAGGTTATATCCCCCCCTAAAATAAAAACTTTTTAATTCGGCCCTCCACTAACAACGTTCAAGTTCCTTCCCTGACGTCCATATCTTTAAGAAACATTCAAAAATTATGACCAAATTAATTAGTTGAACTTACGCGAGTAGCAATAAGAGCAACATAATCGGTATAATCAGAAGTAAACAGTGAGTGAGACGCTCGAGCTAAAAAACTAGCATTATGTAACATCAAGTTCTCCTCCTCCCGGTGATAACTTCATCTTCCATTTCTTCTTATAACATCAACGAAGAACATAATGAGATATAGCACCACGAGAGAGATGGAGTGCTAGGGTTCATAAAAGTTTGCAATGTTTGAGAGCATGTGCCACGCACATGTCAAATTCCATTTAGAGCTGATTTTCTTATTTCCTTCCTATTATCATTTTTTGCCTTATTTGAATTTTTTCGCCTTTATATAAGTTTCATATGTTATACTAAGCTTATATAAACCGAAAAGTTGCAAAATAAGTCACAAAATATAAGCTTATGAGACATAGACTCAAAAGCAAATAAGCCATGAACCGGCTATATAAGCCGAAACAAACACCCCCTTAACTATCCTCATTGAAAATTTGCATTTTTTTTTTTAAAGAATCAAGACGAATGCTCCTAAATCTGTTCCTACCTTTTCCATTCAACATTGTACCAAATATCTGCTAGTGTTTTATAGAAATCATTTACTTTATAATTCACACATATAGCCGGACTAGGTCTTGGCCGGATATATCCGGGTCTAACCAGATAAAGCTGTGCCATGGTCGGAATAGCCGGGTCCAACGCCGGGTCTTGGCCGGATATATTCGGGTCTAACCGGATATAGCCCAGTCATATCCGGAACAGCCGGGTCTTGGCCGGAACAACCGGGCCATGGCTGGATATAGCCGGGGTTTTTTTTCGTATAGTCTCGTCGACGAGGGTTTATCTGGCCCTCGTTCTTTACCTTGTGATTAGAAAGATATAACTTTCAAATTATATTAAAAGAAGCTTTTATAACCTCAAAATGTGACACAATATAAAAATTCAATCATCTGACAACTGACAAGTATTGAAGTAACCATAAGATTTTAAACTGCAGCAAAATATATGGTTCCAAAGTGCAAGTCAAGAATTACCAGGCAAAGATGCCACCACTATAAGTTCAAACAACGAGCTTGTGAGAACTCAGACTCTTGTGAGGTGCTATCGCTCAAGTGGATGCAGCCCGCTCAAGCAATGGTATCTGCAGCATTACAGGGTTGACTTAGGTAGGAAAAGAAGGTTGCTGCTACTAAGAAGGATGGAGAGGTATGCTCTATGAACATGTTATACAACTCACATATCTTATTCTGCCGTGTTTGCTATATAAATTAGAAATAAACTCATTTTTCACTTGTACAGGAATTGAAGGAGAAGGACCTCAGAGAAAGCAAAAAAGAGCAACCATGTCCAGAGAAAGATTGAGAAGCGCCAGGAAGAGCGTAAACTTGATGCCCATGTGGAAGAACAGTTCAATTCTGGTCGGTTGTATGCTTGTATCTCCTCTCGCCCAGGTCAATGTGGTAGAGCTGATGGGTAAGTATTATATCAAATGCAAGATTATTACACATCATTTGCACACTCAATGCCAACGGGTGTTAAAATTTTTTGACGGGCAGATTGTGGAACTGCTCAAGAAGGAAAATAAAAATAAAACTTAGGACGTGTAAAAAACGTTGGGTTGGTTCACCCACATACACTTTTGCTTTATGTTTAGCTGTTTAACTAATGCTTACTATGATCACAAACTCTAACTACATTAATAAGCTAAGCTTTTCGCTCTGAATGCATTTTAAATGACTTCAACCAGTTTATCAAGTTCGACCCATTTGACTGATTGCCTTTTTATTCAAATTTTCTAGAACCCATCTGACCAGTTAACGTTGGCAGTTATATATTGGAAGGCAAGGAGCTTGAATTCTATATGAAGAAGCTTCAAAGAAAGAAGGGCAAGGGTGCTGGCGCTGCATAAGCCTTTCGTGTATTTTAGTTTCTTGAAAGTCAGCTTGTAGTAGTGTGTTGGAACTATAAAACTTAAGTGCTGGTGCTGCCATAAACTGTTGGTGTATGTTAGTTTCTTAAGAGACAGATTGTGTTGGTGTGTTGGTAAGTTGTAGTTGCATGTTTTGTGCAAACCGTGACGTATAATGTTCTAAAGTGAGCTTATCTTATAACCAATTGCTGAATGAACCCTGTTATTATTTAGCTATCTGATAACTGTAATATGGTGTTTTTGTTGTCAGATATATATGAACATACCTGTCAGATTTTGCAAAATGAACTTTTTCTCAATGTTCTCGTATTGAGCCGATACCCGAGGGTAAAGGGGCTGCGTCGGCAAGAGTCTGTAGGTATATGTATAAGATATGCAATATGAAAATAAAATTTCTGAAAACCAAGATACCCAAGTATAATTGCAATGGCTTAATAAAACAAAAGCTAAATACGAAATCTTCATAAGGATATAATTATATCAAGGATTCATTAAAGTAACCGCGATTAGATATTTTAGTGTGTCCACACAAATGCTTTGCGCCATAGATGCACTTCTGTCTCCATACCGCATTACCTTTCTTGCAATGTTGTCATAATCCTCGTCCTCCATTTATGTCGAGTAGAAACTACAATCTCGATCACCGGTCAAGCAAAAGTAGTGTGTTCGTGCAGGAACCAGCTAAGTCTATATAATTTTCTGCAGATATCCCGGCATAACTTATGTGTCTTGAGTTTGGTTCATAAAGATAAACTCCTTTCTTATAACGATCTGAGCCATTATTATTCATTGCAATTATAGGTTCGCCATTATTCCTAAATCCGAGTACACGTTCTATTGATGCCTCTGGAGCTTCAATCGTGAATAGCTTTGTAAACGATTTTTTAATACCACCTTCCATCATCCATACATTATAAACTTTTTTTCCGGCCATATAAAAAGAGTGATCAAGCACAACAAGAGACTCCATTCGCTTAGATATCGACAACAAATCAGCCCTTTCTAAACTACTGGGAAGTGATATTTCTGTAAATTTTTCACTTGTCATATCAAATGACATAATCATATTGTAACACCTAATAAATTCTTGATCATAAGCACACCAGTAAATAAACCCATCTAAATCCACGCTGTACTGTGTACAGCGAATTGCTTCACGAGGCAGATCGATAGATAGCCTTTTCCATGCTCCCGAGCTCAATGTAAAAACCTCAACTCGCATAGCATCATCCTCAGCATCAACCTCAGCATCATCCTCATCCTCATCCTCATCATCAACCTCAGCATCTTCCTCACTTGTGTCATTATAAAACGGATCAACAGTTTCATCAGTTTTAATATATGCAATCTTGACAAGCATAGGGTCAAAAGTGCGCGGACACACACCAAAACCAACAACACTTCTGTTATACTTAGCATCATACTCATCAGGCACAACAATATCCACCGACTTTGGAACTGAAGGATTCCAAATAACAGCCATTCGACCTAGGCGTTTAGTTTTGCCGTAATAGCAAAACAAGCCTTGAGAGCTACCGAACATACCTAATTTGGTGGTAATTAGATTAACGGAACTGGGAATAGTATGTGAAAGCTTGCGTAAGGCGAAAGTATCATCATCAACAATCAACTCATGTGATTCCTTAAAATTGTAATCAACGCAAGTTACAAGTAGACAATGCTGAGAGTTCCATGCGTTGTAATCAGCGATAAACTCGGAGCTAAGGATAAAAGCCTTCCATGCTTTAGAAACGGATTTGAATCGAGCTAATGATTTGATCGGAAGCCTATTCATGATTTCGGCTTGGATTTTAAAAGGTATATCGTATGACATCTTGAGTTTTCGAACTATTGACATCTTGAGTTTTCGAGGTATATTGCTTTAGGGTTTGATGGGTGGGGGTTTATATATAGTTTGAACGTGCATGTGCAAGTCAATGTTTCACCTCCTTTTAAGTGTTGGTGTATATTTAGGATATCGAAAGTTTATAAACCATATATATGACTTCCATAAAATAACTTTTCGTGTGTGTATTTTTTTTTCTTCTTAAACAAATACTTTTCACAATTTAAATGTATATACTTGATGGTGGCCGGAGAAGGGACAAAAACGGTCTTGAGAGTAATTAACCCGATGATATCGCGTAAATCAGAGACGAAAATGCTTGCCCTCCTCGAATAATGACGCAGGACGCCAAACCAGTATTTAGATAAACCCTAATCTAAAGATGAAAACCAAGAGGCACCTTATGGATTAAGACCCAAATAAGAGTAAAGACTCTAAAAGACAATTTTATTAATGAATTCCAAGATACCAAAACAATAAATCCAAACCCTATATTTATAGGAAAGCCAAACTTGGGAGAAAGTAATTAAATTACATCTAGAATCATCTTAAACTAAAATAAGAAATCGACTCTCGACATATAGTTCCGGTAAGTGGTAACCCAATTACGGCAGAACCTAAACAAACTACCGACATTAATTTTATCGAGACGTTTATGGCGTAAATGGAATAACCAAGTTACAACAGTAACCAAACAAGATTATGAAAAAATAAGTTTAACGAGACGATTACGATGTAAGTATAGCTTTGGCCATACGCGTTAGTTTAACAACTTCTACGTTTTTCGGTCTTGAATCTTGTCCGCATCATTCCTCCTCACTTTAAAAGAACCCGTCCTTCGCTTTTGTATTCTTCACCTCCAATGTCTTCAAATCCAAAGGTCGCAGACCTTTGGGAAGAATAGCTATATTCTACCCATACCACTTAAACATATAAACATTATTCCTACCCCTATGTATTGCATCCACATCATGTTGCCACGGTCTTCCTAGTAAAACATGACTATCACCCAAGTCCACGACATCACAAGACACCTCATCACGATAAAAATTTCCAATAGCAACTGGAACCTCGAAAACCTCATTCACCTCCCCTCCGGACCTTTCTTTATCCATCCTAACTTGTACAAATTGCGATGTTGCTCAGTTGGTAATTTCAACGCCTTCACAAGTTCTTTGAAAACTAGGTTTTCACAACTTCCACCATCAATGATCAATGAGCAAAGGTTTTCTTCAATCACACACTTAGTTTCAAAATCTTGCTCCTTTGCGAAAAATCTTCAATCTTGGTTGCACACAAAGTACGTTGCACCATCAAATTCACAACTTCACCGTCAACTTGAGCAAATTCATCAATATGATTCAAGTATTCACCAAAATCAATTCCAATGCCATCTTCATGAACTTCCTCAACATAAGTACTCAACTTCCTATTAGGACAAGTGTTCGACCACGACCCGTAGACCACACCTTAAACACGTAGGTGGTATAGGCTTGTCATACGGAACTTAGGTGGTATAGGCTTGTCATACGGATAGAATTCGCCTTTTAGCCATAACCTATTTTGTCACACCACTTCTACTAGCCACAACGAGCGAAGTCAAACTAGAAGATTTATTAGTTCTAATGGTCAATTGAGTTTGATTAGATTGATTTACCTTAGTAGAAGATGATTTTACTTCAAAAGTATCTTCAAAGTTTGAAACTCGCTAGACATTGACCTCTCGACCTTCATAGCTAAATTTTGAGCCTAATCAACATTCAAATTGACAATAAGCTTAACTCCTCTTGAATTGATTGATTCAGCCCGCCAATATACCTAGCAACCATTTGCTCCTCCGATTCCTTCAAGTTTCACCTAGCTTGTAACCTCAAGAATTCACCGTATACTCCACCACAGTTCTTTTCCCTTGAAGAAAAGTATGATACTGTTGATATAAAATTTGTTCAACATGAGGAGGGTAAAAACCTACCTTTTATCATTCTCTTCATCCTTTGCCATGTGTTGATTAGATACCTTGTCTTTTCTTCTACGGTTGTCTTGCTCGTTTTGCCACCAAGCTCCAACTCCTCCACATAACTTGTAAGCTACAATCTTGATTTGCTCTTCTCCGTGAACATCCATGATGTCAAAGAACTTATCAACCTCAAACAACCAATCCAACACGACTTCAAGATCAAGACTCCCAAGAAAGTTAGAATCTCACTTTAACATGGTACTTGTGTTGCTCACCATACCCACAATGATTCTCATTCCTCATAGCAAAAACCTTAGGTCTACGTTTTCTACCTCTTGGACCTCCAGTCAAAACTTTATAATCTCCATCGCCTTCCTCATCTGAAGACCCGAATCCTTCTTGTCTCCATAATTTTTTAGAAGGTTGGTCACGCTCATTATTCTCATGGAATTCCTCATAGTTAGTTCGGAATTTAATATTACCATGTTTGTCACCCTCACGATTTAGATGTTTACCACCACCCCCTATCGCGGATCGGATCTCTTCAAGCACAGTGGAAATACTCACGAATTTGGATTTGAGATCATTGATCGCATGATCCATGTCTTCAGTCGACCTCACCCCACTCACTGCACGGGTTTTTAATCTACACCGTTCACCATCTAGGACACTAATAAGCTCTAGATATTTAATAGACGTAGAACCTTCTACACCAATTACCACCAGAATACTAAGAAGCTCTGATGCCAACTGACACAGGATGCACGGAAGCGTATTTAAATAAACCCTAATCCAAGGGTGATAACCAAGGCACATGTTGCGGGATTAAAACCCAAATAAGAGTAAAGACTCAAAAACACAATTTTATTAATGAATTCCAAGATACCAAAACAATAAACCCAAGACCTATATTTATAGGAAAGCCAAACTTGGGAGAAAGTATTTAAATTACATCCAGAATTGTCTTAAACTAAAATAAGGAAACCGACTCTCGACATAGTTACGGCGAACCTAAACAAACTACCGACATTGATTTTACCAAGATGTTTACGACGTAACTAGAATAACCAAGTTACGGCGTAACCAAACAAGACGATAACGGCGTAAGTATGGCTTTGGCCTTACGCCGTAAGTTTAATGACTTCTACGTTTTTGGCCTTGAATCTTGTCCGCATCAAATAACCGAAAAACACCACGCTTATCAAGGAAAAACTTAGTAGGACCGAGGACGGTTGTGCCCCCTCCCCAAAGTTTTGATCTTATGTACATTTTATACCCTTTTATATATGATGTTAGTCATTTTTAATATAAAAGTTTCAGCGTAGGTTATATCCCCCCCCCTAAAATAAAAACTTTTTAATTCGGCCCTCCACTAACAACGTTCAAGTTCCGTCCCTGACGTCCATATCTTTAAGAAACATTCAAAAATTATGACCAAATTAATTAGTTGAACTTACGCGAGTAGCAATAAGAGCAACATAATCGGTATAATCAGACGTAAACAGTGAGTGAGACGCTTTTGAGCTAAAAAAAAAAACTAGCATTATGTAACATCAAGTTCTCCTCCTCCCGCGGTGATAATTTCATCTTCCATTTCTTCTTATAACATCAACGAAGAACATAATGAGATATAGCACCACGAGAGAGATGGAGTGCTAGGGTTCATAAAAGTTTGCAATGTTTGAGAGCATGTGCCACGCACATGTCGAATTCCATTTAGAGCTGATTTTTCTTATTTCCCTTCCTATTATCATTTTTTTGCCTTATTTGGAATTTTTTCGCCTTATATAAGTTTCATATGTTATACTAAGCTTATATAAACCGAAAAGTTGCAAAATAAGTCACAAAATATAAGCTTATGAGACATAGACTTAAAACCAAATAAGCTATGAACCGCTATATAAGCGAAACAAACACCCCTTAACTATCCTCTTTGAAAATTTGCATTTTTTTTTTTTTTTTTTTTAAGAATCAAGACGAATGCTCCTAAATCTGTTCCTACCTTTTCCATTCAACATTGTACCAAATATCTGCTAGTGTTTTATAGAAATCATTTACTTTATAATTCACATATAGCGGGACTAGGTCTTGGCCGGATATATCCGGTCTAACCAGATAAAGCTGTGCCATGGTCGGAATAGCGGGTCTAACGCCGGGTCTTGGCCGGATATATTTGGGTCTAACCGGATATAGCCCAGTCATATCCGGAACAGCCGGGTCTTGGCCGGAACAACCGGGCCATGGCTGGATATAGCCGGGGTTTTTTTTCGTATAGTCTCGGCGACGAGGGTTTATCTGGCTCTCGTTCTTTACCTTGTGATTAGAAAGATATAACTTTCAAGTTATATTAAAAGAAGCTTTTATAACCTCAAAATGTGACACAATATAAAAACTCAATCATCTGACAACTGACAAGTATTGAAGTAACCATAAGATTTTAAACTGCTGCAAAACATACGGTTCCAAAGTGCAAGTCAAGAATTACCAGGCAAAGATGCCGACCACTATAAGTTCAAACAACGAGCTTGTGAGAACTCAGACTCTTGTGAGGTGCTATCGCTCAAGTGGATGCAGCCCGCTCAAGCAATGGTATCTGCAGCATTACGGGGTTGACTTAGGTAGGAAGAAGAAAGTTGCTGCTACTAAGAAGGATGGAGAGGTATGATCTATGAACATGTTATACTAAAATATTTTTCTCATTCAGTTATCGACATAATGATTACAACTCAAATATCTTATTCTGCCGTGTTTGCTATATAAATTAGAAATAAACTCATATTTCAACTGTACAGGAAGGAGAAGGAACCGCAGAGGAAGCAAAAAAGAGCAACCATGTCCAAAGAAAGATTGAGAAGCGTCAGGAAGAGCGTAAACTTGATGCCCATGTGGACAGGGGCGGACCTATGTATTAGGTACGGGGTGGCGGCGCCCCCCATGGCTAGCCAAAAAAGTTGCGATGTTAGTGTAATTTTTTTTCAATTTTGACCTTTTTGTGAAAGTGCACCCCACTCAAAACTCAAATTGCCCCCCATCAACATACTAAAACACAACATTCAACACTTTAAAACTTTATAAATCCTCAATCTCTAAGCAATAATACTCGATTTATCATTTTAAATCCAAATTTTTCATCCGCATTTTGCGATTATCATCAAAAAAAAAATTTGCCCCCCACATTGAATTTTTCTGGGTCCGCCACTGCATGTGGAAGAACAGTTCAATTCTGGTCGGTTGTATGCTTGTATCTCTTCTCGCCCAGTCAATGTGGTAGAGCTGATGGGTAAGTATTATACCAAATATAAGATTATTACACATCATTTGCACGCTCAGTGCCAACGCCTGTTAGATTTTTTGACGGGCAGATTGTGGAACTGCTCAATAAGGAAAATAAAAATAAAACTTAGGACGTGTAAAAAACGTTGGGTTGGTTCACCCACATACACTTTTGCTTTATGTTTAGCTGTTTAACTAATGCTTACTATGATCACAAACTATAACTACATTAATAAGCTAAGCTTTTCGTTCTGAATGCATTATAAATGACTTCAACCAATTTATCAAGTTCGACCCATTTGACTGATTGCCTTTTTATTCAAATTTTCTAGAACCCATCTGACCAGTTAACGTTGACAGTTATATATTGGAAGGCAAGGAGCTTGAATTCTATATGAAGAAGCTTCAAAGAAAGAAGGGCAAGGGTTCTGGCGCTGCATAAGCCTTTCGTGTATTTTAGTTTCTTGAAACTTAAGTGCTGGCGCTGCCATAAACTGTTGGTGTATGTTAGTTTCTTAAGAGACAGATTGTGTTGGTATGTTGGAATTTGGAAGCTTTTGTTTTGTTTCGATAGCACTTTGTTACACCACGTTGTTGCATGTTTTGTGCAAACCGTGACATGTAATGTTATAATGTGGGCATGTCTTATAACCAATTGCTGAATGAACTCTTTCTCAATGTTCTCGTGAGCCGATACCTGAGGGTAAAGGGCTGCCTCGGCAAGAGTCTGTAGGTATATGTATAAGATATGCAATATGAAAATAAAATTTTGAAAACCGAATTACCCAAGTATAATTGCAGTGGTTTAGTAAAACAAAACAGAAAATTTCATAAGGATATAATTACATCAAGGATTCATTAAAAGTAACCGTGATTAGATATTTTAGTGTGTCACAAAAGCTTTGCCCCATAGATGCACTTCAGTCTCCATACTGCATTACCTTTCTTGCAATGTTGTCATAATCCTCGTCCTCCATTTATGTCGAGTAGAAACTACAATCTCGATCACCGGTCAAGCAAAAGTAGTGTGTTCGTGCAGGAACCAGCTAAGTCTATATAATTTTCTGCAGATATCCCGGCATAACTTATGTGTCTTGAGTTTGGTTCATAAAGATAAACTCCTTTCTTATAACGATCTGAGCCATTATTATTCATTGCAATTATAGGTTCGCCATTATTCCTAAATCCGAGTACGTTCTATTGATGCCTCTGGAGCTTCAATCGTGAATAGCTTTGTAAACGATTTTTTAATACCACCTTCCATCATCCATACATTATAAACTTTTTTTCCGGCCATATTAAAAGAGTGATCAAGCACAACAAGAGACTCCATTCGCTTAGATATCGACAACCAATTAGCCCTTTCTAAACTACTGGGAAGTGATATTTGTGTAAATTTTTCACTTGTCATATCAAATGATATAATCATATTGTAACACCTAGATGTAAATTCTTGATCATGAGCACACCAGTAAATAAACCCATCTAAATCCATGCTGTCCTGTGTACAGCGAATTGCTTCACGAGGCAGATCGATAGATAGCCTTTTCCATGCTCCCGAGCTCAATGTAAAAACCTCAACTTGCATAGCATCATCCTCATCATCCTCAGCATCATCCTCATCATCCTCGACATCATCCTCATCATCCTCATCATCCTCCTCAAGATACATAAACGCGACAAGCTTAGGGTCAAAAGTGCGCGGACACACACCAAAACCAACAACAGTTGAATTAAACTTAGAAGGCACAACAACATCCACCGACTTTGGAACCGGCGATTCCAAATAACAGCCATTGGACCTCGGCGTTTAGTATCGCCGTAATAGCAAAACAAGCCTTGAGAGCTACCCAATATATCAAATTTAAATTTGATTAGCTTAACGGAACTGGGAATAGTATGTGAAAGCTTGCGTAAGGGGAAAGTATCATCATCAACAATCAACTCATGTTTTTCCTTATAATTGTTATCAGCGCAAGTTACAAGTAGACAATGCTGAGAGTTCCATGCGTTGTAATCAGCGATGAACTCGGAGCTGCGGATAAAAGACTTCCATGCTTTAGAAACGGATTTAAATCGAACTAATGATTTGACCGGAAGTCTTTTCATGATATCGGCTTGGATTTCGTAAGGTAAATAATAAGACATCTTGAGTTTTCGGACTATTGACATCTTGAGTTTTCGAGCTACTGCTTTAGGGTTTGGTGGGTAGGGGTTTATATATATATAGTTTTCGAGCTATTGACTTATAAGTGTTGGAGTATATAGGATATCGAAAGTTTATAATATATTTATTCCCATTATATATATCTTCCATAGAATAACTTTTCGTGAGTGTATGTTTTTCTAAAACAAATATTTTTCACAATTTAGTAGATTACCATACACAAATAGTATGTTTACCTACCAAATATAGTACCTTAAGCTGACAAGAGTTTAAGTGTTCAAACCTCGGTCACTAAGTAATTAACCGGTGATCGGGGACGGAGCTTGAACACTTCTATTAGGGGTCAAAGTATAAAGTAATCATTTTAGGGGCATTTTACAAAATTTTCAACATGTTATATGAAAAATAAGTATTACAACATGTAAAAAGGTCAATTTTATGCTTTGATGTCAAAAAACTAGGGGGACACCCCCTTTTGTGTACCCTATCATCCCTCCATGCCGGTGATGTTGCATACATATGAGGAACATCTGTTCCTACATCTTGGCTGTATATCCGGGTCTAACTGGATATAGGTGGGTCTTAGCCGGAAATTACTCACGGGGAAGTGAAGTAGTTACTCGCAAAACTCGTATCCTTGATGTGGTCTACAATGCATCAAACAACGAGCTTATGAGAACTCAGACTCTTGTGAAGGGTGCGATCATTCAAGTGGATGCAGCCCCGTTCAAGCAATGGTATTTGCAGCATTAGGGGGTTGACATAGGTAGGAAGAAGAAAGCTGCTGCTACTAAGAAGGAAGGAGAGGTATGATCTTGATTCTTGAACGTGCTATACTAACATGTTATCCTCATTTAGTTATCGATGTGCTAACTATGATGATTGCTTTCTGAACATGTTCAATGTAAAGTAAATTTATGAGCTAGCTTCATGTTAAGCATTTTGCGTTGAATAATAATGTTGAAATCTAAAATGTGGCTACAGTGACATGTAACATTTGCAGAGTTAAGTTATGTTTATCAGTATTAAAGCAAGGCCAATCCGTCATATATTTGTTATTTTCGGGTTTAGAATGATGGTTTTGTAGAACGAAGTTTTTTACTACTACTTGTTACTTTAAGGTGAGTGTTCTCTATCCTTAAAGCAATTTCGCCCCCACCGTTCGTTTAGAACAATCGTGTTACGGGTTACCGACGAATTGCCTCCCAAGATACAATGAAGCAACTTATGTAGCAATTATCAACACTACACGAAAGTGGTGATAAGTTATCGGGGGTTTCAAGACACTACAAATAACAGTCGTATAGCACTATTATTTACAGCAATCGGGTATATTGGAAGAAAGGTTTTGTGTGTGTTTGTTTTTGGTTTTGGATGATCAAAAACGCTGGAATGATGGCCTTATATATACGCATGCTCGTGACCATTCAAATAGTCATTCACCATAAGGTCCAACGACGACTTAGCGACAGAAGATCGTCGCTAGTGACAGTTTTTATGTCACACAACTGTTCCCTCAGTGACATCTTTTTAACAGATATAACCGTCACCAATTCGAAAATATGTGTTTTACAATAGTGATAGTTCATTAGCAACAGTTGTGTGACATAAAACTGTCACTAATTGCCATTTCGTGGGTCATCAACAATAAACAACAACACTCTTAATTTCCTTCCTAAGACTCAATCCCAAAATGATTTTAACATAATTTATTTTGAAAATTTCCCAAAATATTTACTTCAAAGATGCTCATGATTCAATCTCTTTCATTTGTTAGAATTAGCAAAGAAGATAAAGTGCCGTTTTCTGCTAATTTGTTTCCCAGGCGTCTAGATTTGCATAGGTTAGATACATAGCTAGTAAGTTTAGATGTTCAACTTGCTTAAACTGCAAGCACATTTAAGATGATTATGTTCATTGGATATTTCTTATTTAATATCTGATTAGATGGAATACGATTATGATGTAAATATATGTAGGCGATCTTCTTTACTTGAGAAAAGTGTTCATGTACTGATAGAAGTTTGAAACTGAACAATATATTTAGAGTTAGATCTGATTAGGTGAAATATCGGGACAAATTTTAGCTTTGGTAGATAGAGAATTGTTTAGGTGTGAATTCGGTAACAGTAAAGATTTTCTAGTACATGTATGTGTACACATGCCCTGTGAAGCTTGCAGCTAGTTAGCCGTTGCTTCCAACTTTGCTTGTGAAGCTCTTTGGCATTCTAATTCTTGTTGACGCAAGCTAATCGATGATGTATTAGTTTTTAATCAGGCTGTTTAAATACTTTATCTACTGCTTACCATATTGTGGTCATTGAGCTAAAGAGTAGCACTTTTTTGTCATGTTAAAGCTTGATGAAGGTGTATCTCAGTCGTATAATTTTTTTAATTGCTTCCAAAAGCACCATTTTTCAAAGAATAACAACTTTATTTGGAACGTAATATGCTATAGTCACATCCTAAACTAAATGTATGGCTAAAATGATTGTAATACAAATATTTTATCCTACCATGTTTGCTGTATGAAGTAGAAAAGACCTCATTTTTCAATTGTACAGCAAGGAGAAGGAACCATGAAGAAGCCAAAAGAGCAACGATGTCCAGAGAAAGATTGAAAAGCGCCAGGAAGAGCGTAAACTTGATGCCCATGTGGAAGAACAGTTCAATTGAATCGGTTGTATGTTGTATCTCTTCTCGCCCAGGTCAATGTGGCAGAGGTGATGGGTAAGTATAATCCAAAATTCCAAATGCAAGATTATTACACATCATTTGCGTGCTCAATGCCAGGGGCTGTAAAATGGGTTGGGTTGGGCAGATTATAACTGCTCCAAACAAATAAATTTTAGAACGGGTCAAAACAGGTTTTTTGTATATGTATAAATATAGTTTAATATGATCACAAATTATAATTACATCAATAAGCTAAATTTTCAATTTGAAACGTTTTAGAAGATGCGATGCATCTGAATACATTTAAACTTTTCTATTTGACCCGTTAACATTGTATACAAATAGGCCGACATTGTCACCTCCAATGACGACCATTCTAGTTTCTTATCTGTAGTTTTGTCATGACTTTAACAGTACCTTTTTGCTAAACAGTTATGTATTGGAAGGCAAGGAGCTTGAATTCTACATGAAGAAGCTTCAAAGAAAGAAGGGCAAAGGTGTTGGTGCTGCATAAACCTTTTGTGTATTCGATAACACCTTGCTAGACCAAGTTGTAGTCAGGGGCGGAGCCAGAAAAAATTTAAAAGGGGGGCAATTTTATTTTTTTTACATCAAGCCTGATTGAGAATGAAAAAAAAATGTGCGCTAACTTAAGAATTTTTAATTCAATAATCAATATGTAAAAAATATTTGCAATCAAGTACATATTTGAGTTGTGTATAAGCATAGATTTCAAGTACAACCAACCTGCCCAGGGTAACCGACCAATCCGGTGAGTAATGTGGTCACCACACACCTTGACCGTTTTGAGAGACTTATTCAATTTTGTGTGAACTCACTATTGAGCAGCACAAAAAACCAGCAGGAAAACCACACCAAACAGCAGCAAGAAACCAGTCCTAAGATATGCAACATGAAAATAATTTTGGGCAAAATATGTAGCACCATATGCATGAGATATGCATCATGAAAATAATTTTTCAGAAAAACAGAGTTTAATAAATTATAAGGGTAATTAAATACGAAAACTTTATAAGGATATAATTACATCAAGGATTTTTTAAGAGTAGTAACCGCGATTAGATGCACTTCAGTCTTCATACCGCACTACCTTTCTTGCAATGTTGTCATTATCCTCATCCTCCATTTATGTCGGTAGAAACTACAATCTCACCGGTCAAGCAAAAGTAGTGTGTCCGTGTAGGAACTAGCTAAGAGTAAATCTCGTTCTGCAGATATCGATATAACTAATGTGTCTTGAGTTTGGTTCATAAAGATAAACTCCTTTCTTATCAGGATCTGAGCCATTATTATCCATATCAATTATAGGTTCGCCACTCATCCTAAATCCAAGTACACTTCTTATTGATGCCTCTGAGCTTCAATCATGAATAGCTTTGTAAATGATTTTCGAACACCACCTTCCATCACCCATACATTATAAACTTTTTTCCGGCCATAAAAGATATTCAAGCACAACAAGAGACTCCATTCGCTTAGATATAGACAAACCATGTAACAAGTGTCTACTAAACTATCGGGAGTGATATTTCTGTAAAATTTTCACTTGCCATATCAAATGACATAATCATATTGTGAATCTCAGTTTTACCATCTACATCAACCAAATCATAAGCATGCCAATAAATGAACCCATGTAAATCCACGCAATTCTCTGTGAACCGAGTTGATTTACGAGGCAGATTGGTAAATAGAGATTTCCATGCTCCTGAGCTTAATGTAAAAACCTGAACTCGCCAAGGAATATAAGTCATTCTATCATAATTATACAAGTTAACATCAAATGTAATCTTGACAAGCTTAACATCAAAAGTGGAAGGACACACACCAAAACCAACAACAGTTTTATATGGCGGGTATAACACATTAGGCACAACAATATCCACTGACTTTCTAATCGAAGGATTCCAAATAACGGCCATTTGCCTTCCTTGAGTAGTATAGCCGTAAAAGCAAAACAAGCCTTGAGAGCTACCGAATATATTTGGCATGTACAATGGATTCACGGACCAGGGAATAGTATGTGAAAGTTCGCGTAAGGGTAATGTATCATCATAAACAATCAAAACGTATTTTTGGCCATTATAAACATCACCACAAGCTACAAGTAGACAATGCTGAGGGTGGCATGCATTATAATCAGCGATAAACTCGAGCTATTGATAAAAGACTTCATGCTTTAGAAACGGATTTGAATCGAACTAATGATTTGACCGGAAGCCTTTTCATGATTTCGGTTTGGATTTCCATGGGTATATAGCATGACATCTTGAGTTTGCGGACTATTGACATCTTTAGTTTTCAAACTATTAGTTTAGGGTTTGGTGGGTAGGGGTTTGTCGAGTCAATGTTTCTCCGACTTGTAATATATTCCCTATATATGGCTTTTATAAAATAATTTTTCGTTTGTATGTTTCTTCTAGGCGTGGAAACGAGCCGAGCCGCTCGTGAAAAGCTCGAGATCGGATCGGTAAAAAGCTCGAACGAGCCGAGCGTAAACGAGCTCGAGCCGAGCTCGAGCCTAAGTTGGGCTCATTTAATAAGCGAGCTCGAGCCCGACCTCTATAAAAATCTCGTTTAGGCTCGCGAGCCTAAACGAGCCCGACTACATATATATATATATTTTACTATATGTATAACATTTTAACGAGCTCGAGCCTTGTGTTAACGAGACGAGCTTTGTGTTAACGAGCCAAACTTGAGCCTTGTGTTAACGCCGAGCTCCATTTGAACTTTACACATTATATAAATTAGTCGAGCCGGGCCGAGCTCGAGCTCGTGAAAAATTTCACGAGCCGAGCTCGAGCTCGAGCTTTTTATACATAAACGAGCCGAGCTCGAGCTCTGACAGCAGAGCTCGGGCTCACCGACTCGTTTTCACTAGTTTCTTCTGAAACAAGTAATTTTCACAATTTTCCTTTTCTGCATGGGAAAAATAGTATGTTTACGTACCAAATGGTGTATCAAAATGGTCTAGTGGTAAGGTTATTGACTTTCAAACAAAGGTTAAGGGTTCAATCTCGTTGAATGTGTATATCTAAGGGTGGCAAGGAAAGATCGGAATTAAACGGTCCGGGAGTAACCCGTGATCTCATCACATCCGAGTCAAAATGTTCACCTCCCGGATAACCCGAATAGATAAAACCACATACCCGTTTAGATTTGGGCTTTTATAACGGATTAAATCTGAGTAGTAAATATAATTAAGTACGATGAAAACATCTATAAATTAATACTCGATAAATTAATAACCTCGATAAAACTAATAATTTATCCATCCCAACTTGGGACCAATACAAATTGAAACCCCAATCGATAAAATAATAATTTTTAAACCCAAAGTATATATATTAGTCCCAGCGAAACTATAAATTAATAATTACTAAAATTTTCATATATATATATAAAGGTCATACGTAATTGGAACTTGTACCAATTCAATTAGTTCAATTAAGGTCGTATGTAATTGAAACTTATCCTAAAGAAACTAACTTTTACTTATTCAAAAACTTATAACTTGACAAATTCAATTATATTATGAATGTGAATTCATAAATTGTTAATTGAAACTTGTTTTCTAATTTATTTTTTCATCATTAACTAGTATACATTGTAACTAGTACATTGGACTTGAAAATTTAAAGGTCATCGTAAAACTTCTTTAAATTAATAATTATTAATTTATCGATATAATAATATCTCGTTAAATTAATAAAATATCACGATCCCAACATCATTAATTTATAGAGGTTTTCTCAGTGAGGCCATCCAAGCTTATTTAACAACTCGAGCCAAACAGGATCTTTACATACAATGCTTAAAACAAGTCAAGCTCTAGTTTGAGTTTCTAAAAGTTAAACAAACTATTGCTCGCCTCGTGTACACCCCCGACACTCTCTACATGCAATAGTAACTTGCGAATGCGGATACATATAACTTGACAAAAACATATATTCCACATTTTTTTGGGTGCAAAGATAAATTTATATTATCAAACAACCGTTATACATCAAGAGGTCGAAACAAAACAAATACAACAAGGACTAAGTCATCCGATATCATATATAGCCTACACATATGTTTGACAACACTAAACTTTGATATACATCCAAAGCGGGACAAAACATAGCAGGCAGATTCATACAATCGATATTCCTTTGACATTCCCTCAATATACCTTTATAGCACTAACCATCTAACTACATTTCCATTTCACCCTTCCATCGAGACCACTCAACCGCCACCACATTGATCAAAGTAGAACAAGTGAATGGCATCACTAGGAACCCGTATCCCTTCCAGACAAGGGCAATGCCATTCACCTACATTTCCATCTCTAGAATGGCTTGGTGACTGAATGGGAACTCACACCTGAAAGAAGCCACCATTACCTCCTGTGGTGATGCATTGGGAGGACCAAGAAGGTTCATCTTTCACACCTCTATTCCACCCATCATGCACCACCCACCCAAGCCATTTACCCTACACAATGAGAGACCCTTCTTTATAGTACATTCATACCGATAGACCTTCTATTTAGCCAACATATCTATTCAGTCCCCTCCCAAGGCCTGACTGAAAAAGCATATGAGGTTACCATAGGCACAGTTTTACCAGTTAGAACTCCAAAGTACAAGGAATCTCACCATTGTAATGGCCTGCATAGATCAAAAATTCATATAGCACAATTCTAGTTCAAGCACAGCAAACCATCTTGAAGAAACACTCTTGACCCAAACACTCCTTAAGATAGCAGCTATACACTAAAAACAACCAAATACTCCTTTAGGATATCTAATGAAGATTCATACTTAAACCAATACTCCCAATTCACTAGCCAAATTAAGAACTCAGAGGCATTACTTTTCCAAAGAACAATGTAACTCAAGCTCACATTCTAGCTTTTAGCAACATTGATGGTATGGATGACTTCTTTACTCGAGAGACATCAAATGCATTCTGATTTGCTCATTAATTAATTGTACAACCTGCGGTTGATGCATAATCGGCGCGAGCTTGATTCGACGACTACTACAGGCCGTTGGTAGATCTCCGAGCCCTAAGTAGAACTGTCAACAAAGTGAACCCGTTAGGAGTGGACCCGAGGCCGTAGCCCGGGCTCCACCTGCCAGTCAAGTTAGTATCGGTGCGATGTGATGAGTTAGGTTAGAGTAACTTGTCATCTTGTGTATTGTGTCCTTGAGAAGGAGATCCAACCATGTATTTATAGGGCATGGATTAGGGTTAAGGCGTAGAGTGGGGCATGTCTGCCGGGCTGACCCATTCTGGCCCGGTCCGGACTATCGTCCATGAAGCCCCCAAGTCTAGTATGAGATGGTGCATGGATATGTATATCCCTCGTTTAAGTGCGATCTCATAGCCCTAAAACTCCTTAAACCCTAAACCGATTACTCACTCTCACGCGGAGGATAATCGTGGGAGACAATCCACGGTAAGCCTAACGGTGTTTCTTGTCTCTTAGTCGCGAGGTCTCAAGCGGCAATTCTCAATTGTGCGAGCAGGAGCTCCAAACTAGGCGTCCAACTTTTGTATCAACACTTAGTTTCAAAATCTTGCTCCTTTGCTAAAATCTTCAATCTTGGTTGCACACAAAGTCGTTGCACCATCAAATTCACAACTTCGTCGTCGACTTGAGCAAGTTCATCAATATGATTCAAGTCTTCACCAAAATCAATTCCAATGCCATCTTCATGAACTTCCTCAACATAAGTACTCAACTTCCTATTAGGACAAGTGTTCGACCTGTGACCCGGTAGACCACACCTTAAACACGTAGGTGGTATAGGCTTGTCATACGGAACTTAGGTGGTATAGGCTTGTCATACGGATAGGAATTCGTCTTTTTAGCCATAACCTATTTTGTCACACCACTTCTACTAGCCACAACGAGCGAAGTCAAACTAGAAGATTTATTAGTTCTAATGGTCAATTGAGTTTGATTAGATTGATTTACCTTAGTAGAAGATGATTTTACTTCAAAAGTATCTTCAAAGTTTGAAACTCGCTTAGACATTGACCTCTCGACCTTCATAGCTAAATTTTGAGCCTAATCAACAGTCCAAATTGACAATAAGCTTAACTCCTCTTGAATTGATTGATTCAGCCCGCCAATATACCTAGCAACCATTTGCTCCTCCGATTCCTTCAAGTTTCACCTAGCTTGTAACCTCAAGAATTCACCCGTATACTTCACCACGGTTCTTTTCCCTTGAAGAAAATTATGATAATCTTTTGATATAAAATTTGTTCAACATGAGGAGGTAAAACCTACCTTTATCATTCTCTTCATCCTTTGCCGCGTGTTGATTAGATACCTTGTCTTGTCTTCTACGGTTGTCTTGCTCGTTTGCCCAAGCTCTAACTCCTCCACATAACTTAGCTACAATCTTGATTTGCTCTTCTCCAGGAACATCCATGATGTCAAAGAACTTATCAACCTCAAACAACCAATCCAACACAGCTTCAAGATCAAGACTCCCAAGAAAGTTAGGAATCTCAGCTTTAACATGGTACTTTTGTTGCTCACCATACCCACGATGATTTTCATTCCTCATTGCAAAAACCCTAGGTCTACGTTTTCTACCTCTTGGACCTCCAGTCAAAACTTTATAATCTCCATCGCCTTCCTCATCTGAAGACCCGAATCCTTCTTGTCTCCATAATTTTTTAGAAGGTTGGTCACGCTCATTATTCTCATGGAATTCTTCATAGTTAGTTCGGAATTTAATATTACCATGTTTGTCACCCTCACGATTTAGATGTTTAACACCACCCCCGATCGCGGATCAGATCTCTTCAAGCACAGTGGAAATACTCGCGAATTTGGATTTGAGATCATTGATCGCATGATCCATGTCTTCGGTCGACCTCACCCCACTACCGGTACGGGTTTTTTGATCTACACCGTTCACCATCTAGGATACTAATAAGCTTTAGATATTTAATAGGCGTAGAACCTTCTACACAATTACCACGAGAATACTAAGAAGCTCGATCTTGACCGACAGGGATGCGCGGGCGTATTTAAATAAACCACTAATCCAAGGGTGATAACCAAGGCACATGTTGCGGATTAAAACCCGAATAAGGTAAAGACTCAAAACACAATTTTATTAATGAATTCCAAGATACCAAAACAATAAACCCAAGCCCTATATTTATAGGAAAGCCACACTTGGGGAGAAAGTATTTAAATTACATCTGTAATTGTCTTAAACTAAAATAAGGAAACTGACTCTCGACATAGTTACGGCGTAACCTAAACAAACTACCAGACATTGATTTTACCAAGATGTTTACGACGTAACTAGAATAACCAAGTTACGGCGTAACCAAACAAGACTATGAAAAAATAAATTTAACAAGACGATTACGACGTAAGTATGGCTTTGGCCTTACGCCGTAAGTTTAACAGCTTCTACGTTTTTTGCCTTGAATCTTGTCCGCATCAAATAACCAAAAAAACACCACGTTTATCAAGGAAAAACTTAGTAGGGACCGAGGGCGGTTGTGCCCCCTCCCCAAAGTTTTGATCTTATGTACATTTTATACCTTTTATATATGATGTTAGTCATTTTAATATAAAAGTTTCGGTGAGGTTATATCCCCCTAAAATAAAACTTTTAATTGACCCTCCTTTAACAACGTTCAAGTTCCTTCCACGACGTCCATATCTTTAAGAAACATTCAAAAATTATGACCAAATTAATTAGTTGAACTTACGCGAGTAGCAATAAGAGCAACATAATCGGTATAATCGTAAGTAAGCAGGTGGTGAGGCTTCGAGCTAAAAAACTAGCATTATGTAACATCAAGTTCTCCTCCTCCTGGTGATAACTTCATCTTCCATTTCTTCTTATAACATCAGCGAAGAACATAATGAGATATAGCACCACGAGAGAGATGGAGTGCTAGGGTTCATAAAAGTTTGCAATGTTTGAGAGCATGTGCCACGCACATGTCAAATTCCATTAGAGCTGATTTTTCTTATTTCCTTCCTATTATCATTTTTTGCCTTATTTGGAATTTTTAGCCTTATATAAGTTTCATATGTTATACTAAGCTTATAAACCGAAAAGTTGCAAAATAAGTCACAAAATATAAGCTTATGAGACATAGACTCAAAAGCAAATAAGCCATGAACCGGCTATATAAGCGAAACAAACACCCTTAACTATCCTCATTGAAAATTTGCATTTTTTTTTAAAGAATCAAGGCGAATGCTCCTAAATCTGTTCCTACCTTTTCCATTCAACATTGTACCAAATATCTGCTAGTGTTTTATAGAAATCATTTACTTTATAATTCACACATATAGCCGGACTAGGTCTTGGCGGATATATCGGGTCTAACCAGATAAAGCTGTGCCATGGTCGGAATAGCGGGTCCAACGCCGGTCTTGGCGGATATATTCGGGTCTAACGGATATAGCCCAGTCATATCCGGAACAGCGGGTCTTGGCGGAACAACGGGCCATGGCTGGATATAGCCGGGTTTTTTCGTATAGTCTCGTCGACGAGGGTTTATCTGGCCCTCGTTCTTTACCTTGTGATTAGAAAGATATAACTTTCAAATTATATTAAAAGAAGCTTTTATAACCTCAAAATGTGACACAATATAAAAATTCAATCATCTGACAACTGACAAGTATTGAAGTAACCATAAGATTTTAAACTGCAGCAAAATATATGGTTCCAAAGTGCAAGTCAAGAATTACCAGGCAAAGATGCCGACCACTATAAGTTCAAACAACGAGCTTGTGAGAACTCAGACTCTTGTGAGGTGCTATCGTTCAAGTGGATGCAGCCCCGTTCAAGCAATGGTATCTGCAGCATTACAGGGTTGACTTAGGTAGGAAAAAGAAAGTTGCTGCTACTAAGAAGGATGGAGAGGTATGCTCTATGAACATGTTATACAACTCACATATCTTATTCTGCCGTGTTTGCTATATAAATTAGAAATAAACTCATTTTTCACTTGTACAGGAATTGAAGGAGAAGGACCTCAGAGAAAGCAAAAAGAGCAACCATGTCCAGAGAAAGATTGAGAAGCGCCAGGAAGGCGTAAACTTGATGCCCATGTGGAAGAACAGTTCAATTCTGGTGGTTGTATGCTTGTATCTCCTCTCGCCCAGGTCAATGTGGTAGAGCTGATGGGTAAGTATTATATCAAATGCAAGATTATTACACATCATTTGCACACTCAATGCCAACGGTGTTAAAATTTTTGACGGGCAGATTGTGGAACTGCTCAAGAAGGAAAATAAAAATAAAACTTAGGGCGTGTAAAAAGCGTTGGGTTGGTTCACCCACATACACTTTTGCTTTATGTTTAGCTGTTTAACTAATGCTTACTATGATCACAAACTCTAACTACATTAATAAGCTAAGCTTTTCGTTCTGAATGCATTTTAAATGACTTCAACCAGTTTATCAAGTTCGACCCATTTGACTGATTGCCTTTTTATTCAAATTTTCTAGAACCCATCTGACCAGTTAACGTTGGCAGTTATATATTGGAAGGCAAGGAGCTTGAATTCTATGAAGAAGCTTCAAAGAAAGAAGGGCAAGGGTGCTGGCGCTGCATAAGCCTTTCGTGTATTTTAGTTTCTTGAAAGTCAGCTTGTAGTAGTGTGTTGGAACTATAAAACTTAAGTGCTGGTGCTGCCATAAACTGTTGGTGTATGTTAGTTTCTTAAGAGACAGATTGTGTTGGTGTGTTGGTAAGTTGTAGTTGCATGTTTTGTGCAAACCGTGACGTATAATGTTCTAAAGTGAGCTTATCTTATAACCAATTGCTGAATGAACCCTGTTATTATTTAGCTATCTGATAACTGTAATATGGTGTTTTTGTTGTCAGATATATATGAACATACCTGTCAGATTTTGCAAAATGAACTTTTCTCAATGTTCTCGTATTGAGCGATACCGAGGTAAAGGGCTGCGTCGGCAAGAGTCTGTAGGTATATGTATAAGATATGCAATATGAAAATAAAATTTCTGAAAACCAAGATACCCAAGTATAATTGCAATGGCTTAATAAAACAAAAAGCTAAATACGAAATCTTCATAAGGATATAATTATATCAAGGATTCATTAAAGTAACCGCGATTAGATATTTTAGTGTGTCGACACAAATGCTTTGCGCCATAGATGCACTTCTGTCTCCATACCGCATTACCTTTCTTGCAATGTTGTCATAATCCTCGTCCTCCATTTATGTCGAGTAGAAACTACAATCTCGATCACGGTCAAGCAAAAGTAGTGTGTTAGTGCAGGAACCAGCTAAGTCTATATAATTTTCTGCAGATATCCGGCATAACTTATGTGTCTTGAGTTTGGTTCATAAAGATAAACTCCTTTCTTATAACGATCTGAGCCATTATTATTCATTGCAATTATAGGTTCGCCATTATTCCTAAATCCAGTACGTTCTATTGATGCCTCTGGAGCTTCAATCGTGAATAGCTTTGTAAGCGATTTTTAATACCACCTTCCATCATCCATACATTATAAACTTTTTCCGCCATATAAAAGAGTGATCAAGCACAACAAGAGACTCCATTAAGCTAGATATGACAACAAATCAGCCCTTTCTAAACTACTGGGAAGTGATATTTCTGTAAATTTTTCACTTGTCATATCAAATGACATAATCATATTGTAACACCTAATAAATTCTTGATCATAAGCACACCAGTAAATAAACCCATCTAAATCCACGCTGTACTGTGTACAGCGAATTGCTTCACGAGGCAGATCGATAGATAGCCTTTTCCATGCTCCCGAGCTCAATGTAAAAACCTCAACTCGCATAGCATCATCCTCAGCATCAACCTCAGCATCATCCTCATCCTCATCCTCATCATCAACCTCAGCATCTTCCTCACTTGTGTCATTATAAAACGGATCAACAGTTTCATCAGTTTTAATATATGCAATCTTGACAAGCATAGGGTCAAAGTGCGGACACACACAAAACCAACAACACTTCTGTTATACTTAGCATCATACTCATCAGGCACAACAATATCCACCGACTTTGGAACTGAAGGATTCCAAATAACAGCCATTCGACCTTGGCGTTTAGTTTTGCCGTAATAGCAAAACAAGCCTTGAGCTACCGAACATATCTAATTTGGTGGTAATTAGATTAGCGGGCCAGGAATAGTATGTGAAAGCTTGCGTGAGGGAAAGTATCATCATCAACAATCAACTCATGTGATTCCTTAAAATTGTAATCAACGCAAGTTACAAGTAGACAATGCTGAGAGTTCCATGCGTTGTAATCAGCGATAAACTCGAGCTAAGGATAAAAGCCTTCCATGCTTTAGAAGCAGTTTGAATCGAGCTAATGATTTGATCGGAAGCCTTTTCATGATTTCGCTTGGATTTTAAAAGGTATATCGTATGACATCTTGAGTTTTCGAACTATTGACATCTTGAGTTTTCAGGTATATTGCTTTAGGGTTTGATGGGTGGGGGTTTATATATAGTTTGAACGTGCATGTGCAAGTCAATGTTTCACCTCCTTTTAAGTGTTGGTGTATATTTAGGATATCGAAAGTTTATAAACCCTTTATTTATTCCCATATATATGACTTCCATAAAATAACTTTTCGTGTGTGTAATTTTTTTTTCTTCTTAAACAAATACTTTTCACAATTTAAATGTATATACTTGATGGTGGCCAGAGAAGGGACAAAAACGGTCTTGAGAGTAATTAACCCGATGATATCGCGTAAGTCAGAGACGAAAATGCTTGCCCTCCTCGAATAATGACGCAGGACGCGCGAAACTGTATTTAGATAAACCCTAATCTAAAGATGAAAACCAAGAGGCACCTTGCGGGATTAAGACCCAAATAAGAGTAAAGACTCTAAAAGACAATTTTATTAATGAATTCCAAGATACCAAAACAATAAATCCAAACCCTATATTTATAGGAAAGCCAAACTTGGGGAGAAAGTAATTAAATTACATCTAGAATCATCTTAAACTAAAATAAAAATCGACTCTCGACATATAGTTCAGGCGTAGTGGTAACCCAATTACTGGCGTAACCTAAACAAACTACCGACATTAATTTTATCGAGGCGTTTATGGCGTAAATGGAATAACCAAGTTACGTGTAACCAAACAAGATTATGAAAAAATAAGTTTAACGAGGCGATTACGATGTAAGTATAGCTTTGGCCATACGCGTTAGTTTAACAACTTCTCGTTTTTGGTCTTGAATCTTGTCCGCATCATTCCTCCTCACTTTAAAAAGAACCCGTCCTTGGTTTTTGTATTCTTGACCTCCAATGTCTTCAAATCCGGTGGTCGCGTACCTTTGGGAAGAATAGCTATATTCTACCCATACCACTTAAACATATAAACATTATTCCTACGCCTATGTATTGCATCCACATCATGTTGCCACGGTCTTCCTAGTAAAACATGACTATCACCCAAGTCCACGACATCACAAGACACCTCATCACGATAAAAATTTCCAATAGCAAACGAACGGAAAACCTCATTCACCTTCACTTCGGGACCTTTCTTTATCCATCCTAACTTGTACAAATTGCGATGTTGCTCGGTTGGTAATTTCAACGCCTTCAAGTTCTTTGAAAACTAGGTTTTCACAACTTCCACCATCAATGATCAATGAGCAAAGGTTTTCTTCAATCACACACTTAGTTTCAAAATCTTGCTCCTTTGCGAAAATCTTCAATCTTGGTTGCACACAAATCGTTGCACCATCAAATTCACAACTTCACCGTCAACTTGAGCAAATTCATCAATATGATTCAAGTATTCACCAAAATCAATTCCAATGCCATCTTCATGAACTTCCTCAACATAAGTACTCAACTTCCTATTAGGACAAGTGTTAGAGCCATGACCCGGTAGACCACACCTTAAACACGTAGGTGGTATAGGCTTGTCATACGGAACTTAGGTGGTATAGGCTTGTCATACGGATAGAATTCGTCTTTTAGCCATAACCTATTTTGTCACACCACTTCTACTAGCCACAACGGCGAAGTCAAACTAGAAGATTTATTAGTTCTAATGGTCAATTGAGTTTGATTAGATTGATTTACCTTAGTAGAAGATGATTTTACTTCAAAGTATCTTCAAAGTTTGAAACTCGCTTAGACATTGACCTCTCGACCTTCATAGCTAAATTTTGAGCCTAATCAGCGGTCCAAATTGACAATAAGCTTAACTCCTCTTGAATTGATTGATTCACCCGCCAATATACCTAGCAACCATTTGCTCCTCCGATTCCTTCAAGTTTCACCCAGCTTGTAACCTCAAGAATTCACCGTATACTCCACCACGGTTCTTTTCCTTGAAGAAAAGTATGAATCTTGTTGATATAAAATTTGTTCAACATGAGGAGGTAAAACCTACCTTTATCATTCTCTTCATCCTTTGCCACGTGTTGATTAGATACCTTGTCTTTTCTTCTCTGGTTGTCTTGCTCGTTTTGCCACCAAGCTCTAACTCCTCCACATAACTTAAGCTACAATCTTGATTTGCTCTTCTCCGGGAACATCCATGATGTCAAAGAACTTATCAACCTCAAACAACCAATCCAACACGACTTCAAGATCAAGACTCCCAGAAAGTTAGGAATCTCGGCTTTAACATGGTACTTGTGTTGCTCACCATTACCCACAATGATTCTCATTCCTCATAGCAAAACCTTAGGTCGTTTTTACCTCTTGGACCTCCAACAAAACTTTATAATCTCCATCGCCTTCCTCATCGAAGACCCGAATCCTTCTTGTCTCCATAATTTTTAGAAGGTTGGTCACGCTCATTATTCTCATGGAATTCCTCATAGTTAGTTCGGAATTTAATATTACCATGTTTGTCACCCTCACGATTTAGATGTTTACCACCACCCCTATCGCGGATCGGATCTCTTCAAGCACGGTGGAAATACTCACGAATTTGGATTTGAGATCATTGATCGCATGATCCATGTCTTGATCGACCTCACCCCACTCTGCGTGCGGGTTTTTAATCTACACGTTCACCATCTAGGACACTAATAAGCTCTAGATATTTAATAGGCGTGAGAACCTTCTACACCAATTACCACCGAATACTAAGAAGCTCGATGCCAACCGACACGGGATGCGCGGGCGTGTTTAAATAAACCCTAATCCAGGGTGATAACTAAGGCACATGTTGCGGGATTAAAACCCAAATAAGGTAAAGACTCAAAACACAATTTTATTAATGAATTCCAAGATACCAAAACAATAAACCCAAGACCTATATTTATAGGAAAGCCAAACTTGGGAGAAAGTATTTAAATTACATACATAATTGTCTTAAACTAAAATAAGGAAGCCGACTCTCGACATAGTTACAGTAACCTAAACAAACTACGGACATTGATTTTACCAAGATGTTTACGGCGTAACTAGAATAACCAAGTTACGGCGTAACCAAACAAAACGATTACGGCGTAAGTATGGCTTTGGCCTTACGCCGTAAGTTTAACGCTTCGTTTTTGGCCTTGAATCTTGTCCGCATCAAATAACCGAAAAAAACACCACGTTTATCAAGGAAAAACTTAGTAGGACCGAGGGGCGGTTGTGCCCCCTCCCCAAAGTTTTGATCTTATGTACATTTTATACCCTTTTATATATGATGTTAGTCATTTTAATATAAAAGTTTCACGTAGGTTATATCCCCCACAAAATAAAACTTTTAATTCGACCCTCCACTAACAACGTTGAGTTCCGTCCCGGCGTCCATATCTTTAAGAAACATTCAAAATTATGACCAAGTTAATTAGTTGAACTTACGCGGTAGCAATAAGAGCAACATAATCGGTATAATCGAGGCGTAAGCGATGGGTGAGGCGCTTTTGAGCTAAAAAACTAGCATTATGTAACATCAGTTCTCCTCCTCCCGCGTGATAACTTCATCTTCCATTTCTTCTTATAACATCAACGAAGAACATAATGAGATATAGCACCACGAGAGAGATGGAGTGCTAGGGTTCATAAAAGTTTGCAATGTTTGAGAGCATGTGCCACGCACATGTCGAATTCCATTAGAGCTGATTTTCTTATTTCCTTCCTATTATCATTTTTTGCCTTATTTGGAATTTTTTCGCCTTATATAAGTTTCATATGTTATACTAAGCTTATATAAACCGAAAGTTGCAAAATAAGTCACAAAATATAAGCTTATGAGACATAGACTTCAAAACCAAATAAGCCATGAACCGGCTATATAAGCCGAAACAAACACCCCCTTAACTATCCTCTTTGAAAATTTGCATTTTTTTTTTTTTTTTAAGAATCAAGACGAATGCTCCTAAATCTGTTCCTACCTTTTCCATTCAACATTGTACCAAATATCTGCTAGTGTTTTATAGAAATCATTTACTTTATAATTCACATATAGCGGACTAGGTCTTGGCCGGATATATCCGGTCTAACCAGATAAAGCTGTGCCATGGTCGGAATAGCGGGTCTAACGCGGTCTTGGCCGGATATATTTGGGTCTAACCGGATATAGCCCAGTCATATCCGGAACAGCCGGGTCTTGGCGGAACAACGGACCATGGCTGGATATAGCCGGGTTTTTTTATAGTCTCGGCGACGAGGGTTTATCTGGCTCGTTCTTTACCTTGTGATTAGAAAGATATAACTTTCAAGTTATATTAAAAAAGCTTTATAACCTCAAATGTGACACAATATAAAACTCAATCATCGACAACTGACAAGTATTGAAGTAACCATAAGATTTTAAACTGCTGCAAAACATACGGTTCCAAAGTGCAAGTCAAGAATTACCAGGCAAAGATGCGACCACTATAAGTTCAAACAACGAGCTTGTGAGAACTCAGACTCTTGTGAGGTGCTATCGTTCAAGTGGATGCAGCCCGTTCAAGCAATGGTATCTGCAGCATTACGGGGTTGACTTAGGTAGGAAGAAGAAAGTTGCTGCTACTAAGAAGGATGGAGAGGTATGATCTATGAACATGTTATACTAAAATATTTTCTCATTCAGTTATCGACATAATGATTACAACTCAAATATCTTATTCGCCGTGTTTGCTATATAAATTAGAAATAAACTCATATTTCAACTATACGGAAGGAGAAGGAACATGAGAGGAAGCAAAAAGAGCAACCATGTCCAAAGAAAGATTGAGAAGCGTCAGGAAGGCGTAAACTTGATGCCCATGTGGACAGGGGCGGACCTATGTATTAGGTACGGGGTGGCGGCGCCCCCCATGGCTAGCCAAAAAAGTTGCGATGTTAGTGTAATTTTTTTTCAATTTTGACCTTTTTGTGAAAGTGCACCCCACTCAAAACTCAAATTGCCCCCCATCAACATACTAAAACACAACATTCAACACTTTAAAACTTTATAAATCCTCAATCTCTAAGCAATAATACTCGATTTATCATTTTAAATCCAAATTTTTCATCCGCATTTTGCGATTATCATCAAAAAAATTTGCCCCCATTGAATTTTTCGGGTCCGCCACTGCATGTGGAAGAACAGTTCAATTCTGGTCGGTTGTATGCTTGTATCTCTTCTCGCCCAGGTCAATGTGGTAGAGCTGATGGGTAAGTATTATACCAAATATAAGATTATTACACATCATTTGCACGCTCAGTGCCAACGCCTGTTAGATTTTTTGACGGGCAGATTGTGGAACTGCTCAATAAGGAAAATAAAAATAAAACTTAGGACGTGTAAAAAACGTTGGGTTGGTTCACCCACATACACTTTTGCTTTATGTTTAGCTGTTTAACTAATGCTTACTATGATCACAAACTATAACTACATTAATAAGCTAAGCTTTTCGTTCTGAATGCATTATAAATGACTTCAACCAATTTATCAAGTTCGACCCATTTGACTGATTGCCTTTTTATTCAAATTTTCTAGAACCCATCTGACCAGTTAACGTTGACAGTTATATATTGGAAGGCAAGGAGCTTGAATTCTATATGAAGAAGCTTCAAAGAAAGAAGGGCAGGGTTCTGGCGCTGCATAAGCCTTTCGTGTATTTTAGTTTCTTGAAAGTCAGCTTGCAGTAGTGTGTTGGAACTTTGAAACTTAAGTGCTGGCGCTGCCATAAACTGTTGGTGTATGTTAGTTTCTTAAGAGACAGATTGTGTTGGTATGTTGGAATTTGGAAGCTTTTGTTTTGTTTCGATAGCACTTTGTTACACCACGTTGTTGCATGTTTTGTGCAAACCGTGACATGTAATGTTATAATGTGGGCATGTCTTATAACCAATTGCTGAATGAACTCTTTCTCAATGTTCTCGTATTGAGCCGATACCTGAGGGTAAAGGGGCTGCCTCGGCAAGAGTCTGTAGGTATATGTATAAGATATGCAATATGAAAATAAAATTTCTGAAAACCGAATTACCCAAGTATAATTGCAGTGGTTTAGTAAAACAAAACAGAAAATCGAAAACTTCATAAGGATATAATTACATCAAGGATTCATTAAAAGTAACCGTGATTAGATATTTTAGTGTGTCCACAAAAGCTTTGCCCCATAGATGCACTTCAGTCTCCATACTGCATTACCTTTCTTGCAATGTTGTCATAATCCTCGTCCTCCATTTATGTCGAGTAGAAACTACAATCTCGATCACCGGTCAAGCAAAAGTAGTGTGTTCGTGCAGGAACCAGCTAAGTCTATATAATTTTCTGCAGATATCCCGACATAACTTATGTGTCTTGAGTTTGGTTCATAAAGATAAACTCCTTTCTTATAACGATCTGAGCCATTATTATTCATTGCAATTATAGGTTCGCCATTATTCCTAAATCCGAGTACACGTTCTATTGATGCCTCTGGAGCTTCAATCGTGAATAGCTTTGTAAACGATTTTTTAATACCACCTTCCATCATCCATACATTATAAACTTTTTTTCCGGCCATATTAAAAGAGTGATCAAGCACAACAAGAGACTCCATTCGCTAGATATCGACAACCAATTAGCCCTTTCTAAACTACTGGGAAGTGATATTTGTGTAAATTTTTCACTTGTCATATCAAATGATATAATCATATTGTAACACCTAGATGTAAATTCTTGATCATGAGCACACCAGTAAATAAACCCATCTAAATCCATGCTGTCCTGTGTACAGCGAATTGCTTCACGAGGCAGATCGATAGATAGCCTTTTCCATGCTCCCGAGCTCAATGTAAAAACCTCAACTTGCATAGCATCATCCTCATCATCCTCAGCATCATCCTCATCATCCTCAGCATCATCCTCATCATCCTCATCATCCTCCTCAGCATACATAAACGCGACAAGCTTAGGGTCAAAAGTGCGCGGACACACACCAAAACCAACAACAGTTGAATTAAACTTAGAAGGCACAACAACATCCACCGACTTTGGAACCGAAGGATTCCAAATAACAGCCATTGGACCTCGGCGTTTAGTATCGCCGTAATAGCAAAACAAGCCTTGAGAGCTACCCAATATATCAAATTTAAATTTGATTAGCTTAACGGAACTGGGAATAGTATGTGAAAGCTTGCGTAAGGGAAAGTATCATCATCAACAATCAACTCATGTTTTCCTTATAATTGTTATCAGCGCAAGTTACAAGTAGACAATGCTGAGAGTTCCATGCGTTGTAATCAGCGATGAACTCGAGCTGCGGATAAAGACTTCCATGCTTTAGAAACGGATTTAAATCGAACTAATGATTTGACCGGAAGTCTTTTCATGATATCGGCTTGATTTCGTAAGGTAAATAATAAGACATCTTGAGTTTTCGGACTATTGACATCTTGAGTTTTCGAGCTACTGCTTTAGGGTTTGGTGGGTAGGGGTTTATATATATATAGTTTTCGAGCTATTGACTTATAAGTGTTGGAGTATATATAGGATATCGAAAGTTTATAATATATTTATTCCCATTATATATATCTTCCATAGAATAACTTTTCGTGAGTGTATGTTTTTTCTAAAACAAATATTTTTCACAATTTAGTAGATTACCATACACAAATAGTATGTTTACCTACCAAATATAGTACCTTAAGCTTTCGACAAGAGTTTAAGTGTTCAAACCTCGGTCACTAAGTAATTAACCCGGTGATCAGGGACGGAGCTTGAACACTTCTATTAGGGGGGTCAAAGTATAAAGTAATCATTTTAGGGGGGCATTTTACAAAATTTTCAACATGTTATATGAAAAATAAGTATTACAACATGTAAAAAGGTCAATTTTATGCTTTGATGTCAAAAACTAGGGGACACCCCTTTGTGTACCCTATCATCCCTCCATGCGGTGATGTTGCATACATATGAGGAACATCTGTTCCTACATCTTGGCTGTATATCCGGGTCTAACTGGATATAGGTGGGTCTTAACGAAAGTACTCACGGGAAGTGAAGTAGTTACTCGCAAAACTCGTATCCTTGATGTGGTCTACAATGCATCAAACAACGAGCTTATGAGAACTCAGACTCTTGTGAAGGTGCGATCATTCAAGTGGATGCAGCCCGTTCAAGCAATGGTATTTGCAGCATTAGGGGTTGACATAGGTAGGAAGAAGAAAGCTGCTGCTACTAAGAAGGAAGGAGAGGTATGATCTTGATTCTTGAGCGTGCTATACTAACATGTTATCCTCATTTAGTTATCGATGTGCTAACTATGATGATTGCTTTCTGAACATGTTCAATGTAAAGTAAATTTATGAGCTAGCTTCATGTTAAGCATTTTGCGTTGAATAATAATGTTGAAATCTAAAATGTGGCTACAGTGACATGTAACATTTGCAGAGTTAAGTTATGTTTATCAGTATTAAAGCAAGGCCAATCCGTCATATATTTGTTATTTTCGGGTTTAGAATGATGGTTTTGTAGAACGAAGTTTTTTACTACTACTTGTTACTTTAAGGTGAGTGTTCTCTATCCTTAAAGCAATTTCGCCCCCACCGTTCGTTTAGAACAATCGTGTTCTGGTTACCGACGAATTGCCTCCCAAGATACAATGAAGCAACTTATGTAGCAATTATCAACACTACGAAAGTGGTGATAAGTTATCGGGGTTTCAAGACACTACAAATAACGATCAGTATAGCACTATTATTTCTGACAATGGGTATATTGGAAGAAAGGTTTTGTGTGTGTTTGTTTTGGTTTTGGATGATCAAAAACGCTGGAATGATGGCCTTATATATACGCATGCTCGTGACCATTCAAATAGTCATTCACCATAAGGTCCAACGACGACTTAGCGACAGAAGATCGTCGCTAGTGACGATTTTATGTCACACAACTGTTCCCTCAGTGACATCTTTTTAACAGATATAACCGTCACCAATTCGAAAATATGTGTTTTTACAATAGTGATAGTTCATTAGCAACAGTTGTGTGACATAAAAACTGTCACTAATTGCCATTTCGTGGGTCATCAACAATAAACAACAACACTCTTAATTTCCTTCCTAAGACTCAATCCCAAAATGATTTTAACATAATTTATTTTGAAAATTTCCCCAAAATATTTACTTCAAAGATGCTCATGATTCAATCTCTTTCATTTGTTAGAATTAGCAAAGAAGATAAAGTGCCGTTTTCTGCTAATTTGTTTCCCAGGCGTCTAGATTTGCATAGGTTAGATACATAGCTAGTAAGTTTAGATGTTCAACTTGCTTAAACTGCAAGCACATTTAAGATGATTATGTTCATTGGATATTTCTTATTTAATATCGATTAGATGGAATCGATTATGATGTAAATATATGTAGGCGATCTTCTTTACTTGAGAAAAGTGTTCATGTACTGATAGAAGTTTGAAACTGAACAATATATTTAGAGTTAGATCTGATTAGGTGAAATATCGGGACAAATTTTAGCTTTGGTAGATAGAGAATTGTTTAGGTGTGAATTCGGTAACAGTAAAGATTTTCTAGTACATGTATGTGTACACATGCCCTGTGAAGCTTGCAGCTAGTTAGCCGTTGCTTCCAACTTTGCTTGTGAAGCTCTTTGGCATTCTAATTCTTGTTGACGCAAGCTAATCGATGATGTATTAGTTTTTAATCAGGCTGTTTAAATACTTTATCTACTGCTTACCATATTGTGGTCATTGAGCTAAAGTAGCACTTTTTTGTCATGTTAAAGCTTGATGAAGGTGTATCTCAGTCGTATAATTTTTTTAATTGCTTCCAAAAGCACCATTTTTCAAAGAATAACAACTTTATTTGGAACGTAATATGCTATAGTCACATCCTAAACTAAATGTATGGCTAAAATGATTGTAATACAAATATTTTATCCTACCATGTTTGCTGTATGAAGTAGAAAAGACCTCATTTTTCAATTGTACAGCAAGGAGAAGGAACCGCGGAAGAAGCCAAAAAGAGCAACGATGTCCAGAGAAAGATTGAAAAGCGCCAGGAAGAGCGTAAACTTGATGCCCATGTGGAAGAACAGTTCAATTCGGGTCGGTTGTATGTATGTATCTCTTCTCGCCCAGGTCAATGTGGCAGAGGTGATGGGTAAGTATAATCCAAAATTCCAAATGCAAGATTATTACACATCATTTGCGTGCTCAATGCCAGGGGCTGTAAAATGGGTTGGGTTGGGCAGATTATAACTGCTCCAAACAAATAAATTTTAGAACGGGTCAAAACAGGATTTTTTTGTATATGTATAAATATAGTTTAATATGATCACAAATTATAATTACATCAATAAGCTAAATTTTTCAATTTGAAACGTTTTTAGAAGATGCGATGCATCTGAATACATTTAAACTTTTCTATTTGACCCGTTAACATTGTATACAAATAGGCCGACATTGTCACCTCCAATGACGACCATTCTAGTTTCTTATCTGTAGTTTTGTCATGACTTTAACAGTACCTTTTTGCTAAACAGTTATGTATTGGAAGGCAAGGAGCTTGAATTCTACATGAAGAAGCTTCAAAGAAAGAAGGGCAAAGGTGTTGGTGCTGCATAAACCTTTTGTGTATTCGATAACACCTTGCTAGACCAAGTTGTAGTCAGGGGCGGAGCCAGAAAAAATTTAAAAGGGGGCAATTTTATTTTTTTACATCAAGCCTGATTGAGAATGAAAAAAAATGTGCGCTAACAAATTTTTAATTCAATAATCAATATGTAAAAATATTTGCAATCAAGTACATATTTGAGTTGTGTATAAGCATAGATTTCAAGTACAACCAACCTGCCCAGGGTAACCGACCAATCCGGTGAGTAATGTGGTCACCACACACCTTGACCGTTTTGAGAGACTTATTCAATTTTGTGTGAACTCACTATTGAGCAGCACAAAAAACCAGCAGGAAAACCACACCAAACAGCAGCAAGAAACCAGTCCTAAGATATGCAACATGAAAATAATTTTGGGCAAAATATGTAGCACCATATGCATGAGATATGCATCATGAAAATAATTTTTCAGAAAAACAGAGTTTAATAAATTATAAGGGTAATTAAATACGAAAACTTTATAAGGATATAATTACATCAAGGATTTTTTAAGAGTAGTAACCGCGATTAGATGCACTTCAGTCTTCATACCGCACTACCTTTCTTGCAATGTTGTCATTATCCTCATCCTCCATTTATGTCGAGTAGAAACTACAATCTCACCGGTCAAGCAAAAGTAGTGTGTCCGTGTAGGAACTAGCTAAGAGTAAATCTCGTTCTGCAGATATCCCGATATAACTAATGTGTCTTGAGTTTGGTTCATAAAGATAAACTCCTTTCTTATCAGGATCTGAGCCATTATTATCCATATCAATTATAGGTTCGCCACTCATCCTAAATCCAAGTACACTTCTTATTGATGCCTCTGGAGCTTCAATCATGAATAGCTTTGTAAATGATTTTCGAACACCACCTTCCATCACCCATACATTATAAACTTTTTTTCCGGCCATAAAAAGATATTCAAGCACAACAAGAGACTCCATTCGCTTAGATATAGACAAACCGCGGTAACAAGTGTCTACTAAACTATCGGGGAGTGATATTTCTGTAAAATTTTCACTTGCCATATCAAATGACATAATCATATTGTGAATCTCAGTTTTACCATCTACATCAACCAAATCATAAGCATGCCAATAAATGAACCCATGTAAATCCACGCAATTCTCTGTGAACCGAGTTGATTCTGAGGCAGATTGGTAAATAAGATTTCCATGCTCCTGAGCTTAATGTAAAAACCTGAACTCGCCAAGGAATATAAGTCATTCTATCATAATTATACAAGTTAACATCAAATGTAATCTTGACAAGCTTAACATCAAAGTGGAAGGACACACACAAAACCAACAACAGTTTTATATGGCGGTATAACACATTAGGCACAACAATATCCACTGACTTTCTAATCGAAGGATTCCAAATAACGCCATTTGCCTTCCTTGAGTAGTATAGCCGTAAAAGCAAAACAAGCCTTGAGAGCTACGAATATATTTGGCATGTACAATGGATTCACGGACCAGGGAATAGTATGTGAAAGTTCGCGTAAGGGTAATGTATCATCATAAACAATCAAAACGTATTTTTGGCCATTATAAACATCACCACAAGCTACAAGTAGACAATGCTGAGGGTGGCATGCATTATAATCAGCGATAAACTCGGAGCTATTGATAAAAGACTTCCATGCTTTAGAAACGGATTTGAATCGAACTAATGATTTGACCGGAAGCCTTTTCATGATTTCGGTTTGGATTTCCATGGGTATATAGCATGACATCTTGAGTTTGCGGACTATTGACATCTTTAGTTTTCAAACTATTAGTTTAGGGTTTGGTGGGTAGGGGTTTGTCGAGTCAATGTTTCTCCGACTTGTAATATATTCCCTATATATGGCTTTTATAAAATAATTTTCGTTTGTATGTTTCTTCTAGGCGTGGAAGCGAGCCGAGCGCTCGTGAAAAGCTCGAGATCGGATCGGTAAAAGCTCGAGCGAGCCGGCGTAAGCGAGCTCGAGCCGAGCTCGAGCCTAAGTTGGGCTCATTTAATAAGCGAGCTCGAGCCCGACCTCTATAAAAAATCTCGTTTAGGCTCATGAGCCTAAGAGCCAACAAATACATATGTATATATTTTTACGTATGTATAACATTTTAACGAGCTCGAGCCTTGTGTTAACGAGCCGAGCTTTGTGTTAACGAGCCAAACTTGAGCCTTGTGTTAACGAGCCGAGCTCCATTTGAACTTTACACATTATATAAATTAGTCGAGCCCGAGCCGAGCTCGAGCTCGTGAAAAATTTCACGAGCCGAGCTTGAGCTCGAGCTTTTTATACATAAACGAGCCGAGCTCGAGCTCAGCAGAGCTCGGGCTCATTTCGACTCGTTTTCACCCCTAGTTTCTTCTGAAACAAGTAATTTTCACAATTTTCCTTTTCTGCATGGGAAAAATAGTATGTTTACGTACCAAATGGTGTATCAAAATGGTCTAGTGGTAAGGTTATTGACTTTCAAACAAAAGGTTAAGGGTTCAATCTCGTTGAATGTGTATATCTAAGGGTGGCCAGGGAAAGATCGGAAATTAACGGTCCCGGGAGTAACCCGGTGATGCTGCATACATCTGAGTCAAAAATGCTCACCCTCCCCGGATAACCTGAATAATACCCGTTTAGATTTGGGCTTTTATAACGGATTAAATACGAGTAGTAAATATAATTAAGTACAGTAAAACATCTATAAATTAATACTCGATAAATTAATAACCTCGATAAAACTAATAATTTATCCAGTCCCAACTTGGGACCAATACAAATTTGAACCCCAATCGATGAAATAATAATTTTTTAAACCCCAGTGTATATATATTAGTCCCAACGAAACTATAAATTAATAATTACTAAAAATTTTCATATCTATATATAAAGGTCATACGTAATTGGAACTTGTACCAATTCAATTAGTTCAATTAAGGTCGTATGTAATTGAAACTTATCCTAAAGAAACTAACTTTTTACTTATTCAAAAACTTATAACTTGACAAATTCAATTATATTATGGATGTGAATTCATAAATTGTTAATTGAAACTTGTTTTTCTAATTTATTATTTCATCATTAACTAGTATACATTGTAACTAGTACATTGGACTTGAAAATTTAAAGGTCATACGTTAAACTTCTTTAAATTAATAATTATTAATTTATCGATATAATAATATCTCGTTAAATTAATAAAATATCACGATCCCAACATCATTAATTTATAGAGGTTTTACTGTAACGAGGCCATCCAAGCTTATTTAACAACTCGAGCCAAACAGGATCTTTACATACAATGCTTAAAACACTAGTTTGAGTTTCTAAAAGTTAAACAAACTATTGCTCGCCTCGTGTACACCCCGACACTCTCTCTATGCAATAGTAACTTGCACGAATGCGGATACATATAACTTGACAAAAACATATATTCCACATTTTTTTGGGTGAAAAGATAAATTTATATTATCAAACAGCCGTTATACATCAAGAGGTCAGAAACAAAACAAACAGAACAAATACAACAAGGACTAAGTCATCCGATATCAGATATAGCCTACACATATGTTTGACAACACTAAACTTTGATATACATCCAAAGCGGGACAAAAAAAGAGCAGAGCAGATTCATACAATCGATATTCCTTTGACATTCCCTCAATATACCTTTATAGCACCAACCATCTAACTACATTTCCATTTCACCCTTCCACTGAGACCACTCAACCTGCCACCAGATTGATCAAAGTAGAACAAGTGAATGGCATCACTAGGAACCCGTATCCCTTCCAGACAAGGGCAATGCCATTCAGCCTACATTTCCATCTCTAGAATGGCTTCAACCGAATGGGAGCACACCTTAAAGAAGCCACCATTACCTCCTGTGGTGATGCATTGGGAGGACCAAGAAGGTTCATCTTTCACACCTCTCTATTCCACCCATCATGCACCACCCACCCAAGCCATTTACCCTACACAATGAGAGACCCTTCTTTATGGTACATTCATACCAGATAGACCTTCTATTTAGCCAAACATATCTATTCAGTCCCCTCCCAAGGCCTGACTGAAAAAGCATATGAGGTTACCATAGGCACAGTTTTACCAGTTAGAACTCCAAAGTACAAGGAATCTCACCATTGTAATGGCTGCATAGATCAAAAATTCATATAGCACAATTCTAGTTCAAGCACAAGAAACCATCTTGAAGAAACACTCTTGACCCAAACACTCCTTAAGATAGCGACTATACACTAAAACAACCAAATACTCCTTTAGGATATCTAATGAAGATTCATACTTAAACCAATACTCCCAAATCACTAGCCAAATTAAGAACTTAGAGGCATTACTTTTCCAGCAACAATGTAACTCAAGCTCACATTCTAGCTTTTAGCAACATTGATGGTATGGACTGACTTCTTTACTCTGAGAGACATCAAATGCATTCTGATTTGCTCATTAATTAATTGTACAACAGCTTCTGCAGTTGTTGATGCATAATCTGGCGCAGGCTTGATTCGACGACTCTCTCTAGGCCGTTCGTCGTCTTCTCGAGCCCTAAGTAGACCTGTCAACAAAGTGAACCCGTTAGGAGTGGACCCGAGGCCGTAGCCCCGGGCTCCACCTTCGACGGTCAAGTTAGTATCGGTGCGATGTGATGAGTTAGGGTTAGAGTAACCTGTCATCTTGTGTATTGTGTCCTTGAGAAGGAGATCCAACCATGTATTTATAGGGCATGGATTAGGGTTAAGGCGTAGAGTGGGCATTGTCTGCGGGCTGACCCATTCTGGCCCGGTCCGGACTATCGTCCACAAGCCCCCAAGTCTAGTATGAGATAGTGCATGGATATGTTATGCTAGACTTAAGTTCTATTCATGGTGCGTATGCCTAATCAATCATGACGGCATGGCCCGTGCCGCATGTTAACTCAGTGTGCACATGGGACGGACCATCTTGCCGCGACCCAAATGCGACGGTGCGCACTTGGCCTGCGGGCGCTGTCTCTGTTTAGCGCATATGCTAGGTTTCCCGCCGGTGTGATGATAAAGACCCGTAAGAAGAACACGTGGTTCTATAGTTGGGAGTATGGTGACATTGCGATTGTGAGAGTCTCACAATGGTGAAAGTGGATCCGTATCTCGCATCACGGGTAGGCGTACCTTTTGTACCGATGGCGGCGCGGCATGGTGTGACAAAGGCGTGCTTACAGTGGCGGTGTGCGTTGTCTTGCGACAAAGAGGTGCGACGGAAGATGTGCTTCTGTAGCGAGTGTGCTGTGTGTCTTGCGACGAAGACGATGTACGTGCGCATTACATCCATCTTTACAACCGACGGAGGGCGTCTCCCCCACGCAGATGGTGCGAATATTTAAATCCGTCTTTGTACCGAGCTTGCAATACCTCTTACATCGATCGCTTTCAAATATACTGCGTGGCGCGTCACGGAAGCAAGTGGTACTACATACCGGTAGCCCCCAAGTTTGGTGGTGCTACTCGTGTAGGAGCATTAAACTTATTTATGCTGCGTAAAACACTTAATGCAAATATTAAAAGTATATGCCGCGAATCGCAACATATAAAACCTAATGAAGTGAAGCAATATATAGCACATAGCATATGAGCTTAACACATAAGAGAAGTAGCGGTCGAATTACCCCTATCGCGAGGTTTACAAAAATAATTAATTGTTTTTTTTATATAAAAAAAAACCGGATGGGCGATCCGTGACGCGACTAATAGACGAGATGAATATATCGTGACCGTATGGACTCGAACATTTGTGGATGATCGCAGATGAACATAACATGACCACGGCCTTTGGTCCAAGTGCGCTCGTGGCGATTGACTAGCATCGTGGTGTTTGCTCGTAGCTAATGCGAAGATGTCGAGCGCACGGCCTAACGGGTAGATTTATTATGACTGCGTTGTTCGGCGTGACAGCATACCAACCTTAAAAGCGATGTCTGCGCGAATTAATTCGCGGCTAAAAGATAAAATAGGTCCGATCGTGCGGACTTTTTCTTTTTTTTAGGTCCGACCGTGCGCGAATTAACGCACGGTCTAACGCGGGTAAAAAATGCATGCCATCATTATTAAATACAAGCAGGTGCTTTAGATGAGATATGTATCTAGGTATGATATCCGGACCTTAATTATTTGAATCAAGTTTAATATGTCCGGACCAAAATTCAAATAATAACTTGAAGTAGCATTGAAGTAAGGGACAAACTTGTTGATAAAGTTTTACGCATCGTCCGGACCATACCATAAAGTTTTACGAGCCTGTTATCTTGTTAATAACAGTTGAGATTGCATCGTCAATTTAATAAAGTTTTACGTCGAATAAAGTTTTACGCATCTAAATTATGCGCATCGAAAATCACATCTAAATTGTGCGCATTTAATATCACTTTATTAAATTCACATGATGGTAAAGCAAGTTTCACGCATAAGAATGCAAAGGTATTTAGAGTTACCGACTTTAGAAATTGATTTACGCTTTTCGGTAATGAGAACACGAAACATAGTTTATTCGAGGTCCCACGGATGGCGCCAACTTGTTGATGCATAATCGGCGCGGCTGGATTCGACGACTCTCCACTGGGCCGTTCGTGCGTCTTCTCGAGCCCAAAGTAGACCATCAACAAAGTGAACCCGTTAGGAGTGGACCGAGGCCGTAGCCCGGGGTCTACCTCCGACGGTCAAGTTAATATCGGTGCGATGTGATGAGTTAGGGTTAGAGTAACTTTGTCATCTTGTGTATTGTGTCCTTGAGAAGGAGATCCACCATGTATTTATAGGGCATTGATTAGGGTTTAGGCGTAGAGGGCATTGTCTGCGGGCTGACCCATTCCTCGCACGATCCGGACTATCGTCCTAGCAGTCTTAGAAGTCTGATTGAACAATCTATCATTTCTTTCTTTCCATATGTTATATGCAGCTCCAATCTTCTTTCTTTCCATATGTTATACTCAGCAGCTCCAATCATGAATCTATTTAGAACACTTCCTATAGAATTATTGCAGGAAAGATCATCAAGATCCAAACAGATATGCGCCCAATCATTAGGCAACCTTAAACCCACCATTTTGTGCTTTAACTCAGACCACGCCTTAGAAGAGAATTTACATTGAAATAACAGATGATTGTGTGAATCATTTGTCTCTTTACACAATGGGCATAACAAAACTTCATTGCTCCATTTCATGATCCTATCCTGGGTAAGCAATTTCCTCTTTAAGGCCATCCATAAGACAAAAGCCCACCTAGGATTATCTTGAGAGAACCAAACTACTTTCCACCATTTTGCCAGAGGTTTTTCATTTTGAAAAACCTTTCATACTTCTTTAGTAGAGAATTTGCCTATAGTACCATTTTTGGATCTCCACTGGACTGTATCATTAACATCCAGACTAAGAGTAGGAACATCAACATTAGCTAATATAGGATACCTCCCACACCAGTCTTAGGGCCAAATCCATGAATCATTCTCCACCATATCAACTACAGTGTAATTATTTGATAGCCTAAGTTCATGAACACTTTGAGAGGGGATAATAGTGGATAAAGGACCAACATCATGCCATCTGTCATGCCACATAAAAGTAGACTCTCCATTCCCAATCTTATGCACTATAAAGGGTCTAACCTTATCTCTCAGCTACAAATGAAACTATTCCGAAAGTTGCGGAATATCAAGTATCATAGCAACATATTTAGATTGAGTGATTTTATTAGAATGAATCATGCATTAACTGGTCAAAAGGTTTGTGATTTATGCAATATGCTAAAATGTATGTCCCAGTTATCTTCTACCTCGGTACATATATAAGAGAATAAAATGTTCAGATGACTAGGTGGAAGTCATCCGATATTATCCAGAACGACAATGAATTTATGTTTCCTAAATAGAATCCTCACCATCACTACAAAGCTTTATACTTAGCTTGCTCTTATGAGCCGTTAGTAAAAGGTATGAAATTCGTTAAGCCAGTTATGTCCAGCTCAGGCACGTGACATATGTCCTTTTAGCTCAGCTTCACTCCAACTAAATTTCGCTATAAATAGGCCGTTAGGATGCACTTATCATTTAGCTTTTGATTTGTATTCTTTCTCAATTCTGTTGTAACAATTTCACTAAACATTCATACTACTTTCCAACTAAAACACCATAAACTCTAATCATTCTAAAGGAAATATAAACACATCCCTGGATCCTAATAGATAAATTCTTAATCACTAAAACCGATTCATCTTTTCCTGTCATCTTCTTCTAGATTTGTAAATTCCAGATTGATAATTGATCTATCGGGCTGAAATTGTATTGGGTGAAGAGCAAAGCAAGTTGTTTGGCTGTTTTCCTTTTGGTGTTCATAACTCTGTTAGTTTACCGTTAAAGTAGTTAAACCATTACAATTCGTATCAAAGCACCTTCCTGGCAACTAGAAGCTTCTTATTTCAATTTGAGATGACGGTGGATGAAGGAACGCTTGTTTGGGTAAATGAGTTTGTACAGTCAACCATGGCAGGCATGAATGAGAAACTGGATCAATTGAATACTTGAAAAATGGGGAAGGATCTATAGTAAAAGAAGTATGCCGTTTGGTAGATTGACAAACCTAGAATTTCCTAAATTCAATGGCACTGATGTTAGAGAGTGGTTATACAGGAGTCGACAATTTCTTAGTGTAGAAAATGTTAGTGATGTAGACAATGTGGCCTCAATTCACTTTTATGACATCAACAATGTGACAGGCTTCATGGTGAGAATGCGGGTTGGAATGAGTATAAGATAGCTATTGTAGCTACATTTGATAATGAATTTGATGATCCTATTGCAGAACTTCGCTAACATTGTATACAAATGGGCCGAAATTGTCACCTCCAATGATGACCATTCTAGTTTCGATCGTATCTGCAGTTCTGTCATGACTTTAACCACCTTTTTGCTAAACAGTTATATATTGGAAGGCAAGGAGTTCGAATTCTACATGAAGAAGCTTCAAAGAAAGAAGGGCAAGGGTGCTGTCGCTGCATAAAGCTTTTGTTTTGTTTTGATAACACCTTGCTAAACCAAGTTGTTATTGCATGTTTTTTGCAAACCGTGACATGATGTTAATTTTGCAAGATAAGTTTTTCCCCAATGTTCTCATACACGTTTGAAGTGTAAATTTGAGTAATGTGGTCACCACACATCTTGACCGTTTTGAGAGACTTATCCAATTTTGTGTGAACTCACTATTTAGCAGCACAAAAAACCAGCAGGAAAACCACACCAAACACCAGCAAGAAACCAGTCCTAAGATGTGTAACATGAAAATAATTTTTGAGAAAAATATGTATCACATATGCATAAGATATATGCAACATGAAAATAAATTTTCGGAAAAACAGAGTTACCTAATGGTTTAATAAATTAAAAGGGTAATTAAATACGAAAACTTTATAGGATATATAGTTACATCAAGGATTTATTAAGACTAGTAACCGCGATTAGATGCACTTCAGTCTTCATACCGCATTACCTTTCTTGCAATGCTGTCATTATCCTCTTCCTCCATTTATGTCGAGTAGAAACTACAATCTCATCGCTCAAGCAAAAGTAGTGTGTCCATGTAGGAACCAGCTAAGTGATAAGGACTTAAAAGGTACACTTTTGAGGGGTCATTTAAGCCCTTAATTGATCACTTTTGTATCCATTACTACTTAATTTCCTCCGTTTTCAATTTTTAGGTCTCTTGAAGGCAAATTGCTGGAATGACACTTATTCGGACGAAAAGGCGCGAATATATGAAGAAAATGGCCAAAGTCAAGGATCGAGACACTCAAGCTGCTGGAATAGAAGAGGACGGCGTCACGGCTTAATTGCGACGCCGTCGCGACACATCTTGAGACGACTCAGAGAGCAAATTGCTATTTTACAAGTGACGGCATCAGGTTTAAAAGAGTAGGGGTCGCAACTCGCACGACCTAGATTTGGATCCCGACGTCGCCGAGGTTGAAGGCGACGGCGTCACAAGCATAAGGTGGCGCCGTCCACGAGTTGACGTGGCCAAGACGAAACCCAATGGCGGCGACCCGACGGCGTCACAATTAAAGAGTGACGCCGTCGCATATGGTAACATTATATATAGAATCCGAATTTTTCGGTTTTAGGAGGTAGTTTTGTGGAGTAAAACCTAAACCGAAACAAAGTTTGTCTTGGGCAAGTATCTTAGGTTCCATACCCTATTTTAAAACAAGATAAGTGTTTTACTTCATTAATTCAATCATGTCTTCAATTGTTTGTGTGTATGCTTGTATGTTCTTCATGTCCGGCTAATTTCCTTGTGTGTTTGCTTAGATATATGAAACCTAGTTATTGAATATTGATTGGTTGTCTCTTATCTTAATTGTGATTGACCTAGTATTGCGATAGGTCATCCGTTGTGTTATTAATGCTTGATTAGTCTTTGTTGAACCTTAGCTTATAGTTACTAGTGGAATTGTAGGCTAAATATCCAAAGATAACCTTAGTGTTAAGTTTATGAATCCTAGAGATTTCGTAGTCATTAACCCTAGGTAGCTTCAAAGAGTTAGGGATAAACGCATACCCTACGACCTTAGAAACACAACGCGTTAAGAATAAGGACGTGACAATTCAACCATCAATAGGAGATAACTAGGGAGTAATAACATCTAAGTAAACACATTTTTCATCATCATAAGAGCACACAACAATAGACATAGACTACTCCTTAGCTTAGTTAATTAGAATAGATAAGTAGAGTAATCGGTAGAAATACCACCCCCAAATCCAATACCCCGAGATTCGTACCTTTCAATTTTCTAAAAAATATAAAAAAAGATAAAAAAAAAATCTTCTTCAACCCCAACCTTAGCGTAGTAATTTCTCACTAGCATTCCTATTCCCTTAGAGAACGATATCAATTCCCGAGGCTTACCCTAATACTACACTACAACGATTAGGTTCACTGCCTAGGAAGTTCCTTTGACCCCGAACGCGCGTTGTACGCGTATCACTAAGCGTAAATTTTGTTTTGCAGATATCCCGATATAGCTTACGTGTCTTGAGTTTGGTTCATAAAGATAAACTCCAAGCTTATCACGATCTGAGCCATTATTATCCATTGCAATTATAGGTTCGCCACTCTTCCTAAATCCAAGTACACTTCTTATTGACGCCTTTGGAGCTTCAATCGTGAATAGCTTTGTAAACGATTTTTGAACACCACCTCTATAAACTCGTTTTTCGGCCATAAAAAGAGATTCAAGCACAACAAGAGACTCCATTCGCTTATATATAGAAAAATTATCAGCGTATAGCCGTAAACTAAACTACCGGGAAGTTATATTTCGGTAAAGTTTTCACTTGTCATATCAAAAGACATAATCATATTGTGATTATTTGATACCCAATCATAAGCAAGCGAATAAATATACCCATGTAAATCCACGCAATTCTTTGCGAACCGAGTTGATTTACAAGGCAGGTTGATAAATAGAGATTTCCATGCTCCCGAACTTAACGTTAAAACCTCAACTTGTATAGGAGTAATGTTAGGTATTATCTCTTCCTTATATGTAATATTGACAAGCTTATGGTCAAAAGTGCAGGGACACACACCAAAACCAACAACATTGTTTTTATGATGGCGCAAATTTATGATGAAATCGACAATTATTGAATGTTTTTGAAGTCTTTGATGATCAATTTTGCGAAAGTCAAAACCACATTTCTTTTGGCGGATAATGAAATGAGTCAGTGATATTTGGCTTTTATATATGGCGAAATTGCCTCTTAAGTGTAAACATAAGATTTACACCGAGAAATTGGTGGAAAGTGGCATGAAATGTGTGGATTTGATCTTTTAGTTTTTGGGCTAATTACTTAAAAATGCATTAAACTTTACTTTTTACCGTTATATGTAGCCATGTTTATTATTTAACATTCGAATTCCGTACATTGTGTGTACCCGTCTAACTTGGCATCGTTAGTCCTTTATACTAACGACCGTTAGTAAATAACTTAAAATTTCGTTTTCTTGCGTCAAATTGGCATAGTTAGTCCTATATACTAACGGCCGTTAGTAAATAACTAAAAATTTCGTTTTCTAACGTTTTGGTACATTTTCGATCTTTTTTTTACTTCTTCGTCTGTTTTTTTACGTTTTCGTCTGTTTTATAACGTTTTCGTCGGTTTTTTTACGTTTTCGACCGTCTTTTTATGTTTTCGTCCATTTTTTACGCTTTGACCGTTTTCTTACGTTTTTGCCTTTTTTTACGTCATAATCTGTTTTTTTTTACATTTTCATCAGTTTTATTTTTAAGTTTAAGACATTTTTTGTTTACGTTTTCGTCTATTTTTTGTTACGTTTCCGATCGTTTTTTTTTACGTTTTCGTTTTTTTTTACATTTTTCTTTACGTTTTCGTCTGTTTTTACGTTTTCGTCCGTCTTTTTACGTTTTCGTCAGTTTTTTACGTTTTCGTTCATTTTTTACATTTTCGCTCGTTTTTTAACGTTATCGTCTGTTTTTAACGTTTTCGTCTTTTTTTTAAAGTTTTCACCATTTTTTTTACGTTATCATCTGTTTTTTCTATGTTTTCGTCTGTTTTTTACGTTTTCACCATTTTTTTACGTTATCCTCTGTTTTTTTTACGTTTTCATCTATTGTTTTACGTTTTTGTCCATTTTTTACGTTAGCATATGTTTTTTACGTTTTTGTTCGTTTTTTATGTTCTCACCGGTTTTTTACACTATCGTCTGTTTTTTAACGTTTTCGTCATTTTTGTTATGTTTAAGACCTTTTTTTTTACGTTTTCGTCTGTTTTTACGTTTTCGTCCGCATTTTTACGTTCTCGTCTGTTTTTTAACGTTTTCATCATTTTTTCACATTTTCGCTCGTTTCGTTAACGTTTTCGTCTGCTTTTTAACGTTTTCATACATTTTTTACATTCTCACCGCTTTTTACGTTATCGTCAGTTTTTTTATGTTTAGAGAGAAAGGGACCGATGAAAACGTAAAGGAAAAGGTAAAAAAACATACGAGAACGTAAAAAAAATAGACGAAAACGTTAAAAAAAAAGTCTTAAACGTAAAAAAAAAAGACGATAACGTAAAAAAAGGTGAAAATGTAAAAAAACAGACGAAAACATAAAAAGAAAGATGAAAACTTAAAAAAAAACAGATGAAAACGTAAAAAAAACAGATGAAAACGTAAAAAAAACGGGTGAAGGTGTAAAAAACCGAACGAAAACTTTAAAAACGGAAGATACCGTTAAAAAACGAGCGAAAATGTAAAAAACAGACGAAAACATAAAAAAAAAAAAAAAAAAAAGGCGAAAAGTAAATTAACAGAAACGTAAAGAAAATGTTAAAAAGCAGGGAAAGTGTAAAAAATGGTCGGCGTAAAAATGTCTTAAACATAAAAAAAAGCAGGGCGAAATGTAAAAAACGACGATAACGTAAAGAAAGACGGCGTGAAAAGCGGAACAAATACGTAAAAAACAGACGAAAACGTTAAAAAAATGTCGAAAACGTACCAAAACGTAAGAAAACGAAATTTTAAGTTATTTACTAGCGGCCGTTAGTATATAGGACTAACGATGCCAAGTTGACGCGAGAAAACGAAATTTTAAGTTATTTACTAATAGTCGTTAGTATAAAGGACTAACGATGCCAAGTTATGTACTAACGGCCGTCACTGGGTACACACAATGTACGAAATTTGAATGTTTAGTCACACATTGGAAGAAAAAAAAAACATGGTTACATACAATGGTAAAAAGTGTCAAATTTATTTTTAAGTAATTAGCCCTTAGTTTTTTGAGAAAATGTGATTTATATGGTTCGCATCTCGTGTTTGTTTTATGATTGGAGTTCGCTATCAATTTTCTTTTCTCATAGCTTAGGTAATAGAAACTATTTGATTACAGTGTTGCCTTTTTTTGAACAACGTTTGTCAAACTTGTATGAAAATTCTCTTCCCACATAGGTTGAAGACAAGAAATATCACTTGTATATTTGTGGTGTAATAAATTGTTCATGTAACTTGATATCAGTATTATGTAGCTGTGTTGAGGGTTACATAGGATGTTAGATATTAGCATCCAATGAAGTCCTTCATGTTGGTGTGTAACTCCCAGAATAGGGTTAGATAATCAATGTCAGCAAAAAAAACCACTAGGTGGTTACAATGTCGTTGGAAACAAATATCAAGTCTATTCGAAAACAAATACCACTAGGTGGTTACGGATATCACTTGGAATCGTGTGATCACTTTCCAAAGTAAACTATTCGACCCTAATGCAGGTTACACGAATATCTACTTGGGATAAGCCCAAATGTAGTTATAGAATTAGGCACAATTCAATAACCCTTTTGCTTATAGTGTTAATCGTTTTCTGTGTATCCATCATGCATAATCAGATCTCCTATTTATAGGAGGTTACTCTGAGCTAGTCAAATAGAATTATGAGAATTAATCGGCCCATTAATCGCCTCATAATTATCCCCATCATAGCCGTTAGTGGTTACATGACCAATTAAACGTGGTCATTATGCAGTTGTAACTGCCACTTGAATAGGTCAAAGCCTGTTACAAGCAGTACTTTCATAGCACTAGCAGTGGAAACACTACTTCAGTGGAAACACTGCTTATCAGTGGAAACTGAGCACTACCAATACAAACCACTATTAGAGTCAGGGTGTTCAGAGACCTTATGGGTGTACACTCCGTAACTCCTAACCCATTACCAGGTGTGAACTAATCCAACAAGTGCACTAAATTTTCCAACAATCCTCCTCAAATTTAGTTCACTTCCTTTGCATGAAAAACAAACGTCAAACAAAACATGTGCATAAACGAAAATGTCCTGAGGATTGAATTTCCATCTTAGTAAATTACACGTTCAAATATTCGAGAGTCAGAGTGTTCTAAGAATTGAACCCTTCAACCCATTTGAATACCTGAAGATAAAATACACACAAGTTTTCAAACACTTATCGACTCCGACACTATACAAGCCATGTGTCCATACCCAAATTCATAAATGTTGTAAAGCTAAAGTCCAAAAGCTTCACAAGCGGCAAAACTTCAACATTTACATAGGTGGTTCCTCTTTATTCATGCTCATGCCAAGCATTTTTCAAAGAAAATTAACCATTAAGTAAAGACTTCATCCTCCTTTCAAAGGTTACGAGCACAACCTTGGGATGTAAATAAAACATGTGCTCCAGTCCACCGAATGTTCGACTTTCCACATTGAACTCGGCTCCCAAGTTTCCTTAGGAGGAGTTGGGTGTCCTAGCATTCGATGACTAAGTTGGACTTAAACCCATCCCTTTAGCAGACTTTATAACCAAGTCTCTAGCCAAACCCTTCGTTAAGTGATCGGCTAAATTTTGTTGAGATCTAACAAACTCTATAGATACCACCCATTCATGATAAGCTCACGAATCATGCTATGTCCGACACCTAAGTGTCTAGACTTACCATTGTACATTTGGCTATAAGCCTTAGCCAATGTAGCCGCACTATCACAACGGATAGAAATAGGTGCTATAGGTTTAGGCCACAATGGAATCTCAAAGCAAGTTTTCAACCATTCAACTTCTTTACCGCCAGCTAAAGGCCACAAATTCATATTACATTGTTGAACCGGTGATGCAAGTTTGCTTCTTGGATGCCCAAGAAATTGCACCTCCACCAAGTAGGAATACCCACCACCGGTAGGCGAATTATCTTGATGTTCTTGATCCAACTTGCATCGGTGTATCCTTCCAACACGATGGGTAACCGATATATGGGAGACTATAATCCATAGTTCTCTTCAAATACTTGATGCCCTTTGAGCGCTTGCGATGATGAGCACTAGGATTACTAGTATACCGCTCAATTTTCCCACCGCAAAACCAATATCGGTCTTGTACAAGTCATGGCATACATCAAGCAACCAATTACCCTATAATACTCAAGTTGAGATATAGCCTTGTCATTATTAGGCATCGACTTCTCACAGTATCCATAGGTGTACTCACAGGAGTACAATCAAATTAATTGAATTTCCTCAACACCTTCTCAATATAATGAGGCGAGAGATAGAAATCCTATTACTTTCATGTTTAATCCTTATACCAAGGATAACATCGCCTCCCCATGTCCTTCATGGAGAACCTTGATGACAAAAATTCCTTTGTCATGTCAACCTGATTTTGGTCAGTGCCAAAGATCAACATGTCATCAACATATAGACAAATGATGACTCCTTTACCAGATTCATCAAATTTGCTATATACACATTTGTCAGCTTGGTTAAGAACATAACCACTAGACAAAAACACTTCATCAAATTTTTGATGCCATTGCTTAGGTGCCTGCTTGAGTCCATGTAGAGACTTAATCAGTTTACAAACCTTGTTTTCATTGCCATGCAAGATGAAGCCCTGAGGTTGGTTCATATAAACCTCCTCATCCAATTCGCCATTCAAGAAAGTTGTCTTCACATCCATCTGATGAATAATCAGATTGTGAATTAATGCCAAAGCAATCAGCAGTCTTATGGTACTAATACGTGCCACAGGGGCATAAGTATCAAAATAGTCTACCCCTGACTTTTCTTTAAAGCCCTGAATGACTAGTCTAGCCTTGAACTTTTCAATAGTTCCATCTACCTTCATTTTTATTTTGAAAATCCATTTGCAACCCAAAGGTTTGCAACCAGGTGGTAGATCAACCAACACCCAAGTGTTGTTGCCCATGATGGAATCCATCTCATCATTGATTGCTTCTTTCCGAGAAAAAATATCCGAAACTTCATTGCTTCTTCAAATGTCTTGGGATCATCCTCAACAATGAAGCAATAGGAGTATTGGTCGAGACCTCATCCCTTGTTCCTTCAACTAAATCTGATTGAAACTCGGGTCCAAATTACTTTGGAGTCTTGACCCTTTGCTCTTTCTATGCACGAGTTCGAGTTGTTGAACCACAACCTCATCGAGGACCACCGATGGTTGTTCATCGAGGACCTCGATACACGGTGTTATGAGTTCCATTAGGAATCCTCATACTTGGTCTAGGGGCCGATGAGATTCTATTCTCAACAAAGTTTGCATCCCTTGATTCAATTATGGAGTTAATTGAAACATATTCATTAGGTTCAATAACATAGAACCTAAAAGCCTTGGAATGCTCGGCATATCCAACAAAGATGCAATCAATGCCTCTTTCACCCAAAGTTTTCAACTTTGGATCGTGAGTCTTACAACGACCCTACAACCCCAAACCTTGAGATAGTTCGGGTTGGGTTTCCTTTTAGTCCGAGTTCATAAGGGGTAACCTTGTTCCTTTTGTTGGGAACCCTATTTTAATAAATAGCAAGTGTTAACATAGCTTCACCCTAGAACCCTTGACTCGATCTGAATAGGACAACATGGAATTAACCATCTCCTTGACACCTTTTTTCCTTTCGAAATGCCATTTCTTTGAGGAGTATAAGGGCGATCGTTTCATGGATAATTCCAACAGACTTAAAATCTGAGTATCCATGTACTCACCTCCTTATAAGTCCTTAATCTTTTGATCGGGGACCCAAGTTGTAATTCAACTTCAGGTTTAAACACTTTGAATTTATCTAATGCTTCATCCTTAGTATGTAAAAGATAGACATAACAAAACCTAGAAGCATCATCAATAAATGTCACAAAGTACTTCTTATTCCCCAAAGATGGAGTGGCATGCAAATCACACAGGTCACCGTGTATAAGCTCCAAGAGCTTAGTCTCACGACTAACACCCTGAAAAGGTTTCTTAGTTATCTTGGTCAACATGCAAATTTTACACTTTTCAGTGTCCATGTCAAATGCTGGGATTAACCCATCCTTAGACATATCTTGCATTCTCTTATAGTGTACATGGCCAAGTCTAGCATGCCAAAGGGTAGAGTCGACCGTCGGTGGTGGTCACAAAGGTGAATTAACACTATCAGTGGCAATATTAAGCATGAACATTTGATTACATAAATAACCAAAACCAATAAAAACACCATTCTTAGAAAGAACAAATTTATCAGATTCAATAACTTGTTTATATCCATGATTATTCAAAATACTACTTGAAACCAAGTTTTTCCTTATATCGGGAACATGAATAATATTAAACAAAGTTACAATCTTTCCGAACTAAACCTAAGATCTACACAACTAAGACCATGCACCAAGGTCATTGACTCATTTCCCATGCGAAAAATAGAGCCATCATTCGATGACTCATAAGTCTTGAACCGACTTCTATCTTTACACATGAGCTGTTGCACGAGTCAACCCACCACGTAACATCATCATTACGCACATAATGAGATTCGAGATACATATGTAACATAATAAATCGAAAAGACTTATTAACCATATTCGACCTTTCGGTGAGTTGGAAGAACCACCACTCCACGAACCATTATTGCTGATCCATTGGCTTTGCCACCAACTTTAACACCCTTGCAATCCCTTTTAATGTGACCATTTTGCCACATTTCCAACAAGTAGGTGTGGCCTTCTTGTTAGGATATGCCTTGTGTTGTCATGATATTTGCGTTTTCCTTTGTTGTCATTGTACCGGTGGAGTTGTTATGCTCCACCATATTGACAACAGATGCACCAATAACATTGCTACTCTTTGGCTTGTCATTATCCCGCACCTTGAGAGATTCCTCAATGCGCGATGATGCCTAACTCAACGAGTTAACTCCTCTTTCTTATGTTTCAAGGTATGCTTGAAATCTTTCCAAGAAGGAGGAGTTTGTCAATGACACAAGAGACTGAAATAGACTCATCCATGTGCATATTATGTTGTGTAAACCATCCAAGTATACCAAGAAGTTCATTGTATTATTCCATAACTGGTCTTGAATCAGTCATTTTGTAATTTGTGAAATTACTAACAAAGAACTTCTTACTTGATGCATCCTCAACCATATATTTGGCATCCAAGGAGTCCCACAGTTCTTTGGAAGATTCAATGTTCTAATAAATATCAAATAGAGAATCAGACATACCATTGAGAATTAGACCTCTGCATATGTAGTCATCATTCTCCCATTTGCTCCTCCTCCTAATCTGCTCCACTGTAGCATCATCCCCATCATCAGGAATAGGTGTGGTTAGCACATAAACCACACTCATGCTTGACAGCAAGAAGTGCATCTTCTTCTGCCATCTCCTAAAGTCCACCCCTTCAAACTTATCAAGCTTGGGAAAGTTTGAAGCCATGTGTTTCATTGCAGCAGTTGCCATTGATTATCACAAAAATAGCTTACTTTGATTGTTGGTGTGTAACTCCCAGAACAGGGTTAGATAATCAATGTCAGCAGAAACAAATATTAAGTCAGCAGAAACAAATACCACTAGGTGGTTACCGGATATCACTTGGAATCGTGTGATCACTTTCCAAAGTAAACTGTTCAACCCTAATGCCTGGGTTACACGAATATCTACTTGGGATAAGACCAAATGCAGTTATAGAATTAGGCACAATTCAATAACCCTTTTGCTTATAAGTGTTAATCGTTTTCTGTGTATCCATCATGAATAATCAGATCTCCTATTTATAGGAGGTTACTCTGAGCTAGTCAAATGGAATTATGAGAATTAATCAGCCCATTAATCGCCTCATAATTATCCCCATTATAGCCGTTAGTGGTTACATGACCAATTAAACGTGGTCATTATGCAGTTGTAACTGCCACTTGAATAGGTCAAAACCCGTTACAAGCAGTACTTTCATAGCACTAGCAGTGGAAATACTACTTATCAGTGGAAACTGGGCACTACCAATACAAACCACTATTAGAGTCAGGGTGTTCAGGGACTTTATGGGTGTACACTCCGTACCTCCTAACCCATTACCAGGTGTGAACTAATCCCACAAGTGCACTAAATTTTCCAACACTTCACATGCTAATTGATACAAGTTGTCAGCTTTTTCTAGTATGTAACTAACTTTTTTGTGAATATGACATCTTTAATCAAATTTCTGTAATATGTATGTAACTGCCTTTTTAGTGGATATGATATCTTTAACCAAATTTCGGACCATTGATGCTCTTGTTATAATATCTTATCTCAAATAAATAACACATTCGGAAACAATCAATTGTTTTTAATATAACAGTTGTTTTCCCAACGGGGTTTTGATACTCGCGTAAATTAAGTAACACGAAACAAATAACTAATAACAACTTGTATTAATAATAAACGTATTTGGTTTACAACTATATTTGTACAATCTGATGATTTGAAACTGAAATCATCTATCCTATTTATACTATTGTAAGCGACACCCATGTATCCCTTCCTACCTCTCCAAACGGTATGATGTTTGGGTTTGTGTTGTTTGACACAAATTAACCGTTTAAGTTGGTTAATAGGTTTGTTATAAACCTATTTAGTCCTTGTAACTTTCGTCTTGTACACGTAGCACCTTGGACTTTACTTAGGGGCGAGATTATGCCAACAATCACCCCCCTAATCTCATGCCTAAACCTTTCAGATCTTTTACGCCTAATAGCTCTCTCATTTTTGCGTACTTGGTCCTCGCCAATGTCTTGGTAAGTATGTCCGCCTTTTGTAAGTCTCCACTTACGTGCTCAACTTCGATCTGATTCTTTTCAACACATTCTCTGATAAAGTGGTAGCGTATATCAATGTGTTTACTTCTGCCATGACACGCGGGGTTCTTCATAAGTGCTATAGCCGATTTGTTGTCGACTTTGATCGTAATATTCTCTTCTTCCCGGCCTGTTAAAGCGTTTAATAATCTTTGTAGTCATACTGCTTGACAAGATGCTGCTGTTGCTGCCATAAACTATGACTCGCATGATGATAATGCGGATGATAATGCAACAGTAGGTTGTTTTTGAGAAACCCAGCTTATAGGTGAGTTCCAGTAAAATATGATCCCTGTTGTTCCTTTGCCTTCTTCTATGTTGATGCCATAACTGCTGTCACTATATCCAAGTAACTTGCATCCTCCTGTCTTGTGGTAAGTTATACCAAAGTTTGAAGTGCCTTTGATATAACGTAACACTTGTCTAATTGCCTTCATGTGTTGCTCCCTTGGTTCTTTCATGAACCGGCTTAATAAGCCAACTGAGTAACTAGGTCTGGCCTTGTATGAAGTAAGTACCTCAAACATCCAATTAGACTTCTATATTCTGTAGCATCAACTAGTTCTCCTCCTTCTGTTTTTACTAGCTTCGTTCCTGGATCCATGGGAATCTTGGTTTCATTGCAATCTTTCTTTCTTGCGTCTTTAAGAATCTTGTTTGCATATCCTGATTGCTTTATTGAGATTTCATCCTCTGTTTGGATAACCTCTATTCCCAAATAGTAAGCTAATAAGCCTAAGTCACTCATCTCAAATTTTTCTTCCATTTGTGACTTAAAATCTTGAAGGTCTTTCTTGTTACTTCCAGTAACTATTAGATCATCCACAAAAACTCCAACAAGCAGCATAGAGTCGTTTCTGACTCTCGTGTAGATGGCTTGTTCTAGTGTGCATTTCTTGAAACCTAGTGATTTCAAGGTTTGATCTAACTTGATGTTCCAAGCGCGTGGTGCTTGCTTCAAACCATAAAGTGCCTTATCAAGTTTATACACTTTATTTTCGTTTCCTGGTTTCTTGAAACCTTCTGGTTGTGCAACGTACACTTCTTCTTTAAGTTCGCCATGTAAAAATGCTGATTTTACATCTAAATGGTGAACTTCCCATCCATGATAAGCTGCCAATGCAAGAATTAGCCTGATTGTTTCCATTCTTGCTACAGGAGCAAAGACTTCGTCGTAGTTTATTCCAAGCTCTTGTACGTATCCTTTAGCCACTAAATGAGCCTTATGTTTTATAATTCTTCCATCTGCATCTCGTTTAGTATTAAATACCCATTTTAGACCAATAACTTTCTGATTGTCTGGTATGGTGGCTAGCTTCCATGTCTTGTTTTTGTTGATTGAGTCAATTTCTATATGCATTGCCTCAATCCACTTCTTATCTCATGCGGCTTCCTTATAATTTCTAGGTTCTTCCTCTAATAGCATTAGTTCATCAACTTGAATTCTTCGTGCGCGATCAGATATGTTAGATAAGTTTATGTATCCTTGAACTGGAGTATGATCATGTGGTCTTGCTATAGATGAAGTTTGTCTAGTAGATTCTTCTGAGTTTGGTTCATAGATATATGGTGTAGGTGTTGATGGATTGTCCATTTGTTCAATCTCATCATCAGATACACTATGAGTAGTATTTTGTATGGGACTTTGAGCATTATCTTCATCTTTTTCTTCCGGATCTTGTGTGCTCTCTACATCAATGATACTTGATGTTTGGTTTTCATTAATAATGAAATCCGTCCATTCTGGTTCAGTTGGATTGGGATTATCCAAATAACCTTTCCAATCCCATCCTTCATTCTCTTTTAACTTTACATCTCTACTAACAATCATAACCTTACTTACAGGATCAAACAATCGATAAGCCTTTGATCCTGGTTCACTTCCTAGGTAAACCAATTCCTTGCTTCTATCATCTAATTTTTTTAGATGTGGTTTGGTAACCTTTGTATATGCTTTGCATCCAAACACTCTAAGGTGTTTCAGGTTTGGTTTTCTACCTTTTAGCGTTTCATAGGGAGTAGAATCCTTCAGAGCTTTTGTAGGCACTCTATTTAAGATATAAATAGCATGCCTAATTGCTTCAGCCCAAAAAATTTGTGGCATATGCATAGCCTTTAACATACGTCTCGTTGTGCTCATTACAGACCTATTCCGTCTCTCTACAATACCATTTTGTTGTGAGGAATATGGTGTTGTAAGTTGCCTAAGTATGCCTTTCTCTTTACAGTAGCTTCAGAATTATTTTGATGTGAATTTACCTCTTCTATCTGTTCTAAATGCCTTTAAGTTTTTCCCGACCTCATTATCCACCTTTAACTTGAATTCCTTAAAGGTCTCAAACGCCTCATCCTTTGACTTTAAGAAGTATACCCACATGTATCTAGTACAATCGTCTACTAGCAAAAACATGTACTTCTTTCCTGATTACATTTACGGGAAATAGGTCCACATAAATATCCAAATACTTAGTTTAAAGGTTCCAAAGACTTAGTGTTTGTTTGAATTGGAAACGGAGCTCTACTGTGCTATCCTAGTAAGCATGCATTGCATACTTGACTCTTGTGATTAATCTTGGGTATTCCTTCCACTAATTTCTTCCGAGTCATTTGTTTGATAGAATCAAAATTCAAATGACCCAACCTAGCATGCCAGAGCCATGCATGGTTTTCTAAATTAGCCAATAAACACATAGACATACAAACATTCAAGTTAATCTTGTAAAGTCGGTTTATTGATCTTTCAACTCTCATGAGGAGTTTTTGATCCCGACCATATAGCAATAGAATGTTGTCTTGCATAATGATCTTACAGCCATTCTCTGTTAATTATCCAAGGCTCAAAATATTGCTTTTTAAACTGGGAATGTAATAAACACTAGGAATCACCTTTTGTTCCTTGTTTTTACATTCTAGCAATATGGAGCCTTTACCCTTAATCTCTACATATGACCCATCTCCAAAATGGACTCTTCCTGAAATTTTCTCATTTATTTCCTTAAAGTGTGTCCTAACTCCGGTCATATGGTTGCTAGCACCATTATCTAAGTACCATAAGCTTTTATCTGACCTTATGTACTTCTTGGGTTCAATCTCCTTTTCATTTAAGAAGATTTTCTCTCCCACGTCTCCTTTTCCTTTAACTGCCATCAAGAGCGTTGGTTCAATGTCCTCTTGAACCAAATTTGGTTGCTCTTGTCTCCTATTCTTTTCTTTGCAGTTTCTCTTGAAATGTCCAAGCTTGTTACAGTTGTAACACTTAACTTTACTTAAGTCCTTTTTCAGAAAATTATTTTTCTTGAACTTATGTGAAGTTTTCCTATCATTGTTGTATTGCTTGGGCTTTCCATCTTGGTTATCTTCAGATGATCTAAACTTCTCTTGTCCACCATTCTTATGACTTGTACTATTGTCATAATTTGTGAACAGAAGTTTGTCCTGATTGTCACTAGGGTTTCCATCAAAGAGTTTTACTCTTTCCTCAAAAGCTTTTAACCTTCCAATTGTCTCATCTAGGGTTGTGTTTTCTAGATCAGAAAATTGTTCTATGGCTGCAACGATTTGTACAAACTTTCTGGGTACTGAACTTAATAATTTTCGTACTAAGGTTTGTTGATCAAAAGTTGATCCTAAGCCACTAGCCCTTGTGACAATACTATTGAGTTTTGCAGAGAAAACGTCAATACTATCATCTTCTTTCATTTTCAACATCTCAAATTCAGTTTGAGAGTTTGTAGCCGTGCTTTTGCACTCTATGGGTATGTTTGGCGCATGAAATTTGGGTGGGGCTTGAAATTTAGGTGGGGTGGGGCTAGGGCTTTTATTTTAAGCAAGTTGAAATTTATATTTTGTAGACTTGTTTGGCAAATGGGTTTGAATGGGGCTTGTTATTGCAAAATGACTAAAAAGGATATAATTAAATGAGTTTTATGGTACATGTTAGATATTTTTGTGGGTAAATATGTAATTAATAGTTCATAAGCCCCGGGCTAAAGTTTTTAGCCCCTTTTATGGGGCTAAAGTTTTAAGCCCTTTTTAGGGGCTTATGATTTCATAAGCCCGCATGACAAACGAGACTTATTTTATAAGCCGGCTTATTTTAGAAGCCCAAGCCCCATAAGCCCTCCCCAAACACACCCTATCTACACCAATGTGTCTAGTTTCTAGTGCTTCCCAAATTTCTTTTGCACTCTTACAACTAGATACTTGTAAAATCATATCTTACGGTAATGCACGATCTGAGATATGCAGTTGTAGTCATATCCTTCTTTGTATCCGATTCTTCATTACCCGTAGGTTCTATTAATTCCCACAGCCCATTTGCTTTTAGTATGGTTTTTATACGAAGAGCCCATACTGTATAATTTGTATGTTTTAAAACGGGACATTGAAGTTGGGAAAATGATGTAACCTCTTTGTGAATTACAATTTCCTTGCTTGTGTCTCCAGTCATTTTGTCTAGAAACTATTCCTAATTCGAATAGGGATTATATATTAGGAATCTAGGAAATCTTATAAATTCTACTAGGAATCAAAAGCAAAAGAAATTTCTAATCTTACAAGACTAAAAATTATAAAATTCATATTTTAGTTTAGAATGTAAAACCCGAATTTTGCGATTTCTCCACGATACGATTTTCTTTCGGTAGGAACACCCGAATGTGTTCACTTCCTTCCTTGTACAATCAACCAAACGTTCCCGTGATGTTTCTTCCCTTTTGCTTTTTTTTTCGAACCAGAAAGCAAAAAAATTTTTTTTGTTTTCTCCCGAAACAGTAAACACAAAGAATGTGTTCCCTTTCTCCTTTCTTTTTCGAACCAGCAAAACAAACACCAACCCTAATGTCTTTGTTTCTTCTGTTTTCGTACCAACACAGAAACAAACCACCAGTATCTTCTTGTCCTTAATCTCTTCGCCAAGGAACGATTGTTCCTTCCTTGTTTTCTGCCTGAACCAAACAACAAGCTGCTGTGTTTTTTGATTCAGCGCTTCCAGAACACCTTGACCCCAACTCTTGATCTTGTATCACAAAAACAAACAAGCTCTGATGCCAATTTGTTGTCCCAGCGGGTTTTGATACTCGAATAAATAAGTAACACGAAACAAATAACTAATAACAACTTGTATTAATAATAAGCGTATTTGGTTTACAACTATATTTGTACAATCGATGATTTGAAACGAAATCATCTATCCTATTTATACAATTTGAGCGACACCCATGTATCCCTTCATGCCTCTCCAAACGGTATGATGTTTGGGTTTGTGTCGTTTGACACAAATTAACCGTTTAAGTTGGTTAATAGGTTTGCTATAAACCTATTTAGTCCTTGTAACTTTCGTCTTGTACACGTAGCACCTTGGACTTTACTTAGGGGTGAGATTATGCCAACAACAGTGTACATATATCGCCGGTTAAGATTGTTATATGTACATATAACAGCAGTTAACATAAATTTGTATCAAATTCTATATATCAAAACCAAAAGCTACTGCCTGAGTCCCGTTATGTTCAGATAAAGTGAAGATCTAATGCAATTTAGATCAAAGGAGTACCATTTTAGCTCGCCAAACTGATAAGGCAAAACTTATATCAGCCACAACAAAACGACAGCATACGAGGTTTCTACAACATATATGAGAGAAGATACCCGAAAAATTATATTTTCCTAGTGATTTACTACATTAATATGGGGATCATAAGCTCATAACTTACTTTTACACAAGCATGCTACTATAGTACTATTCATTAACTCTGACTATCTGCTCCAAAGGTCGACTGTTCTGAGTACCACACTTTAAAATATCGCCATTATCCTTGTCCACAGTTATTGAAATCAATGTCCTAATCTCAGTGATCAAGTAAGAGTAGTGATTCCTTGTAGGAGCTCACAGAGAAACTATATCGTTTTCTCATATGATTGAAATTCTTTGTCTTGGGTTCAAAAACGACAAACGAATCCTTATTCTCACCATTTACCCTTGCAAATATAGGTTTACCACTGATACTAAATCCAAGTACATTGAGTATCATCGCTTCTGGTCGACTGTCAACAGTGAATAGCTTTGTTAATTTTTGCTTATCATCAGGCCCAATCATTCATACAGAGCAGGCGTGTCACGTGTGTTCGAGATCTAATCAAAACAAGAGTTTCCCTTACTTTAGAGATATAAACATCCGGATCCTGTTCTAAACAAGCGGGGAGCCTTATTTTAAGAGAACTTCCACTTGTTATATCATATGACAGAATTAGTTGATATCACATATACTCAGGCTTGTCTTGAACAGCAATCCAATGAATGAACCATACCGTGTCTACCTGATCCGACCATAATTTACAATTTCCACGAGGCCAATCAATAACTCCACTACTCCAATCCCCTGTGCTTAATTCAAAAACGTCAACTTGCCATGTACAGTCACTTATAGAGTCACCATGGTCTAAGCAATTAAAATATGTAATCTTGATGATCTTAGGGTCACAGCAGTGTTCGTTCCATGCACGTTTATAACATCCTACTTTTATGGTTTTTGTTTTGTAGGCATAATATATCAAATATTTAAAATACTGAGTGAGTTAACAGGCTATACAGTATTAATAAAACTGGTTAAGATACAAAAAAGATTAGCTACCCTTTATCCGGTACTAGGCTAAGTATCGAGTTCCATTACAATGGAGGAACTACTACCAAACGAGATGGGTCAAAGAGTCAAAAATCACCCAAAGATAAAGGTATAATCAAACAGCTAAGCAACACTTTCAGATTCGGATAACTATATTAAAAATCATTAAGGATAGTAATTGCAATTCTACATTTTCACCTCCCCAAACCCTGCTCCGGCAGGATTGGGTCTACATTTTCACCTCCCCCATACCCTGCTCCGGCGGGATTGGGTCTGTTGTTGTTGTTGTTGATTAAGGATAGTAATTGCAATTCTATATTTTGGAGTGCAAGTAGACAAGTATGAAGAACATTAATATCAAGAAAGAAAACACTGCAACATAAAGATCTTTATAGCTTTAAGCTCATAGATAAAAACATATCTAAAACAGAAAATACTACTACATAGTCACAAATGACTTTTGATGTCAAGTTTGAGAAAATTTCTCGCTTTAAAAGTTATGCCTACAACTTTAAAGAGACTATATCATAGTTCTATATTCCTGATTGAGTTCTACTCATAGCTATCACACCTCATTAGGCTCGTAAAAGTTCAAGAACGATGATTTTAGAACCATTGTTTGGGAAAAGTGTGCAGGTATACATCTAAGATATGCCACATGAAAATAAAATTTCTGAAAAACTGAATTATCCAAGTATAATTGCAATGGTTTAATAAAACAAAAGGGTAAGTACGAAAACTTCATAAGCATATCATTATATCAAAGATTCATTAATAGTAACCGCGATTATAAATTTTAGTGTGTCTACAAATGCTTTGCACGATAGATGCACTTCAATCCCCATACCACATTACCTTTCTTGCAATGTTGTCATTATCCTCGTCCTCCATTTTTGTCGAGTAGAAGCTACAATCTCACCGGTCAAGCAAAAGTAGTGTGTCCGTGTAGGTACTAGCTAAGCTTAAACTCCAATCTGCAGATATCCCGATATAACTTATGTGTCTTGAGTTTGGTTCATAAAGATAAACTCCAATTAGTTTATGATCAGGACCTAAGCCAATATTATCCATTGCAATTATAGGTTTGCCACTCTTCCAAAATCCGAGTACACTTCTTGTTGATGCCCTCTTCCTAAAACCGAGTACACTTCTTATTGATGCCCTCTTCCTAAATCCGAGTACACTTCTTATTGATGCCCTCTTCCTAAAACCGAGTACACTTCTTATTGATGCCCTCTTCCTAAATCCGAGTACACTTCTTATTGATGCCCTCTTCCTAAATCCGAGTACGCTTCTTATTGATGCCTCAGGAGCTTCAATCGTGAATAGCTTTGTAAACGATTTTTGAACAACACCTTCCATCAACCATACTTTATAAACTTCTTTTTCGGCCATAAAAAAGATTCAAGCACAACAAGAGACTCCATTCGCTTAGATATAGACAAATTAGAGTATATTAAATTATCAGGAAGTGATATTTCTGTAAATTTTTCACTTGTCATATCGAATGACATAAGCATATTGTGAATCTCAGTTTTGCCATCTACATAAACCCGATCATAAGCATGCCAATAAATGAACCCATGTAAATCCACACACTCCTGTGCAAAACAAGTTATTGATTTACGAGGCAGATTGGTAAATAAAGATTTCCATGCTCCCGAACTTAATGTGAAAACCTTAACTTGCATAGGAGTAATGTCATATGTAATATCGACAAGCTTAGGGTCAAAAGTGCGGGGACACACCCCAAAACCAACAACATTTTTATACTTATGCGAAGAAGGAATAAGACTCCGATCAATAACAATATCCACCGACTTTCGAATCGAAGGATTCCAAATAACGGCCATTGGCCTTCCTTGAGTATAGCCGTAAAAGCAAAACAAGCCTTGAGAGCTACCAAATATCTTTGGTCTGTAAAGTAGATTAACGGACCTGGGAATAGTAGGTGAAAGCTTGCGTAAGGGGAATGTATCATCAACAATCAAAACATGTTTTACATCATAATAAACATCGCCATGGCAAGCTACAAGTAGACAATGTTGAGGGTGGCATGCATTGTAATCAGTGATAAACTTAGCGCTATGGATAAAAGACTTCCATGCTTTAGAAACGGATTTGAATCGAATTAATGATTTTACCGGAAGTCTTTTCATGATTTCGGCTTGGTTTTCGAAAGGTGTATAGTATGACATCTTGGGTTTGGTGGGTAGGGGTTTGTCGAGTCAATGTTTCTCCGACTTATAATATATTCCCTATATATGGCTTCTATAAAATAATTTTTCGTTTGTATGTTTCTTCTGAAACAAGTAATTTTCACAAATTTCCTTTTCTGCATGGGAAAAATAGTATGTTTACGTACCAAATGGTGTATCAAATGGTCTAGTGGCCATTGACTTTCAAACAAAAGGTTAAGGGTTCAATCTCGTTGAATGTGTATATCTAAGGGTGGCCTGGGAAAGATCGGAAATTAACGGTCCCGGGAGTAACCTGTTGACGCTGCGTACATCTGAGTCGAAAATGCTCACCGTACCCTCCCCAGATAATCTGAATAGATGAAACCACATTTGTTATTACCCGTTTAGATTTGGGCTTTTATAACGGATTAAATACGAGTAGTAAATATAATTAAGTAACGAGGCGATCCAAGCTTATTTAACAACTCACGCCAAACAAGATCTTTACATACAATGCTTAAAACAAGTCAAGCTCTTGTTTGAGTTTCTAAAAGTTAAACAAACTATTGCTTGCCTTGTGTACACCCCGACACTCTATATGCAATAGTAACTTGCACGACAATGCGGATATATATAACGTGACAAAAACATATATCCAACATTTTTTTTGTGCAAAGGTAAATTTATATTATCAAACAACCATTATACATCAAGAGAGAATACATAAACCGATATGGGCATTCCCATCAGAAACAAGACAAACAGAACAAATACAACAAGGACTAAGTCATCCGATATCAGATATAGCCTACACATATGTCTGACAACACTAAATTTCTGATATACATCCAAAGCAGGACAGAAACAGAGCAGAGCAGATTGATACTATCAATATTCCTTTGACATTCCCACAATCTTTTATATATTATATAATAAAACAAAACCCCTATTGGGAATTTTTCATTTCAAAAAAATCAATTCATAACTTATTAAGTAATAATTAAATTTGACAAGTCTTTTTAAGTAAATCAGAAAAATAAAACAAAGGCTAATTCTTTCTTGATTTGGATTAAATAAGAAAAAATTCGTTTTTCAAATGTAGAAAAAATAGAAAATACACATGGATTTGAAAGCTATTTATTGATAGTGATGGACTAAACTGAAAATATAAAGTAAAAAAACCGGGTCTGTAAAATCAAAGCTAGACTCCCTTCATAACATAAAACCCAATCCATGGTTCCACCTTCTCAATCGATCGTGTGTTATGTGATAACTCAATTTGACAATCATGGTATGATTTATCTTCCCATCTACCAAATTTACTTCTTCAGTTTCAACAACACAATGCTTTGTACCGAATCAATGGAATTCAATACGCTTTTTTTTTTTTTTTTTTTTTTTTTCCTGTTGATCGATTGAATTAATTCGCTAATTCAGTGTGCTTATTGTTAGTTTTCTTATGCAGCTAATTCGTATTTGATTTTGTATATTGGTTTGTTGTTTTGAAAATTTATTAATTGTTTTGTTCATTCCAATTGGAGGTTTGTGTTTTTACTTTTGTTAATATCATTATCATAACATAATTATCACAAACCGAATGAACTAAAAACAAATTGTCGTCAAGCTACATCTAGCATAATTTATAGTTTTGGTATTTGTTGAAGGGACTGTTTTACTTTGTCAATATAATCTCTCAAACTTTTAAGTGAGACTTCTAAACTAATTCATGGAACTGAAAAAGCACTATTGGATAAATTCATATAAGCTCTTTTAACTGTATTCAAACAGTATGTCCATTGGACACTTGGTCGTTGTTGTCCATAATTTGGTAATGGAAGATTGAGAAACAACGAATGTCTCTACCTTCAATCAAGATTCATAGTAAAACCAAGCTAAAAATTACAGCTAGAGTATAACAAACAACATATTTGCTCCTTTTGATATATATAAAGGATTTTTAGCTCTTATATTAACATAATTTTCTTTGTTCTCTTTTATAATTAGGTGAAGCCGTGGAGTTCCAGGCATTGGTTAACATAACTCGGGTATACGTTTGCAGTTGCTTTTTTTTTCCTTCCCCATTTTTTGTCTGCCTTATCATACTGGTAACACAAGTATAATTTAGCATTTGTCTTTGTCTTCCTTATCATACTACTAACACAAGTATAAGTTAGCATTTGTCTTTTTCTTTTTGCTCCAGGTATTTTTAATTATAAAATTTTGTGTCTTTTGATGTTAGACACTGAAATCAGCTTCATGGTTGAATGTGTATTACAGATTGCAGAAGCTTGTGGCAATGACATGGCAGAATACAGTCAGTTTCTGTTTTTTTTTAAAACTTTTTCCTTGGACTGAAGTGTAAATTTTAGCATAAACTACAGACTTCCTAACACAATGCGAATTTGTATTGTATTACAATTCTTAAAAACCCACAGTCAAACACTCAAACCACACGGTTAGTATATAAAGTTCATGTTTACATAATTGATTTAGTGTCATTTGAGTACCTATATGAGTCTTCATTATTAATGTTATACTAGGTTTTTATCTACCCATAGGTGTCACTAATCGTGGGTCTGATGATTGTGTTTAGGTTCTAATTAGAGAGATTAGAAAGAAAGTCCCATGAATACAGTTTAGAGTCTGAAAACAAGAACAAAAGAAGGTATAATCGTTTTATATGTGTAGCTTTTTATATAGGTTTCCAGCTACTGTATTTACAATGTTTTTTAGCAATAACTTTCTAATATGAGAAGGATATTCCTGGAATATTTAATGGAAACTTGAATTGCCTTTTTATTTGGAAAACATAGTAAAGATCATAGTTCTTGCGTAACATGCATGTTAGGATTATTTAGGATATGCCTGTGACTACAGCCTTTCAACTATCGAGGATCATGCACTTGCCAAGAGGCGACTTTATCTATTATATAGGTACAATTAGTCTTGCTACTATTATTTATTTCTAATAATCCATCATACCCTTTTGCTTAAAATACTTAGGACGTTTTCGACATTGAACTGTTTCTTGATTAAAATGACGTAATACTTAGGAGGTTTTCGACATTCAACTATTGTCTGAAATACATAAATTGGAATTTATGTGTTCTTTTACAATGTGGCTACTAAAATTTCATAAGAATTAAGTGTCCATTTGACTCAAGGGAATAGCCACCTGTTATCCCAAGGTGAAACCATTTTCTCATCAGATGACTATCTTAATAAAAAATGATTTCATAAAAATGATCTATATTAATGAAATTCGTTGCTACAAATAGTTAGGGACCAAGAACCTAACCATCTTTTATTTAGAAATCGGTGATACTTATGGCTTATTACATGTTAATGATAATGTTTATTAGTCAAGCGTTTTTAACTTTTTACCATTTTAAACATGATTACAAATACCATATAACTTTTGGAGTATGATAATTTATGACTGTTCATGGTTACGTAAATTTAAGATACATTTAACTGATCAAAGATAAACCACCACCTCTTACTCAATGTTTTAAGTATTTTTTTTTTTCTGTTACTGATTCACTTCTGTTATCTAAGATGTCATATCAACATTGCCCTTTTTATGATTATAATGTCATATGAGTATAATTATTCACTATGTTAGTAACTATAGGTACATCCTCTTGAAATGGAGACAGTGTATAGCATATATCGTCATTAGAGAGGTTTTGAATGATGATTTTGATTGCTTATAACATACAGAGTATTATATATGTTTGGGATTGCTTATTGAAATTGTTTATAATATATTACATAGGGACCGTTTGGTACTGCTTATTAGAACCACTGTTCTTATAGTATCTGATTTGAAATGAGGAGCGTAGATAGATTTTGTGAAGCAACCTCTAATCTTAATTGCATTACAATTATTCAATGCTTATAACGTTTTAATTAGTTTCACTTGGGGTATGATAACAGAACAACATGGGGTGGATTGTTTCAGGGGTGGTATGGTAATTAGTTTTACTTGAGTGTTTCTTTACCAACTTAGTCATTAAATTATAATGCTATTATTAACTTTACGATTGATAATATTTATTATGTATTGTTATGTTATATGACTTGGATAGTGAGTGAATTGTAGGACCTTACTTTTATCAACCTTATCACAAACCCAACACAAATACCACGTTAACACAAACAACACAAACGTAAAGCTTAGAAATAAGATGAGAAAGATGGTGACTTGATGTTATATAAAACCGTGTATATGTGAGAGGATAAGATATGCAAACAATAAGTTGTATATTCCTTGAGAGAGAAAATACACACACACACACACACTTTCAAGCACACCCCTCAAATGACCATTTGAGGGGTATTTATAGTACAAGACACAAGTTGCCCTAAAGGCTTTCCATGGGCTTTTCGTGGGTTGGACATGGGCTTGGGATGCTTAAGCTTATACACGGCTTAGCATACCTTAACATTTAACCAATTAGCTTAGCCCAGTCTACGAGCCCGTTAACTATTCTATCACGATATCTAACACGAGTTACAAAGTTCCTAAACGTGAATGACCATCACTTCTAATAAAACTATTAAGGCTAACAATCTCCCCCTAAGGGGTGGTCATTCAAATGATGCTCCACTTGATTTGGTATCTACTTTTCTTGAGCTAGGACTTTGTGTATAGATATTGAATAGTCTTGATTCTTTGTTCCTTCATGCTTTGTGATTAGATAATGTGGTTGTCTGCCATTGTCAACTTCGTTGGATAGGTATCTCCACGTCTTTCTCCACCATGCTCACACTTCTATTTGACTTTGAGTTTCCAATGATGAAGTTCTCGAGTCTTTACACTTTGTAGATTCTTTGACATAGACGAAGAATCATCTTTAACTTTGAGTTGCCTTTGATTTTGATGAGAACTTTCATGTGTTGTTGGTATGAGCATGTGGCGAGTCTGCACGATCCATCCGCTCCGGAGCTTCCATAAGAAGAAAACATAAAACAGGTTAGTAATAAGCGGATTCCGGCACTTACAAGTTTGAATTTCGAGGTGTTAACAGCATAGTGTGAAAACACGTCTCTAATTCTCACAGAGGCCGTTCTGACTGGAGTCCCACAAGTGAGATAACGCGATATACCAAGTACATCTGATTCGGATGAGTCATTGAGGTACACCAAGCATCACCCACGATCAGACCGTTTGAGACACACTAAGCGTAATCCACGGAGAATTACAGTGACTGCTTGTCGGTCGCTGATGTTGACCTGGCGGCAGAATTTCCATTCAATCATTGAAGATCACGGATGTGAAACTTCTCATAAATGTTACGGCGGTTGCTAAGATCCGCTTAGGACTCTATAATATATCACTTTTGTCCTTATTGATGAACAACAAGCGATGTCATGTCAGTGTTCCTATGAGATCTTTTGATGAATCTCGTGGCTCGAGACTCAATAGTGCATTTTGGTTTCTGGCGGAGACTGGGAGAGTCTCCTTCTTCAATATCAACGATCTCTAAGAGAAGGTCAATAGATTATGTAGGGTTCGGTGAGAATGAAACAAATCCTTTTAAGAGGAATTGGTGGCTAGAAGGTTTAGTGCGGTCGTCACTTGGGTCCATGACGTCTTTGTCTTCAATACCGGTGTCATCTAGTGACAACCAATGAGTGAGATGAATTGAACCCGGTTTACGCCATAAGGTTGAATATGGAGGGCTATTTCTTTTCACCCTTTCTTTTACTTTTCTTTTAATTCTTCAACCCTTCTTTCTCCTTTCTCATTACTCCTTTTTTTCAATCATTCCTAAGGACTTCTAATACTAACTATTTGTGATGTCCTTGGGTAGATCCTCTCGACTCTGGCGGATCATAGGACAATTTCCTATCCTTAGTCACCTTATAACTCCATGATCGTCCTATTGTTGCCATAAAACCATTTTCTTTGAAAATCTCTCAGTGTTTATGATAGAAAACATGTTTGAAACACTTCGTGAGTTTTATATTTTGAAACACTCCCCTTCACATGTGCTTATAAGTTTTGTGTAATCGCACATAGAGGGTAGAGTTCGCACTTTTGAATTGATCGATTTTAAATGAACTAGACCGATTCGAGACACGTTTACATCACTAGAGAACTAGCTTGAAATTATTACCCGTCTGGTCAAGTCCATAGAAAGTTTCGAGATGGTACATAATTGCTCGTCAATTCATTGGTTTCATCCGAGTCGAGCTCATTTGAGATTCAAGCAACGATTTTGATCACATTTAAGCACGTCTCCTCCCCTCAAAAATAGCATATTCGTGATATTTTGATATCAATGGATTAAACAACATTTTAGAATCTTTTGGGAGACAAACGGAGTTTGATTTAAGCATGAATTTGGAACATTTTGTTTTATACTCCCCTTTAATAAAGCATGATCAATTAAAGGGTTTTAGAGGGAGTTATCTTGAGCACAAAATATTTGAAAGATTTTGAATTTTTTTTTTTTTTTTTGAACAATCTTGAAAAGGTACTCAAGATGATGATGATTTCTCACCATTTTTAAATGTAGTGCACTGAAGCGTACACATCATTTTTCGATCAAAGCACGAGTTTTGATTTGAAAATAATCAAAAGTCATCATTTCGGTCCGGGTTTCGTACTGATGTATACGAAAGCCATTATTGAAGAAATTTTGAGAAACGACATGTTTTAGAAAACAATTAAAGAACTCTCGCTCAAGCATCTGTACATGCCCGTATCATTGTTGAATGACATTTCTAGATACGTCTGAAATATCGATTATACAAGAGACATGTCGTGAAGAATATTTTGGATTTTTGATTTTATATTGTTTTTGTATTTTTGAAAGTTTTATATTTTGTTTTTGTTGGTTTTCAAATTTTGTATTTTGTTTTCAAAAATATTTACAGTGAAGCTTTTGGAAAATCATTTTCAAGAAGATTCAAGAAGGCGTTCTAACTCCTTAGGGGTTAGGCTTCGCATTCAATTGTCGAACTAAATACTCAAACCTTTCTTTTGGAAGGGCTTTTGTTAGTAGATCGGCGAGTTGGTATCGATCTTCACGAAGAATAATTCAACATACCATTTTCGACGTACTCTTTGATGAAATGATAGCGGACACGGATATGCTTAGTCTTTGGTGATGAGCAGATTGCATGATATGGCTATGGCACTTTTCGAGTCACAATACATAGGTATTTTATCGAAAGTAAAGCCATAATCTGTGAGTTGTGTTCTCATCCATAGAACTTGAGCACAACACGCAGATAGAGACACATAATCGCCGGCGGTTGAAAGTGCGGTCAATCTTGTTTCTTTGAAGACCGACTTACTAACTTTTCTCCCAAAATTGTGCTCCTTCGGATGTACTTTTGCGTAACTTGATCACTGCGTGGTCCGCATCCGAAAAGGCAATTAGATCAAATCTGGATTCCTTCGATACCAAAGTCCCATGTGAATGGATGTCTTCGGTATCGAAGATCCTTTTAACCTCTTTGAGGTGCGATTGATGAGCTTTGCTCGAAACCGCTAATAAGCAAACGACAAAATGAATATCCGGTCGACTAGCGGTGAGGTACATGAGAGACCAATCATGCTCGATATTTCTTGGATCAATAGGTTTCCCAAACAAATCGGCTCCAATTTTGGTGATGTTACCATTGGTGTTCCGACCGAGTCACAATTGTCCATACCATGATTTTCAAAATCTCGATTGTGTATTTAGCTTGATTTATAAAAATTCCACGAGGGAATGATGTATTTGTAAACCAAGAAAGAATTTTAGTTCCCCATCATGGACATTTCAAATTTACTTTTCATGAGATTTTCAAAATGTTTTGAAAGATTCGGATTAGTGGACCCAAAGATGATGTCGCCCACGAATCGAACAATCAAAATGTCGTTTTGCATTTTGTGTAAACAAGGTAGGATCAACTGTTCCTTTGGTGAAATTGTTTTGGATCGGGAAAGAGGACGATTCGTCATACCACGCTTCATGAGCTTGTTTCAAACCATATATAGCCTTTTTGAGTTTGTAGGCGTGATCCGGATGTTCCATGTCTATGAAGCCTTACAGGTGACTCACGTACACTTCTTCTTTCGAGTTCCATTCAAAAACGCGTCTTAATGTCCATCGATAAACCGTGATGTTTTTGTGAGTGCATAGGCCAAGAATATCTGGCTTCAAGTCTAGCTACCGCGCCGAATGACTCTTCAAAGTCTATTCCTCTTCCTGTCTGTATCCTTTGGCCACAAGACGAGCTTTGTTTGAATTACGAGTCATTTCTTCATCCGTTTGTTCTTCCATAACCATTTAAGATCAATGACTCGTACGTCAATGGGTCTTGGAACCTTTTCCCACGAGTCATGTAGACGGTATTGAAGAAGTTCCTCCTGCATTGCTTCTATCCATGTGGGATCTGCCATTGCCTCACGAATGTTCTTTGGTTCGATATTGCTAATTGAGCAAAGGTAAATGCACAAGTCGCAATCGGTGGCAAGTTGACGTCTCGTCTGAATTGGCCTTGAAGGTTCACCAATAACTTGTTCAATTGGGTGGTCTTTTGTCCACTTCGGTAGAAGGATACCGTTGGTTATCGTGTCACGAGTTAGATGGTTCTCGTAAGCATGAAGATGATTCGGTGATTCCGTAGCAAGCGGGTTTTCAAATAAGTCTTCATCTAACGTTGCATCATTCGGTTTGTTTTGCTCATCAACTGCGGTAGAACGGGTGCAATAACTTGAGTAGATGTAGATGATGTTGATGGAGTTGGTGCATTGGTTTCGACCGTTGTAGATGCATCTTACATTGGTGGTGGAGGATGATTTTGAGCGGGTGCGGTGGAATGATGGTTTGATGCATTTGTCGGTTCCACCATAGTATTCATCGAACATTAACTCGAAGAAATTCTCCCATTCTTGTTCTTTCGGATTGTCAAACGAAGTTGATTGAGCTCTTTGAGGTACAGTCGTGAGCGATGTGTCCGAAGTCAGCGGTTTAGTCACGGGTTCTAGGCGAGTCTCTCGAAGCCATATGTTAAAGTTCATCAAATTTCACATTCATCGTCTCCATGATCCTCCTAGTTCTTCCATTACACCACAGAATGCCCTCGAGTTATCGAATATCCAATGAAGATTCCAATATCACCTTTAGCTTTCAATTTTCCAAGATCTTCTCTATCGTTAGTCGGATAGCACAAAGCGCCAAACACGTGAAAGTAAGAGATATCGGGTTTACGTTGTTCACAAGCTCATATGGGGTTTTATTGAATCTTGGATGGATTAGGGATGGGTTACGAGTGAAACAAGCGGTGGCAACAAAGATCGCCCATAGAAATAACGTGCACTAGAATAAATTAGCATTGTGCGGCGACTTCCACAAGAGTTCTATTTCCTCTTTCAACTACCCCATTCTGCTGTGGAGTTCTAACGGTTGATGTCGATGTGTGATTCCAACATCTTCAAAATAAGCTCTTAACTCGATTCGTGAATTGATCGTTGTTTGTTCTTACAACCACTACCGGAGTTTGAAGAAGTACTTGAATGCGTTTGAAAGGTGATGATGATGCCCGGTGCTTCGTCTTTTGATCTCGAAACTTAACCCATGTATATCTCGAATAATCATCGGCGATAACAAGAATATACTTTTTCCGTTAATGCTTTCAACTCTCATTGGGCACATAAGTCCATGTGCAACATATGCAACTTAGCTTCGAACTAGGTGCGGATTTAGGTTTATATGATGCTCTTTTGCTTTTCTTGTTCACATGATGGACATAAGTGATCCTTGGTGTATTTGAACTTTGGAAGTCCGTTGACGATGTTGTCTTTGGCAATTTTGTTGATGGTGTCGAAATTGAGATGAGATAACCTTCGTGCCACAACCGGAGCTCGGTTCGGATGCTCTTGTCATAAGACATATTGGTGATGAAGAGGCCATTTGATTTATGTCGATAGCATACAAGTTTGTATCACGATTCCCGATTAAGAGATCGATGCCATCCAAGTTTCTAACGGCAAACATTTTCCTAAAAGCAACCTCTAATCGCATCACAGAATCGCCTGACCGAAAACAAATTGTGTCCCAACCCTTCGACATAGTAAACCCGAGTGATCAAATAATTTCCAAAGGTAGATCTCCATAACCCATGATAGCTACTACATGATCATTTAAAACGTCGGTTCCATGAATTTCAGACGAAATTGATCGTTGACTTGATTCGGTCATGTGCTTGGAGCAACCAGTCGACGATCCAAAGACATATTTCGATAACCGCCAATCACGAAGAAGATTTTGGAAACCGTTTTGATTTTGGTTCCTTTGGGTTAGAGGTAAAATCTGATCACACTCATAAAGTCATCTATTGGTAAGACAGTGCATCACTCATTCTTCAATTCTCGAGTGTGAAAGTTCTACCGTGGGTTTCAAATGTCATCCCTAAAGTAAACATTATGCTCCCTATCGGTAGTGTAAAGCCTAAGTCTCGCGACTAGTCTTCCTATTCTTTTAGCATAAGTTCGTTTGGGAACATTCTTCTTAACAGGCTTGACAATCTCATTCTTAGAAACACAATCATCATGAACATTAGTTAAAGATGAATTGTTTCAAACGACAATGATCATCAACCTTTATGCTTCATGGATGAATGATGAATTCATTTTGCCGTCAAGATGTAACCTTTAGTTCTAATTGATTTGTGTCTGCAATTGGCAACTGCTATTATGCAAAAATTATTTGGTAGTGGAAACATATAATCTTTGTTTTCGCTAATTTTAATGTGTTTCTTTTGCAGGCACATTATAATAGTCGGAAAGTTCATTAAAAGAAGTTATGTGGCAGGTGGTATCAATATAACATGATTATCAAGATGAATTTCACGGTGGGTGAACCTACATAAATGATAATAGGTCTTTGAGAAGCATCACATTCTCCTCTTATTTATGCCTACTGTTTGTTGATAAGTCTAACGTCACCCCTGAAGTGATGGACTACTTGATGACAGAAGGAATAGAGTTTAGACCATACGGTCCATTCTTTCTGAAATTGAAAGGTTAGTTTGGATCTGAGAATATCATCATGCAGATTCTATGCTCATATGTTCAGTTTTTAAACAAGAAGCTAATTTTACTTAACCACCTTTTGTCTTCAGCTTAGCTGCTCGAGAAGCCCACCTTTGGTCGGACACAACATTAGTGAATGTTGCTATTGCAAGTGCATATGCCACCGCGTGTGATAACGGGACATGAAAATCTCATGTGTGTTGACCTTCATTATTTCACTATTATTGAAGATGGTACCAAACATGCAACAAATGTTTTTCCCACTGTTTAGTTTGCAGCCACTTTGATCGCAACTGAATCATATAAAAAGGTTGCATTCTTTGGTACCTATTTTATACACGTTCTTGGTTACCTTTTCTTTATAGACCATTCATTGGTATGGATCCTATATTCATGTTGAGATTAACTTCTATATATCATTCTTTTGACTTCTAACGTAGCTAGGCTGTGGCATGTGTAGTTTAAAGTTACTACATGATCAATTTATGACCAGCTTTAATATCATATTAGATAAACTACTTATAAGCTTTCTTGTCATCATTAGGATTCTTGCATGGTGAGGAAAAAAAAAGTTTGGAGCGTCCCGGCTTAATTAGCTGGAACTTCAATTCATCCAGATAGCAAAATATTCGGACCGCAATATGGGATCACAGGTCAATACTATATGCGGTTTGACTATATTATCAGCAAAGAATCATAAACCAACCAACCACTCAGTTAGAGTGAGTGATAAATTTTAGGGGGAATTGCATATATATCCCTCCTAAACTCGATAATTACATATATATCCAGCCTAAAATAAGAATTACATATATATCCTTTTTAAACTATGAATATGTCAAATATATCCAAATAATCAATTTATACATTATTTAAACTTTAAAATGCATAAAAAATATTATAAAAACTAAATTATCTATTATACCCTTATTCATTTAGCACTTATTTATCATTGTCAAGTGCATGATTCAAAATTGTCCTTTTATTAGTCTCGTTCAAATGTTCCTGTATTGGTGTTCGATTCATGGCAAACTCTAACAAATTATTAATATAATCAAATGCACTAAGATATTATGCAAAACCCAAGTACGTAACAACTACTAACCTATAGATATGGTAATTAAGAAACTAAATTAATTAACCATCCAGATGAACTCTTACGTCTTGTTGTAAATATTATGATAGAAGATATGCTTTTTAATTGTAAGTTGACACAAAATAAATAATGATTAACGTGTATTAAATTGGCTTTCGTGAATTTGATTTGGGTGGGTACTGTTACTGTAGTAAGTGAATTTGTGGGGTTTTTTGGTTTTTACGTAGAATGTGGAATGGGTTTATCACAACTTGATTTGGCTTTCATTCAAGAATTAATTGATGAGACTTTGATAATTGGGTTATGATTTATGTGTGATTTGGTTTTGTGTAAATGAGATGTAGGAGATAAGGGTATAATGGTCCAAGTATAACTAAATAATAAATATTATGTAATTGGGGTTCTAATAATGCGTAATTTAATTATTTGGATATATTTGATGTATTTTTAGTCTAAAGAGGATATATATGTAATTATTGTTTTAGGTCGGATATATATGTAATTATTGAGTTTAGGAGGGATATATATGCAATTCCCCCTAAATTTTAAAACACAATTTACATGAACCCCACCATAGATCACAAGCTTGGACGAAACGTTCTTTGTTGTTTGATGAAACAGAACGAAAATAGTTGATTACCACAGTTGTTCCAAGTTGCTTAAATAGGGTACAACACATACGACATATTTGACATAAATAAAATACTATAAAGGCATTAATTAAACTCAAGCTTAAATTTCAAAGGGGTATTCGCATGTTGGTAGTATTTAACTATTTATGATTATCATGGCTTATGGTTTTGTGTTTTTGTCCTCATTTATGTTAATTTAGGGGAAATATTTTGAAAACGTAATCATGAATTAGTTCGAAAAAACACAAGATATGTAAAATCCTATGCGTGCACTGGACTTATAAACGAATTAACATGCATAGGGACTTAGAAACGAATTACTCCGTAATAAGTTATCTGTTATAGTGATATGCAAATTGACATAATTTGTATTTTGATCTATTTTTAGAAAGAACATGAAAGCAAATCGAGTGACAAGATCGTGATGCAAATATTACAAATGCGTGTGAATTAACATTATAGAAATATATCATAACTGTGATTGAAAGAACATGCTCTTTATAAGATGTCATGATAATAATAACAAAATAACATATTGTGAATACTTAATTATATAACATTAACACAAAAATTTGGATATTCAAGATACTTACAAGAATCGAAAGGTGTTTGGATAAAAAATTTACAAAAAATATATATAATTCAAATAAATTAGAAATTAATTCTTAAAAATACAAAATATGAAACTCGCGTGTGCGCGGGTCTTATAACTAGTATACCTTTATAGCACCAACCATCTAGCTACATTTCCATTTCACCCTTTCACTGAGACCACTCAACCTGCCACCACAGTAATCAAAGTAGAACAAGTGAATGGCACTACAACAATCGCCGCTTTAGCAGCGAAATTCGAGAAACTTCACGGGACATGTCCCCACGAAACCTTTCGAGGGACATGTCCCGGTGAAAAGACCTCGGCAATTCCTTATCGGGAATACTTTTCCCGGGGATTGTTTGCCACTTTCACCGGGGACAAGTGGGACCCGCAGTCGATTGTCGCCGGTCAAACATGTCCGACGTGGCATCAGTTTTTCCCGGGGACACGTCCCCGGGAAAACTATTTTTGAACTTTACTTTAAGCATCCTAATTACGTCATTAGTCCGTGTTTTCCCAGGGACTCGTCCCCGGGAAAAGCTGTAAATTGAAATATGCTTTTGAACCTTCACCGGGACATGTCCCCAAGAAAGCTAACTAACCCAATATGCGAATATTGTCGCAAAATGGGTAATTTGAAGATTTTTCCGAAATTTTGGAAAAATCTACAACCCTGTTGCTAACATAGTTATCCTTTTCAAAATCATAACACAAATTCGCTAACATAGTTATCCTTTTCCAAAATCATGCCAATCATAACACAAATTCGCTAAACATAATATCATATATACCCATCAATCGCTAACATAGTTATCCTTTTCCAAAATCGCCAAAACGGTTCCTAAACCGTTAGCATGATCATCTACAAAACTATCCAAAACTACCTATCCGCAATACGGAGAGTCGGATGGACCAGGTCATGGGTTTGTGAGGACATTGCGGGTTGGCGGGGAGTGAATCTGATCGGCCCGTTATCAAGTGCTACTCCACCGGTGGGTCGGGATCGGAGAGGTGGGTCGGGATCAGTGCTACTCCATCCGGCGAGTCTAGAGATACGGGGGCGGTAATGGGGGTAGTGGGTTTGAGATGCCGATTATGTTACTTTAACACATTTGGATATGTTTGTAGAAAATAACATGGATTATTAGTCGTTTATGTGCATTATGTGCTAGGATTCCGTAAATGGATTATCGTAAAACTATACGTATAATCCATTTACGGAATCCTAACACATAATGCACATAAACGACTAATAATCCATGTTATTCTCACAAACATATCCAAAATGTCTTAAAGTAACATAAATCGCATCCAAACCCCACTACCCCATTACCATCCCCGTATCTCTAGACTCGCCGTGGAGTAGCACCGATCCCGACCCACCTCTCTAGATCCCGACCCACCGTGGAGTAAGATTTGATCCGGGCCGATCAGATTCGCCCTCGCCAACCCGACAATGTCCTCACAAACCCATGACCGTCCATCTAACTCTTTGTGTGCGAGCTCCTCGCTTACTTTCGCACTATTTCCGCGGTGAGGACACATCCGCCGCATCACGAGGTCGGGAGGTGCTAAAGGTATTCTTCACTCCACCGCCGGGTAAGACCGACCTACACCAGAATATGACCGCTACCGCTACCACCAATCACGACGCAAAATCGACGGTCACCATGCGAGTCCCATCGGAGGTGCTCTCTTCTCGCATCCGCAACATCTCGCTTTGTTTAGTTACAAAAACCGGAAAAGTAATATATAAGTCGTGATGCATTATATATCATCAAAATTGGTGACTTTGAAAATAAATTATACTTACATATCTAGCCTCGGATAACGGGACTCAAAGACATCACCCTCGTATGGTTCCGACGGTAAAGCTCTATCAAGTCTTCTCCGATCGCCTCGACCTCATTGGTCAACTGCTTAGAAATAAAATCAATAACGACACACCCAACACCATGTATATATATAAATAAAAGGATTAAGTAGTTTCTTACAAAGTTATGGCGAATAGCAGCATACGAATGAGATCCGTGAAGGCTAGAACTCGTGTTCGCCATTCGGTTTTGTCGATTCACCTCTGAGATCTTCTGCTTCTTGGGGTCTGTCCAAAGCTTAACCTGCGTATTTTAAATTATAAAAAATATTATATAAATGAATTATTATAAAGTGTCGATCCAGAAATTTACCAGCGCATCCCAATCCTCTTGCGTCTTGTTCTCTGGACGCTTTCTTTTGATCTCCTCAATTTTCTCCACCTTTTCACCGCCAGTAAGTTATCTTTTTGTACCTATATTTGTTGTCGTCGTATCGCTTTTGGAGATAAAACTAGATCGTCAACAATCTTCTCTCCATTCGGCCAAGAATGTGTGTGTCGAGATCAAAGTAGTCTTTTAATAAAATATAAATAAAAAAATATACAAATTTAAATAAACAAACAAGTTTGAATAAATATACAAATTTAAATAAAGGTTAAAAAAACTTACGTGTAGATGCTCATGGATGTGGGCCTTGGCCGTTTCGGGAACCCTAGCCCATGAATCCCAAAACATGGGAATTGATTCCCGTAACACCTCCCCAACATAGTTGGAGAACCAAGAAGAGTGAGGGCCCACGTGTGTCCAAAACCCCTCCAGGTTGGGCCGAAATTCGATCGACACAGGACGACCATCTAGTGCCCTCTTCGCCTTCAGTGCCGTGTTCTTTGTGGGACCACGCACCACCTTCCCGCCTTTCCCAATTTTGGCGTTTGGGTCTGCGGCTTTGGATTTAGAGCCTACAAGTAATCAAATTCAAGTGATGATGACATAAAATAACATTTTATCAATTTAAAATAACATGTAATCAAATACAGTTTAGTCAAAAATAATTCAGAAATTCTTACACTGGCAATTGGTGCATATCCTCCTCGAGGGACCACGAGGTGGCGAATTACCTCCGTCGCCACCGTGAGACCTAGCTACAACATCTGTCATCTGTTAAACGAACATAGAAATTAGTGAAGAAACATATATATAATTAAATAAATAATTTAATAAATAAATAAATAAACAAGAAAATAAACACATTAAAGGACATAGCTTGGAGACTGTGGACAAGTTATGTACAAACTCTTATACACCATGTCATAATCTTAACCCATTATTTTTGGTGTCAATTATCCGGATTATATAAAGCTTTATTACACATTGAAGCATTAGCATTACATAAATATGGGACTTCTTGTTCAGTATGGCCCTATATGATTTAGATTCATTTTTCTCATAACTTTATAAGAAATCACCTCTTAAGCTTAAGCGGAATTCTACCATCAATCCCCATTTATTTACAATAAAACACAAAAACTAAATACATCAATCTTAAGGACGATCAAATTGGGCATGACTTCTATACATAGTTAATGAATTCAAAAAGTTATCCGACCTAGCTATACTCTTTCCTATTTGACTAAAACATGAACCAATGTTTCACTTAACCCCGTAAAGTGGCTTTCTGCCCCCTGTACTGCAGTCCCACAGCAGCATCGGGTTGAACCCATGTCCCACAAACGCAATGTAGTTCCAAAACAACAATAACTATAAATTTTGCATACCCTACTCATATTAACAGGAAATAGGGAGCTATAAACTTTTGCCGGTGACAAGTCCCCGCTAAAAAAAATAAACAAAAAAAATAATAAACAAACCTTTTGGTCTCGGCTCACGGTTGTGGTCTCGGCTCAGTCTCGGTCTCGGGTTGGTCACACCCCAGCTACTGTACCAAAAAAAAATAAACAAAAAAATTATAAATTAAAAATTAAACAATTAACAATTAACAAGTAACAAAAAATAACAATTATCAAATAACAACAATTAAAACAAAAATAAAAATAACGAAAATAAAAAACTAGCAAAATTAAAAAAAATTAAAAAATGTACCGGTCTCGGTCTCGGATGTTGTGATAGTAGGGAAGATAAAGAATTAAACAATGAGAGGGGAAGACAACGATCGTGCACAAGGTGCGAGTGTGGGAAGACAACGCGTGGGAGTAGTTGTGAGAGTAGCCGGTGGAGGTGGTGGTGAGCGTGGCCGGTGGAGGTGGTGGTGAGAGATGCCGGTGGGAGTGGTGGTGAGAGTAGCCGGTGGTGAGTTGAGAGAGAGAGGAAGACAGCTTTTTCGCCTTTTTTCTTTCTTTTTTCGAGTGAGACCAGATCCAGAATAATCGAGGTTAATATTTCCTTCACCTTTGCCGGGACAACTCCCGGTGAAAGTTTGTTTTGTCTTCTAGCGACACTTTTACGGGGACACGCCCCGGGAAAATGATGGCGGGATAAAGCAAAAGTGCGGAAGGAAAATGAAAATTTATACCAAAACTTTCCCAGGGGACATGTACCCGGGAAAAGGTTTAATTATAAAATTAAAACTCTCATTTTAAATAATTAGAACTAATAATAAATTATATAATTATATAATTAAATTTAACCTAAAAATTATAAAACTAATCTAATTACTTTTAACTTAGGTTGCATGGACATGGTGATACGGCAAAGTCTAAAAATATATGACGTATCATGTATAAACGACCAAGTATAGATGCATTGGTATACGTATCATGTATAAACAACGAAGTATAGATGCATTGGTATACGTATCATGTTAAACGACCAAGTATAGGTGCATTGGTATACGTATCATGTTAAACGACCAAGTATCGGTACATTGGTATACGTATCATGTATAAACGACCAAGTATAGATGCATTGGTATACGATCATGTTAAACCACCAAGTATAGGTGCATTGGTATACGATCATGTATAAACGACCAAGTATAGATGCATTGGTATAGGTGCGTGGCATCATGTTAAACGACCAAGTATAGGTGCATTGGTATAAGTATCATGTTAAACCACCAAGTATAGATGCATTGGTATACGATCATGTATAAACAACCAAGTATAGATGCATTGGTATACGTTAAACGACTAAATATCATGTTAAACGACCACGTTTAGGTGCATTGGTATACGATCATGTTAAACGACCAAGTATAGGTGCATTGGTATATGTTAAACCACGTATCATGTTAAACCACCAATTATAGGTGCATTGGTATACGTATCATGTTAAACGACCAAGTATAGGTGCATTGGTAAACGTATCATGTTAAACGACCAAGTATAGGTGCATTGTTATACGTATCATGTTAAACGACCAAGTATAGATGCATTGGTATACGTATCATGTATAAACAACCAAGTATAGATGCATTGGTATATGTATCATGTTAAACGACCAAGTATAGGTGCATTGGTATACGTATCATGTTAAACGACCAAGTATAGGTGCATTGGTATACGTATCATGTTAAACGACCAAGTATAGGTGCATTGGTATACGATCATGTTAAACCACCAAGTATAGGCATGCGCCATTGGTATACGATCATGTATAAACGACCAAGTATAGATGCATTGGTATACGTATCATGTATAAACGACCAAGTATAGGTGCATTGGTATATGTATCATGTATAAACTACCAAGTATAGGTGCATTGGTATACATATCATGTATAAACGACCAAGTATAGGTGCATTGGTATACGTATCATTTTAAACGACCAAGTATAGGTGCATTGGTATACGTATCATGTTAAACGACCAAGTATATGTGCTATGGTATACGTATCATGTTAAACGAATCCAACATATGTAATTTAGTATTGGAAAAGGGGTGTTTAGACACCATAATCTTGTTAACTAAAAACATGGTCGACTTTACAAATCCAAAGATGTGCTTTGATTTATAAAAATACTTGATGATACATACTACAAGAACAACAACAACATCAACAACAGCAACTACAAGAACAACTACTACTTTGATTAGCAACAACAACAACAACAACAACAACAACTACTACTACTACTACTACTACTACTACTACTACTACTACTACTACTACTACTACTACTACTACTACTACTACATACGAAGATTTTCCATGTCACCTAACAGCTCACGATGTAACGCATCCGACTGACATGCGTGGTCGTCAGAATCGTTGTCATTTCAAGTTTGGCCTCCAGCACCCTTACTCTTGTCTCTAGCATATGTTTTTGTGTTTCCAAGAACCTTATCCTAAGATCTTTTCATGGCAAATGAGCACTCTGTTGGTGCGTAGATTGTTCTTAAGTACTCACAAATGCATTCTTTCACATAAAATATCCGCACCCATTATCTTTTCTGGGTTGTTACATAAGAAGAAAATTATAAGCGATTACAACCCAATTATTTGTATATTTACATAAATAGGAAATGTATGATTGTTCACCTTTGATAGAGGACATGAATAATATTGTCGTCCAAATGAATAATCTCTATGTGATGTTCTTAATTTTATATTTCCTGCTCCACAAGAACACATAAAAGGATTAAATTGCTCCATCTCAGGTTTTGAAATTTGTGTGAAGATAAGAGGTTGTGAGGTTGTGGTTTTGAGGATAAGATAAGGTAGATTTTGTGGGATAAGATCTCAGATTTTCTTTGTGTGATATATAAAGTGTAATTTTTCTGGATAAGGTTTTTGCCGGGGACATGTCCCCGGCAAAAGGTTTGGCAGGAATTTTCCCGCGAACAATTAACATGCTTTGGCTTTGGTCAAATTTTGATAAAAGTTGAAAATACTTTTGGCGGGGACACGTCCCCAAAGAAACTTTTGCTTTGAATTTTGACTATCTGGTCAAAGTTTAATAAAAATCAAACTTACTTTCGCTGGGGACTTGTCCCCGCGGAAAATATGCGTTGAATTTTCCGTAACAAGTCAGCGAATTCATGTGCCACGTCAGATTCAATTTTTTCGTTTAGTGACTTTCGCCGGGGACATGGTGTCCCCGGCGAAAAGCTCCTCGCCCGTCCATCCGATTGTTGTAGTGTGGCATCACTAGGAACCCGTACCCCTTCCAGACAAGGGCTATGCCATTCAGCCTACATTTCCATCTCTAGAATGGCTTCAGCTGAATGGGAATGCACACCATGAAAGAAGCCAGCCATTACCTCCTGTTAGGGGTGTTATCGGGTCGGGTTGAGTCGGGTTTTGAGTTTTTAAAAATGACCCGCAACCCGACCCGATAAAAAATCGCGTTATCGGGTTCGGGTGTTTATCGGGTCGGTTAAGTCATGTCAAGTGATTCGGGTTGTCAGGTTATAAGATAAATCAAACTATACATATAGTTTCGTCATACGTAAATGAAAAGCTAACCTATCTTAAAGTATTTAAGAAGAGTCTAAACATGTTTTGCTATTTTTTTATTTCATAGCATCTCACGTAAAGAGTGGTTGCAATCTTTTGGTCCTTTTAACGTTTAAAAGCCATTGTATTCTGATGCTGCTTCAGCATCTTGCAACCTATTAATTTTACATCATTGTATTATGTTCATATTACGTAATTTGACATATTAGTTACTTGAGTAGCTGAGGCGCATTACACAACAATAGAAACCTAGTATATTTGCTGCCTAACTATTAAATACGAGCAACGAAAGAATTAAAGATTCAAAGTATGACTGTAATTTTTTTTTGTTCAAGATTCAATTTGACACTCTAGTTTGTGGTTATAAACTTATAATTTGAAAATGTCCCGTTTCTGTTCATGTTCTGGTATATTTTTTATTTCATTTTATCTGATCTAGCTTTTCTTTCAGCTTCCAGCGTTTAAGAAGAATCGAAACATGGTAAATGCTACTGTACATGCTACTAGGTGCTACACTGTTATAAAATATATTATCACTGAATAATATAATAAATCAAATTATCTATGACACAGATTTGGGCCTCATATACCGCAAACACTATTAGGCTTACAAGATTATATTAAAAAATAAATAAAGAGTATTTTTCGGGTCTTATTGGGTTGACCCAATAAGAAAAATAATTCAGCCCTAACCCGACCTGATAACAATATCGGGTTATCGGGTTTGGGTCAAATGAACCGTGAGCATGTAATCTCGCCTCATTGCTCCATTTCAAAACACGAAACATGAAGGACCAAAGTTGCTCGTTGTAATCTTAATAACCGAATAGCGGTTATGATTAGTTAGTTATGGCGGTTACTAAACCGAACCATTGTGTCGTTTGGATTCATGTCCTTCGATACCTATATATACATGTATATATATATATATATATATATATATATATATATATATATATATATATATATATATATATATATATATATATATATATCGCTGTTTACTCATATTTGGGACCAACATTTAGTTTTACAATTGATAAGTTATCTAGTTTTATTTGCAATTTCATATATCAACTTTACTCATATTTGGGACCAACATTTGGCATCAAGAGCCTTGTTAACACGCTCGTTACACCTTTAAACATCAATACATTTAACGAGCACATCACAAAAGCGAAACCAAACGAGAAAAGTAGGAACCAAAGAAGAAAGACAACACGCTAAAACTCTTATTTCAAAAGAAATAACGCGACATATATATCAAATATACGCTGCTCGGATAACTTGAGACGCAAGGAAAGTAGTGCAAGACCGTACTTGTGTAGAAATTGTATTCGAGAAGGCACCAAACGAAGTGGTGACTTGAAGTTTTGTGTCGGTTTGATCCTGAACGCGACAAGAACAAAACAAAGAAAACTTTGTTACAAAACTTCTTGGCATTCAATATCATACAGCAAAACCAAGGCCTCTTTGTCGCGGAAAAAGGTGGAGAAGAAGACGTACGTGAAGAAAAAAGAAGAAAGACGTTGCTTGGATTGAAGCAGCAAGGTATACTGAATAACAAAATAATCGAAGATTGTTTTGGATAACACGGACAAGAAACGAGGGAAACAAGGACAAAAGCATACGCTTTCACTTGTTGATATACTACCATCGAGTAGTAAAACAAAGAAAAGCAATTCGCTTGGTCTTTTGAGGGAAAATACCGAGAGTATTTTTGTAGGGCTTGAGAGCCCACATCAATTTGGAAACCAGAAAATAACAAGGACGACGACTTGTTGTTTGCAAAGAACTTGCGAGTGACTTTGAAACAAATCCGAGACAAACCTGTCCGAGGATTAACCAGTTTCGAATCAACAACAAAGAAAAGAAGTCAAGCAAACTCGTTTGTTTCTTTATAAATTACCGAGAGTAATTTTTTGAAACACTTTGTGTTTATCCGAGATTTGAAGACAAAAGGAGACAAGAACTTTAGAAAGTTTTTTTCCGCAAGTCGAAAGCAAAACTTGGAAAGACAAAAAGGAAGACAACGTGGTACGTGGAGTGGTATATTTTGAAGAAAGCAAGTCGACAACATCAATAAACGGTGTACCGATTGCTTTGGAAACAAGAACGAGGAAAAGAAAATATAGTTGGTATATTCTAGTACCGACAAGGAGGGAATACGCTGTGACAAACACAGTCACACAAAAATCTCAAACTTTTGGATTTCCTTTCATATTTATAGTATAGATACTTAGTTTATACTATTAGAAATCCATAGTTCCATATTAGGATTCCGGATAACTATTTCTGCTCCCGTAGTATTAAGTGATACCACTAGTTAGAAATTCCCATACGATTAGAAAGTGAAGATCATAAGCACTATCAAAATGCCCGTGACGATGCAAGTGGCGAACATCGCACCAAAACCCGTAACCCTATGACACAAGATCAATGCCCTAAACTCAAAACCACAAACTACACATTTGACTATACAAATTAAGGTGATACTAGAAGCACAAGGATTATGGGAAGCAATAGAACCTAAGGAAAACACACAAGTAGATGATAAGAAGGATAAGGCAACAACCGCCTTCTTATATCAAGCATTAACCAAGATGTGATCTTACAAGTAGCAAGTTGCAAAACAAAGAAAGGAATTATGGGATTCATTGAAAAGAGACACGTTGAGAAGAAAAAGTGCAACAAGCACGGTTACAATCATCGATGATTGATTTCGACTCTTCGATGAAGGAGGATGAAACGGTGGATGCATTTACAGCCAAATTAAACGGCTACGCCACGAAGGCTAAAGAATTAGGAAAAGCGTTGGATGAATCACTTTTAGTACGAAAACTATTAGATTCCACACCAGATAGGTTCATTCAAATAGTAGCATCCATAGAACAGACGAATGATCTCGATGACATTACGTTAGATGAGATCGCTGGAAAACTTAAGGCATTCGAGGAGAGAATAAAACTCCGAAAGGGAGGACAAGTAGAAAGCCAAGATAACCTATTATTCGCACAAGGCGAACACTCTAGAAATAAGAAACGATTTACCAAATATAGAGGTAGATCAAACTATTCACGAGGAAATTGGCAAAATAAGGGAAATAGAAACAACTCGAATGGAGGAAACTCATCCCACACAGATAAATCAAATAATGGAAAACGAGGATGGGATAAGAGTAAAATTACATGTTATAACTGCGGTAAACTAGGACATGTAAAGAACGAATGTAGAAAACCACCAACAACTCAGGAACAATCAAACCTTATCTTAGAAGACGATGAACCATCATTACTAATGGCTACACACGAAACTAAAGAAATCTTGTTAAATGAAGAACAAGTACAACCCCGAAAATATGCTACGACGATGCTAGCATATGGTATTTAGATAATGGTGCAAGTAACCATATGTCGTGCACCAAAGGCCATTTTAGGATATTGACGAAAATATCACCGGACGTGTTCGTTTTGGAGATGGATCGTATGTAGAGATAAAGGGTAGAGGTTCAATATTATTAGGATGTAGAAACCTACAACAAGATGATTTCGGATGTTTACTACATTCCAAACCTCAAGAGCAACATACTTAGTCTAGGACAACTTACGTAAATAGGTTGCAAGATCATCATGGATGGAAATTTCTCGACTTTGTATGATAAGAACAAGAAGTTGTTGATGAAAGTAGAACGATCTAAGAATCGACTTTACAGTATTAGATTACATATAGTAGCACCTATATGTCTCTTAGCAAACATAGATGACCAAGCATGGTTATGGCATGCTAGATTAGGTCACCTGAACTTTGACGCAATAGACAAAATGACAAGGAAAGGTCTAGTGGATGGAATACCGAGAATAAAACATGCAGGACAAATCTGTGATGCATGTTTATTAGGAAAACACATCCGAACACCATTTCCAAACCAAGCTAAATTCATATCAAAGAACCCGTTGGACTTAGTATATGGAGATCTTTGTGGTCCCATAAGTCCAGGAACACACTCCGGAAAGAAGCTCATCTTCTTATTAGTAGATGACTGCACACGTTTCATGTGGGCTTACTTTCTAAACTCGAAAGATCAAGCATTTAGCACATTCAAGGAATTTAGACAGCAGATTGAATCAAAGTTGAAGTTGAAAATAAAGATGCTAAGAACTGATAGAGGAGTTGAATTTACATCACATGAATTCACCAAATACTGTAAGGAAAATGGAATAGAGAGACAATTGACAACACCATACTCACCACAGCAGAATGGTGTAGTAGAGAGGAGAAATAGAACAGTGTTATCAACAACTAGGAGTATGATGAAAGCAATGAAGTTACCCTTAACTTTTTGGGCGGAAGCAGTCAGGCACGCCATTTACATACTCAACAGGTACCAACGAAAGCCCTGGAAGATAAAACACCATATGAAACCCTCTACAACAGAAAACCAAACCTAGAATACCTAAGAATATTCGGATGCACAACTTATGCTAAGGTAACGATACCTCACTTGAAGAAGCTGGATGATAGAAGCATTCCAATGATTTACTTAGGAGTTGAAGAAGGATCAAAAGCATGTAGGCTATATGATCCAGTAGGAAAGAAGAAACATGTTAGTAGGGATGTAAAGTTCATGGAAACGAAACCGTGGGATTGGAATAATAATGAAGAGGATACAAGTACTGAGGATACGTTTTGGACTAGCTTTGTAATAGATGGAGTTGACTATGATAATCCTACACCAGTCAACATAGAAAACACTGATAACACGTATCAAGAACAAGAACCTATACCAGATCCACCCTCACCAATCACACCACCATCATACACTTACAACCCTAACTCAGAAGATGAAGAAGGAGCTACTATAAGTTCATTCGAAAGCTCAGATCCTAGATTTGATCATAGACCTATACAAGGTTTAAAGAATATTACGGAAATCTACCAAACTGCACGTGAAGTAGAAGCACCAAGCTTATTCTTCACAGAAGAAGAACCCCGTAATTACAAGGAAGCATCAAAAGATGAGAAGTGGATTGAGGCCATGGAAATTGAATTAGATTCAATCAACAAAAATAACACATGGACCCTTACCACATTGCCCGAAAATCAGAAGGCAATAGGACTCAAATGGGTTTATAAAACCAAGAGAGATGCACAAGGAAGGATCATAAAGTATAAAGCAAGATTAGTAGCAAAAGGTTATGTACAAGAACAAGGAATAGACTTCGATGAGGTGTTTGCACCAGTTGCTAGGATAGAGACAGTTCGATTGATATTAGCACTAGCAGCATATCATGGATGGCAAGTACACCACTTAGATGTAAAATCAGCATTTTTACATGGAGAATTGAAGGAAGAAGTCTATGTTACACAACCTGAAGGTTTCATTCAACAAGGAAACCTAGGAAAAGTCTACAAGCTAACTAAAGCTTTGTATGGCTTACGACAAGCACCGAGAGCTTGGAACGTGAAGCTTGACCAAACATTAAAGTCATTAGACTTTAAGAAATGTAATCTCAAACAAGCAGTCTACACAAAGAGAAGCAAGACTTCTACACTTATCGTTGGAGTATATGTAGATGATTTGATAATCACGGGCACTCCAAAGAAGGAAGTAGACTTGTTCAAATCCCAAATGGAAGATAAATTTGAAATGAGCGACTTAGGGTTGCTAGCATATTACCTTGGGATAGAAGTTACACGATGTGAGGAGAGATTACGATCAAGCAAACCGGATACATTAACAAGATCTTAAAAGAGACAAGCATGACGGACAAGAATGACACGAAGACACCGATGGATCCGGCACTAAGTTGGTCAAGGCGGAAGATGGAAACCCAGGTTGACGCAACTTATTACCGAAGCTTAATTGAAGTCTCGATACTTATCGATACAAGACCGGATCTTAGTTACTCACCGGACTACTCAGCAGATTTATGCAAGACCCAAAGGATCATCACCAAGGCAAGTGAAACAAGTAATCCGATACATCAAAGGAACGAAAGACCATGGAGTAATATACAAGAAAGAAGGAAGCGCAAGATTACAGGATACAACGACAGTTATGGAATCAATACGATCAAGGAAAAGGAACTACGGAATAGTATTTACTTTGAGAGTCACCTATTACTTGGTGTACTCGAAGCAACCGACGAGGCGCCTCATCATGTGAATCGAAATTCATGGCGGCTATCGCAGCAAGATGTCAAGCCTTATGGCTAAAGCGATTACTCAGTGAATTAACTAGATTAGAAGAAAAGAAGATAACGCTTAGAGTTGACAATATATCAGCTATACAACTCGTAAAGAACCCCAGCTTTTCATGGAAGAAGCAAGCACATAGACATTCGCTATCATTTCATTCGGGAATGCGTAGAGAATGGTCATATCAATGTGGAACACGTAAGTGGAGAACTTCAAAGAGCAAATATTTTAACAAAAGCCTTACCAAGACTCAAGTTCGTGACTATGCGACAAATGCTCGGAGTTCAAGACTTAGGATGAAGCAACAATCAAGATTAAGGAGGAGAATGTGAGCATATAATCTCGCCTCATTGCTCCATTTCGAAAACACAGAAACATGAAGGACCAAAGTTGGTCGTTGTAATCTTAATAACCGATTAGCGGTTATGATTAGTGAGTTATGGCGGTTACTAAATCGAACCATTGTGTCGTTTGGATTCATGTCCCTTCGATACATATATATAGATATGTATTTTGTAACAGAATTCTAGTTTTTACAATTGATAAGTTATCTAGTTTTATTTGCAATCTCATATATCAACTTTACTCATATTTGGGACCAACATACACTAAAAACAGCCAAATACTCCTTTAGGATATCAAATGAAGATTCATACTTAATCCAATACTTAGAAATCACTAGCCAAATTAAGAACTTGGAGGCATTACTTTTCCAGCAACAATGTAACTCGAGCTCACATTCTAGCTTTTAGCAACATTGATGGTATGGACTGACTTCTTTACTCTGAGAGACATCAAATGCATTCTGATTTGCTCATTGATTAATTGTACAACAGCTTCTGCAGTCTTAGAAGTCTGATTGAACAATCTATCATTTCTTTCTTTCCATATGTTATACACAACATCTCCAATCATGAATCTATTTAGAACATTTCCTATAGAATTATTGCTGGAAAGATCATCAAGATCCAAACAGATATGCTCCCAGTCATTAGGCAACCTTAAACCCACCATTTTGTGCTTTAACTCAGACCACGCCTTAGAAGATAATTTGCATTGAAATAAAAGATGATTGTGTGAATCATTTGCCTCTTTACACAATGGGCATAACAAAACTTCATTGCTCCATTTCATGATCCTATCGGTAAGCTATTTCCTCTTTAAGGCCATCCATAAGACAAAAGCCCACCTAGGATTCTTTTGAGAGAACCAAACTACTTTCCACCATTTTGCCAGAGGTTTTTCATCTTGAAAATCCTTTCATACTTC